>VZRU01008091.1:91608-117251 GCA_013398155.1 Pedionomus torquatus
GTTCTTGTCTGCCCAGCTCTCCAGCCTGTCCAGGTTACGCTGGATGATGGCACAGCCTTCTGGAGTGTCAGCCAGCCCTCCCAGTTTGGTATTATCAGCAAACTTGCTGAGGATACACTCAGTCCTTCATCCATGTTATTGATGAATATGTTGAACAAGACGGGACTGAGTATTGGCCTTTGGGAGCCACCACTGGTGACAGGCCTCCAACTTGACCCTGCTCCATTAATTACAACCCTCTAAGTCCTGTTACACAGCTAGTTCTCAGTCCACCTCACTGCCCCTTCATCTAGCCTATACTTTCTCAGTTTACTAATGATGATGTTACGGGAGACAGTGTTTTGTTGTGTATTTTGCCTTTGAAAAAAATGGAAAGTAATAATCTAATAGAAGTCAGATGTTCTGTGGATATGGATCCACATGGGCAAGAACATGTCTATATTTTCATGTACTTACACAAAAGTTCATAGAAAGTTCAGCTAGCTGAATAGTACTTCAGCTAGAGTATCCCAAAGTGACATTGGAACAACGTAGCTTTTGTAAGTGTGTTAGTGTTGCTCTTGTTTGTTTACTGTGGCTAGGGACATTTCTCATATTTATGATACAAAGTCAGAACAAGACTGTTCTTGTCCCGAGGGCTCATGTCCTAGAGAAGAGACAAGCGGATGCCATAAAGGGAAACACACTGGCAGTATGCAAAACATTAGCAGCATTGTAAGAGTAGCCTTGAATCCCAGTTTTCCCATAAACCTTGTGATTTTCTTAAGGCTCTGTCTTCTAGAATTCATTTATTAACTTAGTTTTCATATGTTTTTATTGGTTCTAGCAATTGGAACAATTGAAAGTGTGACACTGAATAGATAAGTCACCATAGTGTGACAAACAAAAGTCCTCCAAAGGTTTGCTTCTTAATTGTAAGGTGGTCTTTTCATTTTGGAGGTAAAAGAAAAGAGTTTAAATGGTTGAACCTAAGCAAGATCTGAAGTAAACAACAGTGAAACAGCCAAACTAATATCTCTCGGAACACTCTATGAACATTTCTGGGAAATTTAAGTTAAAAGCTTCCTATTTGCTTAAATTGGGATAATTTTCAGAAATAGGATGGAAGAGTGCTCTTGAAATGCCTGGAGTCTGGTTTAGAGAGCATCTGAGGTGGATATCTTGAAGGCAGCCTATTGAAGCTACAGGGTTTGGGTCATTTTCCCCATTAGACTGCAGATTCAAAATATTCAGTGGTTCATCAAATACATAAAATAATTGTACGGACCCTAACAGTAATGCCTGTTCCTCTTCAGAGTTCAAATTTTGCTGTCATGCTTCTCCTTATATCTATGGTTCTCCACCCTTAAGATCTTAGCTCCAGTGTCCGCCTGAGTGAAGAAACGCCTTTCAAATGTCAAACATAAGCCCAATGACCATTTTCCAAACTTCCCCCTTCCAGGTGCTTAGACATTTCTAGGATCATAGATCAAGGTGAAAAAAAAATAAAATTGAAGATGACAAACCTTGTGTTCTCTTTGCCATCTTTAAGTCTCAGATAACTTACTTTGTTGAAGTTGTAAACAAAATTTCAAATGTAAGTATTTTCTTAACACTTTTCTTCACGACAAGAATGGCTAAACTTCAATTGCTCTGCTGTTCCAGAGCAATCCCTTGCTATGGAATAAAAAGGCGTCTGTTTATACTGCTAGTTATGATGGTCAATGTCATAGTGCCACCATGCTTCCCCAACTAAGCAAATGATTTAACTGCCTTCTAAATGTAGAAAACCTAGGAATAATAACAATAGTAAATATTTCTTGTCTAGCATACCATGGCACAGCAAATTGGATCATGCTAGGCTTCATCTGCTGCCTAATGCAATGTAACATAGCAGATAAAATAAATCAAATAGGTGACACTCTACTAGACTTGAAAGATGATAGCTCTTGTAAAGGAACTGATGTGAGAATATGTCAATGGAGTAGATTTCAGATGTTTATTGAAGTCTTGAGTCTTTGAAACCTAGGAAATGCTATTTTAAGAGTTGTGACTGCAAATACAGTAGTATGCTTATTACTGACAAAGCTGTTACCTGAAACAGAATTCAGCTAAATTTTATGTTTTCTTTATGCGGTTAATTCATTTTTTCATTTCTGCAACCTCTTCCTAGAGACATTGGCTTGAACTTCAAAGCATACTGTTACAAATGCTTTAGTGATTATCATGGTAGCTAGGCTCAGAATTTTTAGTTACAAAAGTCCCTACCAAATATCATTTTAAGTTTCATTTAGGTAGGATTTAGTAATATGGATTCAAAGAACTAGTATAATTTTTTTTATCATTTTTTTTTCAACATTGTAATAAAACGTTTTGACTGGGGTCAGTTTTATGGAAGATTTTAATTTATGTTTCTTTCTTGTATTTCTTTTAACTCATCATTTTGAATGCTTATAACAATTCAGTGCGTGATTCATTACTTGAGCCATTAGAAAGTTGATCTGCTAATTATCTTTCAATAAATATGCATGGAGTTGCAGTAAGGGATGTAAGCACTTAGAAAGTCTGTGAAGTCATGCCTGTTCTCTTAGCTTAAATCTGTGTTCTTTTTTGTTTCCATTTTGTTTGCTTTGTGAAGACAGAACACTCAGCTCTCACTCAATATGCAGTTTATATAATTTTTTTATTTGATAATTATTATGGCATTGCAAATTAAATTTTTCAAAAATATAGACCCAAGAATGGTTCAACAGCAAGTTTTTTTAATTATTTCTTAATACCTGAAAAAAGGGTGGAAACATCTTTATTAATTAAAATAATGCGACCTTCCCAAATAGGGTGGTTTTTTGATAAAAATATAATGCATTTTACTAAAGTTTACAAATAAAATGTTAAATTAGTTTAAACAAAAAAGTGCTTCTTTAATAAATTTGTCTTCTAGATCAGATATTTTTGTGTGTTCTCAACAGCAGAATAACAAACCATGAAGAATAAACCTATATTTATGAAGGGGATGTGTCTCCATTAGTTTCTGGATTTGTTCTCCATTAATTTTAATTGTGTAGGAATTACCAGTCAACAACTGATAGCACAGTGTTAAGGATATTTGGGTACTATGCCTATAATTGTTGGTTTGTAATATGCTTGGATTTCTTTTAAGCTTAGCTTCTGCGAGTACTTATTTTTCAGATTATTAAAATGCTTCTCTAATGTATCTTCCTCCATAATTTCCATATGTTCATAATTTGAAATTATTTTTGGCGTTAATATTTAAACAAAAAAAATAACATTAAATGTATTTGGGATACAGATATTACATGTTAACAGATATTACATGACCAAAAACTAGAACTAAAATATAATTAACTTTATTTCTCTGTTTAGCCCACTGTTTGTGAACGGGAGCTCTGTGTATTTGCTTTCCAAACATTAGGAGTGATGAACGAAGCCGCTGATGAAATTGCAACTGGGGCTCAGGTAGAATTATCTAATGCTTATTAGATCTCTGACTTTCCGTACTCAGCCTTCTCACTCTTTTCTAGTATTTATTTTGACTTGCATTCCCCATATGAGTGCTCTTTGGTAAGTATTATTTATTTGTCCAGTATTATATCTGTAAGTACACTGTTTTATGCATGGTGTTTTTAAACAGTACTAATGAGGTCCTTCCATTGTTTTCCTTCCATGTAATTAGAGTAACCCTGTTTTCTTGTTCTGTTTTATTCAATTAGGTCACCTGGGTTGTTAGTAAAGACAGCCATTGTCATTTGGAGATAATTCCCATTTATTTTCACCTAATGAGCCATTACTACTCTGATGCAATTAATAAACTGCTTCCTGTTCGTGGTGTTGGGATGCAGCTATCCACTGAGCATCTGTTGTTTTGATCATTAAATAACAGTGGGAAAGTCCTTACTCGTGTCACTACATAGGGGGTTTTTTTCAGTCTTCTCAAGGATCAGGAATTTAATATAAGCTTGCTTTCTCACTCTAAGTTCAGTTATTAATGAAGTTAGAAACATATTGTTTTATTTTCTAATTTTGTATGTACCTCAAGACAAATTATCTTAAACTATATTTCCAAATCACCATTTAACCTTAGTTTACAGTAAGTACACAAGTTGAAAGGTCTTATGTTTAACATCCTTTTAAGATCTTAAATTAAAAGTTTACACATCTTATAGAAAAGTGCATTCCTCTTTGATTTCCTAGACATATGACACTCACTGTGCAATTATGTAGTTAGCAACATGTTTTTTTTCAGAAGAGTGAATGTTCAGGTAAGTTAACTTTAACTAGCCCGAGCGAGTCTAGCCACTGGAAAGAAGCTATTTGGCTAAATGTCCCAAAGCCCCCTATGGGCATATCCTCAAAGGAGGAAACTTGCAGCAGTGTACGACAGTTTCCTCTCTTCCTCATTGAGAATATGACTGCAGGATCTGAAGTTCTTCATGTGATGTTTGTTAGACTGCTGTATTTGCAGCATACCAAACATTGGGATACCTGTGTAAGCTTGGCAGAAATGGAGGGAAATGTGCTGATGATGTCCCAAGTCTTTCTCAGCCTGAAGTCCTCTGAAGACCTCAGCTGTGCGTTTCTGGGGAGCTAGTTTTATTTTTTTTTTATTTCAGGTGGTTACGTGGTACATTACATGTACATTTAGAATCACAGAATCATAAAATAGTTTGGGTTGAAAGGACCTCTAAAGGTCATGCAGGCCAACACCTGTCAATGAGCGGGGATATCTTCCACTAGATGATGTTGCTCAGAGCCCTGTATGACCTGGCCTTCAATGTTTCATAGGAGGGTGCATCAATCACCTCTCTGTGCAACTTGTTCCAGTGCTTCACCACTCTCATTGTAAAAAAAATTCTTCCTTATATCTAGTCTGAATCTACCCCCCTTTACTTTAAAACCATTACCCTTTGTACTATCACACCAGGTCCCACTAAAAAGTCTGTCCCCGTATTTACTGTAGGCTCCCTTTAAGTACTGAAAGGCCACAATCACGTCTCCCCAGAGCCTTCTTTTGTCTAGACTGAGTAATCCCAACTCCTTCAACCTGTCTTCATAGGAGAAGTGCTTCAGCCCTCTGATTATCTTCTTGACCCTCCTCTGGACCCGCTCCAACATGTCCATGTCTTTCCTGTGCTGAGGACTTCAGAGCTGGATGCAGCACCCCATGTGGTGTCTCACCAGAGGGTAGTAAAGGGTCAGAATCACCTCTCTTGACCTGCTGGCTACACTTCTTTTTATGAAGCCAAGGATATGGTTGTCCTTCTTGGTAGGGGCACAATCCCTTCATTGCCTAGTCTGTATTGATACCAAAAATTGCTCCTACCCAGGTGCACTTGTCCTTGTTCAGCCTCATGAGGTTCACAGGAGTCCACTTCTTGAGCTTGTCCAGGTACCTCTGGAGGACATCCTGACCATCAGGCATGTCTACTGCACCACTCTACTTGGTGTTGTCTGCAAACATGCTGGGAGTGCACTCAATCTCCGGCACGTCATTGGAAGATATTAAACAGTACAGGTCCTAGTACAGACCCCTGATTGACACCGCTTGTCACTGATCTCTGTCTAGATGTTGCGCCATTGATGAATACCCTCTGGATGTGACCATCCAATCAAGACCATCATGCACAGAATAGTCTGCCCATCAGATCTATATCTTTCCAATTTAGAGAGAAAGATGTGTATCAGAGGCCTTAGAGAAGTCCACCTAGATAGTTTTTCCCTTGTCCACTGAATAGTCACTCCATCGTAAAAGGCTTGTAGGTTGGTCAGGCAGGGCTCGCCATTAGTGAAGCCATACTGGCTGCCTTAAATCATTTCTGTGTCCTCCATATGTCTTAGCATAGCTTCTGGAAGGATTCATTCCACAATCTTCTCAGGGCCAGATGTGAAGCTGGACAGTTCAATTCCCAAGGTCCACCTTTGTACCCTCTTTAAAAATGAGTGCAATATTTCCCTTTTTCCAGGCACTGGGGACTTTGCCTGCCTGCCATGACTTTTCAACTATCATAGAGAGCGGCCTGGCAACTGCATCAGCCAGTTCCTTCAGGACTCTGTGATGCATTTTGTGAGATCCCATAGACTTCTGTATGTTCAAATTTCTCAGATGGTCATGAACCTGATCTTTTATTACAGCAGGAGGGACTTTGTTCCCCCAGTCCATGTCTTGTGTTCTATCCACTCAGAGAGGGGTGGGAAGAGATGTCACCAGAGAAGACTGAGTCCAAAAGTTGTTGAATACCTCAGCCTTCTCCTCATTTGTTACCAGTTTGCCACCAGTCTTGCTCATCAGGGGAGGGTGCGCTTTCTTTGATGTTCCTTTTCTGGTTGACATACCTGTGGAAGACCGTCTTATTACTCTTTGTCTCCCTTGCCAAGATCAGCTCCAGGTGCACCTTTGCTTTCCTTACCCCATCCCTACACAACTAGGCAGCATCCATATGCTCTTCTCAGGATACCTGTCCCTGCTTCCACTGCCTGTGCTTTTCCTTCTTGCCCTTTAGTTTGACCAGCAGGTCTTGACTTAGCCATGCTGGTCTCTTGCCTTTCTTTCATGACTTCTTTCACACGAGGATCAAGAGCTCTTGTGTTTATTGGAAAGCATCCTTAAAGACCAACCACCTCTCTTCCTGCTCCCTTGTCCCTGAGGGCAGTTTCCTAGAGGGTCCTACTAACTAACTCTTTGAAGAGCTAGCTCAAAGTCGGCTTTCCTAGCATTAGGGAAAAATTAGGTACAAACGTACATTGTACATTACATGTACTTCATGCGTAGGTAAAAACAAGTAGCTCTCACTTCTATTTTTAAATACGTCTGACAGGTTAGGTCTCACTCTGTTTTATGTAGGTGTCACAGTTACAGGCATACATGGAGCTTGCTCTAGATCTGTAGACTACCTTTGCAGTTACAGACCTTTGCTGTAAAGTACTGAGATGATTACAACTTTGACAGTTCTTAGAAGAGTTAGATAGAGGTTTGATTGATTGTCTCATTGGACCTAGGTGACTAAATTTTTCTGTGTTTCACTTTACTAATAGCATTGCATCCATCCATTACATCTCATCTGGTTGAGCTCCCTTCCTGTTTGCAGAAAGAATTCAACACTTATAGGGTTTGATTCATCTGAGCTATTTTTGACACTAGTTTGGGATAGTGTGAATCACAGCATAGACTATCAGCAGAGTGTTTATTTTCTCCATTGATTACAAAGAGAGCCTAGGCTGACTAGTAAGAGGTAGGTGTTCGCATTTGTGAATATCTACATTTTGTCAGATGAATCTTCCTCCAAATTATTTTGTATAGTGAAAGAGTCTAAATATAGGTTCCCATTATTAGAAATTACATCCTGTTTTTTCCTGCTGTGCTTTCATCTAGTTTCCTAAGGTGTACACCCCTACATTCTTAATCCCAATACTGTGATGTCTTGTCCTTAATAAGTGATTGTACTTCTAAAACTTTCAGGCCTGAACTCACCTTGACTTGTTTCACTTATGTGGTCAAAATGCCTGCAAATTAAACATGTGATTTGTTGATAGTTCAGACTCTCTGTAGAGAGTCTCTAGAGAGGGAGAGACGCTGTCAGAGAAACTGTCATAAGAGGGAATTGTCTTCAGCAGGTGTCGTCTTGTCCTTCTTGAAAATATTTTAATCTGTACTTAAGTACTTTGGTACTTGCTGTTAAGGAGTTCAGGCCCAGGTATAAGGATATTTGCTAGATTCACAGCACTTGCTATTGCCAAGGAACACGTTCACAATACTGTGTTGTTTGTTTTAGACTTGCCTCCCACTTAAGTTGCTCAGCATTCTATCAGCTCAAAACAATGATCTGAGGGGAAACCAGGCATTTAACTGAGCCTAATCTATGCATGTTTTCCTCTGTGTCAGAGCAATATCCAGATATCATGGTAAATACTGTACAGAAGTCAAAAGATAGTTTAAAGGAGGACCTTGGGATGGTGTGCTAAGACTAATTGTAGCAATTTCAAGACCAAGTCCACCGTGCAGATCATAAAGAAAGACAACTGGGAATCACTGTATTAAGAGATCAGGGGGGCCAAACAACTCTTCCCTAGTAGTGTTTTGCAACTGGAGGCTAAGAAAATTTTCTGAGAAGCAGAGTGTATGAACTCAGGCTCAATTTCATAGCAATATATGTACACGGTTGCAGGCCTGTTACCTGATCTGGCTGTGTGTGCTGACTCCTGGTCTCCTTTGCAAAAGCTAAAGCAGGTGCCCTATTTTGAAATATTCATCACACTTACAGGTATTATAAACTGGAAAGTAATCAGAGCACTGTGAAGAAAGGGATTGTTATTTAAATAACTTCGTTTTTCAATATATTGAGATATTTAGCAACTGGAACAAACAGAATATTTTTAAACTGATGGTGAAAATTGTTCATTCATGCTAAAGGAGCAGAGGAGGAGAATGGCAACAGCATGACTCACTGCAGCACAGTTACTTTTTCCTTGCATCATGATTCTTGTTTTCATTCTGCTTCTCTAAAAGGCCATATTTTATTATATTTTTTTTTTCATCTAAATGGTCAGATACAATGGCAGATAAATAAAAACTTCTAGAACAGCTTGAGCTGTGAGATGAGATCTGATTCGTGTGGAGTTGTGGGAGAAACTAGGGATGCCTACTAATTATCACTCATCTCTGCTTTTCCTTTCTTTCACGGAAAAGTGTTTTTACACAGGAATGTTTTCAGAAGGCACAGAGAAGACAGGGGGAAATGAGCTAATTTGCATTTTTATGTTGCAAATTTTTATTTCATTTTGAGCTGGATTTAGTTTTCACATCTGCCAGAAAGCTGCATTCTCTCTAGTTTGTGATTACTGTATTCTATTTTTAACTTCTGAATTACAAATTTTGAAACAATTATACAGAAATCTGTGGCTAAGTTGTGTATGTGCCTATATGCACATCTGTGAATTTATGCCTGTGTACACATTACAGGCATGATCTTACAGTGAAATCTTGGGAATCATAGATACTCAAAGCCGTGTTGTACATTAGGATGGAAGGACAAAAATCTCCCAGTGTTAGCTGTGCAAATGACTGTTAATTCACTGCATTGTTCTGGCATTAGCAGAAGCAACATTTTACAAGTGTTTCTATGATCACAGTCTTCAGGACAACAGCAGACAGGGGTAGAGAGTCACAAACTTTTCCTCATTCTTGAGTGACCTTTGTTACTGGCCTTTTACTGTACATAGGTACACAGATCCAGCACGACCTCATTTCCCTAGACAATTAATTTAATCCAGGAATTAGCACATATGCATAAGAGAAAGAAGGCCTGCAAGCAATATATTTGAAGTGATAATACATTTAGGACCGGATACTTCTCTGACTTATGCATCTGGAATAATGTACCATGGCTGAACCCAAAGCCTGTTGAGATGAGTGGAAAAATTGCAGTCTGTGTCCTGTGAATAATATGGTTTATAAAGGTGGCAGGGTAATATAGGTAACAATGAAATATGGTATAGTATAATGTGTAAAAAAGCAGACTGGAACATATAATATGAAGGCACATATATTGAATAAATATTTTTCTTTATCCATAGGTGGTTGATCTCTTAGTATCAATGTGTCGGTCTGCATTAGAGTCACCTAGAAAAGTTGTCATTTTTGAGCCATATCCTTCTGTAGTTGATCCTAATGATCCTCAGATGCTGGCCTTTAACCCCAGGGTAAGTAGCTGTCTTTCATTATGTAACAGCTTGGGTCTAATCACGCATGAGCTTTCAAAGTAAAGCCATCTTCTGGAGGACTCTCCTTTCCTGTAAGAGATACACCTTTAGAACAGAGCAAAAGCGTGTGACTATTTTCAAAACTTTATAGCTCTTTAAATTGTTTCTAAGTAGGTACTTGCGTGTAAACTAAGTTGCTTTGAAAGTCATTTTGAAACCAAGAAACTCTTTTAGGGTACAAGTTCCACATGCAAAATTTATATTCTTGGTGTCTTTGCCTCAGTGTACACATTGGACACAAAAAGAAAAATGGCCTTGGGGAGGTGTAGACCATATAAACTGGGGGATATTCAGTCTATCTGTTTGTTCTTAAAGTGGTTATTGCTGTCATCTTATTTTCTCTTTGCAATTATGTCCTAAATGTAATTTTATGAAATGTTGACATAAAATTCTGTGGCTCACGGAGGCCCTCAAGAAGCTGTGAACTGTTGCACCTCACTCGAGCCATCCCCAGGGGCATAAATGAGAACTTTAGTCATCCTGCACTGGGATGCATTTCACTGCATTTTCTGAGCAAAGGCCTGTTAGCAGTGGGAAGGAGAAGGGAAGAAGGGTTTGCAAGGAGATGCATGGAAAGGGACTGATAAGAAGACAGCTTCTCTGATTGCTGGGCAATGCGAGAGTTTGAAGGAGAGGAGGAAATATGAAAGAGGGTCACACTGCGTCCTCCCAGCTTCTTGCCAGCACAGGCAAAGTGAAAGCCCTTGGGCAGAAGTTGGCAAGACCCAAAGATGGGGAACAGTGAAGCTCCTGAAGGTAACGTGACATGTGGAGCTAGAGAAGCATGGGCTTTTAGGCACATCCACTCAAAAAAGGTAGAGCTATCTGATAGTGGTTTCCAAGCAGAAGACAGGCAAGGATCAGGTGAGGCAGAGGAACTGAAGGACTTCTGACATTTTATACAGCTGTTAGCAAAGTAAATACATCTGTTTATTTAGCATTTTATTTAAAGTTTATTTGATCACTGCATTATTTACCTTAATAGCATGTTGTCCAAATAATTGTCAGAATCTGTGTTTAGTTAAAAATATTTGTTTAAAAAGTGAGCTAAATTTTTGAGGGTGTTGGAGATTCCAATGAAATTTAAATCAAAAACATCATGATAAGATTTTTTCAGGGGATTTTCCTGGACTAAGAGTTTAAAAAAAAAACTCAGTTTTTTTGTAGAGGGAAAGATTAATATTCCTTTAATTTATTTGCTTATTTTATGCTATATCAGAAGAAGAATTATGACCGAGTCATGAAAGCATTGGACAGTATCACTTCTATTAGAGAGATGACACAGGTGGGTTTAAAAATCTTTACATTTGATCGCAATTTCTGGAACTAGAAAGATGTTTGTATTGCGTACCTGTCATGGGTGGAGAAGTCAATAGTATGATCTCTTTCCTACAGAGTTGTAATTATATTAAAATATGTGTTAAAAATAGCAAACCTAGAGTATCCATGATAGCAGCCTAATAAAAGTGATGAAGTAGAATGCATACCTTCTGAAGTTTAAATAAGAGATAATAGCAGAAATGGGACATTTTAACTTGATAATCACCAACTGCCATATTTCCAGAAATATCAAAGCCAAACTGGGCCTTTCATTTCCAAAGCAAAAGAAATTGATTTTGTGACAGTGTTCTGAATGACAGCTTTATTTGTATTGTAGCAGAACACTTGATCAGCTAAATATGGTTGGGGGCATGAAAGGTTGGGTCTGTTTGCATTCCTACCATATCATTTCTCAATATTCACAGTGGGATGGAATCTGATGGCAATACTTGTGTTTATTGTTACATTTTATTGCCCAAAAAGCCCAGCTGATTATAACTAACTATTGAAATCTCTCCCACGTACCTTGCTTTTCCAACTGCTGTACAAATATAACCTCACAACAGCTTATAAATATTACTCTATATATATTTGTAAAATACTTTGACATTCTGGAATGAAGAATGAGGTGCATAGAGAGGAGTAAAATAAATCAAAAATTAAAACTCACATATTTTTGTTATTTAGTGTAATGTCTTGTAAAAGTCTAAAAAAATCAAGTATTTCTGTTACCTGATAGAGTATCTTTTGATAGAAAAGAAAAACCATTTTGCCTTTTTTAATATTAAATAATTCTTGAACTAAAGAGTTTTAAAAGTGAATTGTGCATTGAGATTGAAATCAATAAAGGTTTTCAAAGGGACTGTGAACTGATGCAGTATTTTACTTTACATGTTTATACCATGAAACTGTTAAAAAAATTGAGTGGATTATTTTGGGCTATTTTGAAAAATTTAATTTTGTGAATTTCTAGACCAATTTCTTAATCCAAGAGCCAAACATAAATGGATATCTTTTGCTGTTCTCCCTGAGATCAGCAATGTTTGCTGTAATATACTAATATTGATGCTAATTATATGCTTATTATTTTACTCTGGGGAAAATAATTGCTATATTAATTTCTGTTGTTGTCAAAACACATTTATAACTGTACAATGCTAAATGTCAGTGATTTAAGCCTAATAATGAGTTCCATGTATTTGTTTTAATAGATGAAATCATGGGCAGTGTAACATATAAAATTTAACCTTATGATTTTAACTAGAAATAACATAGTTATTTTTTTCTAGGCACCTTACTTGGAAATAAAGAAGCAGATGGATAAACAAGACCCACTTGCACATCCTCTTCTACAATGGTATAAAATTGACTCACATAAGATGATCATTATTGCCAACTTTAATGAATAATCACTGGTGTAATTTGGTATAAGCTTACCCTAAGAATTAATGTCAGGGTTGACATTTGCAGCTGTAGGTGTTTCTGGACTTTTCTGGACCTCATTTGGGTCTTCTGAAAACACTGGAGAGACTCCAGCTTGTTTGTACAGCCTCTGATCAAATTTCTAGTCAACCTTTGGTCTACTTCCATATGATGGGTTCAAAGGCCTACAGCTGGGTGCTTTGTGGTGGCCACTCGTAACTCGTTTTTAAGAATATCGTTTGGTTACCATGTCTAACACATCTAACTGTTTCTTATTTTAGGGTTATTTCTAGTAATAGATCACATATTGTGAAGCTACCAGTGAATAGGGTAAGTGTCTGATGAAGGTTCTTTATTATTTTCTCATTTCTTGTGGATCATTTTAGCGTTTTAGGTGGTGGTCTCCTAACCAAGCATAGGTGTCTACATTCAGACTAATCACATGGACTCCATTAATAGACAAGGGACAGAAATAGGCAGTAATGATTCATAGAATCATGTTGTGAGTATCTAAAATAGGTTAAAGAAATAATATTCAGAAAACGCCTATTTGACATGAGTGGATCAAATATTGTCTACCTTGTAGTCATCTAAGATTGGGTAAGAATAACTTCACTGTTTTTTTCGTTGCTGTACAGAATAGTAGATACAGAATTGTACAGAAAGCAGTACACACTAACACAGTATTCCAGGAGATCCACTTATGAATACGCCTTAGAAAGAGGATGGCCCTTGAATTTTAGACGGATGGTGCTGAGACTAATTTCTGAGTATGTGTGCCTCTCCTCCATGTGCACATGGTTATTTGCAGCCTTTCAAATCTGAACCTGAATTCAAAACCAGCTGTGATCAGAATACCATGATGAAATTGTTCACTTTAATCACCAGAGAGATATTAGACTGGAATTTGTTTCAGAAACTAGTGTGTTTCATAGACAGAAAAACATTTTTACTGTTTGAGTACAGGTAAAAACTGTGGTAATGAGACCAATTTCAGTGTAGTTTATGTATTATTTATATGCAGTCCTGTATTGTGTGAAACAGCATGGTATCATAAGAACTACTATTATAGAAATACAATGCTTTGCTGTTAATCAACTTCTTTTCACTTGTGCACTGTTGTATTTTACAGCAACTAAAATTTATGCACACTCCCCACCAGTTCCTGCTTCTTAGCAGTCCACCAGCCAAAGAATCCAATTTCCGAGCTGCTAAAAATCTCTACGGAAGTACCTTTGCATTTCAGTAAGTACATATATTCATATCAACCAAAGGTTATCAAAATACCATGCTATTTTTTTTTTTTTGTTCTTGCCATTTGAGGTTTACAGCTGTGAATTTATTGTTTCAAAGGATTAATGAATTCATTTTGCATTTTACACTGTGGATTTTAATACTTTCTTTTTCATTTTTTCAGCGGTTCACACATTGAAAATTGGCATTCCATCCTGAGGAACGGTTTAGTTGTTGCTTCCAATACGAGGCTGCAGGTAAGTAGTAGACTAACTGGACTTTAGCTAACTTCTGCATACTTGATTGCATACTAGCTTAGGTCAGTTTTCAGGTAGTCATGTAGGTGGAAAAAAAAAGGATGATTTCAAATACCATCTTTTTTCCTGGAAAAAGTACTTTTCTGATGCAATTAAAATGAAATAATGTGTCTGTTAAAAAAATTTAAAAGGCTAGAAAATCGCCTTGCTGGAATCAGTGTTTCAGTTTTATATTGCAGAGCAGCACCTCCAGGAGGCTTAGCTCAGTACTGCTTAAAAGTAGTTTTGGGATTAAAATTTGGAGCTACATAATCTCCATGTTAGAGGATCCAAGAGCATACTAGATTTACAGGATCTAGATTTTACAATATCTTCTCTTCTCCTCTGGTTTCTGTGGAATAGAAATAGGAGTGCACTAGCCAGGAGGGAGCTATTGCAAACTTCAGTTTATTTTCTCAGACTGAATGATCAGGAGAACACAATTGCAGAGTGAAGTAGGCAGTGTTGGAGGGACTGCAGAGCTGTGACTCAAGAGTATTTAATCATGATGGTTTTGACAGCTCTTCCCCAGAGCTGTGTTCATCCTCCTTGGAGGAGGATCCCAGGGTGCTGACTAGAGACTGGGGTACAGAAAACACTGGGGAAAAAAAAGGAAATCTCTGCCATTCCTCTTAGTGGTTTGGATGTTTTTATTAGTGTCTTTGGAAGATACTTCCCCAAGAAAGCTGGATTTACATATGAAAATTCACCAAAGTAAACCCCTTTGTTTATGTTTATGCACTGAGATACTGGGAATAGGAGGGGACAGTAAAGCCCTATTTTATACAAGTCATTGTTTTAGATCTCTCAGACACCTAAGGCATATCCTGAGCCCAGTTCATCCTATTTACATTAACACCAACCAATCAGGAAAAATACGTACAAAGGATCATATACAGCGTTGTAGGATCTGGAGGAGTAAAAGTATGTTTGCACATTCCTGTGAAAGCTCTGGCACATTACAATGTTAATATCATAAATATCATGAGTCAGGGGAAAAAAAATAAGGGTGAGCATGACTCTGAAACCCAGTGGTCTTAATATCTACCTAGGTAGGAGATATTCTGGGTTCTTACTTGTGCACCAACAACCGTATGGTGTGTTTTCTTTTAAGGCTTTTTCCACATAACGCAGTCAGTCCCTGGTGGAGAAGCAAAACCCATACTTCCCCCTTTCCAGTCAAGAAAGTGACTGCAGGGCTAATAAAAAGTGCTCAATTTTGTTGGTTACCCCAAGCTTCGGTGACATGGAACAGTGATGTTAGTAAAGAAGAGTCTTCCCTTGTCTCTATTTTTTTTTGGACAGCTGGTAATTTTGTGGCTAAAGTGCAGTGATGGCATATGCATGTCTGAATTGGCTCAGGCAGAAGCTTGATTGTAAGCCACTCCTCCAGCACTCAGTCAGAGCTAGTGTCTAAGTATTTCTATAGCATATGGCCAGTGTCATCACCTTCTCTTCATTTCTTACCTGAAAGACTATAAAAGCAAAAGCAGCTGTTGATTCACAGAGGTTGGTTTAGGCTGTGCTTCCTGCCAAGGTTTTTATGTGAGACGTGCTGAGCCTGCTCAGACTCACCAAGGCTAAGGTGTATTTGGCCATGTGAAGAAGAACCTTCTGTAGCCATCCTCTATGGTAATGTTAGATTTAAATACAGAAAACACAATCTTATATATAAATCTGATGTGAAATTGTGTTTGGGCATTTGGGCATGGTTTCCAGAATGTATAGTATTTTAGTTGTATATTCACAGCGTTATTTTTTTAAAGACTT
This sequence comes from Pedionomus torquatus, assembly GCA_013398155.1. NCBI lineage: Eukaryota > Metazoa > Chordata > Aves > Charadriiformes > Pedionomidae > Pedionomus > Pedionomus torquatus. Next base: position 107,403 of record VZRU01008091.1, read on the forward strand.
CTTGGAACACTGTTTATTACCAAGCAATAAATTAATTCAGTGGGGCAGATGTTTATCTAGATTATGACCTGTTCCTATTATTACTATTATTATTATTTTGTCCATATAACCAAATTAATTTTGATCTTTTTCAGCTCCATGGTGCAATGTTTGGAAGTGGAATCTACCTTAGTCCATTGTCAAGCATATCATTTGGTTACTCAGGTGATATTTATAAATCCCTCTAAAGTTGGAAAAATATACAGGGATATCTTAGTTTACTGCTTTTCTTACCAGCTTCACTGTTTACAACACTGTATTTAATTTTATCTTTGTTCACCAAGATTTAATTTATTCAAAAAAGAGAAAAACTAAATTCCCTTATAAAATACCTGCCCTCATTTTCCAAGGTGTTGAGTATCATGAAACTGTACTTGCATTAAATAGTAACTAATACTGAATGTTGTGTGTAATGGAGCGGGTCTTGATAATGCAGTGGAAATCCAGCTTTATGTTTGTGATTTTTCATCAGTATCTGCCTAAGTCCCTCGAACATTATCTATGGGATTTTACAACCTGATCCATCAAAACAAGTACTCATCCATAGATATGTTCAACTGTGTATATTTAAGACTGTTGCCAAGTATCGCCATGTCAGGATTGCATAGAAAATACAAGACAGTGAGAAGGGGAAGGAACACAATTTGTTCTGCTAGTAAATCTGAAATTGAGTTGTGCAAATTTCTCCCTATAAAAATTAAGTCATAAATAGAAGCATAATGGAAACAAGATATACCAACATATACATTAAGAAACTTAAGAGTAAATAGTGGTGATCTTTTTCTTAGTTATGTTATATTTACCATTTCCCCAGGTATAAAAATGCTGGTATAATTGAATGTATACTTTTGTGCATGTAGATAATTCTGAGAGTTAGTTACAGTTACACTTTCTGATTTTCAGTATTTCTAATTAATGTCACAATTCATCTTAAAAGCTCAGCATTTTTTACTACTATTTATTGAATTTCAGTATCAATGATCTCTACATGAACTGTTAGCTTTTCAAAGATTACACGAGTATGAAAACTTTTCATACTAAAAGGGCATGTTGCAGTATCATTGTCTAACAAAATGTCCTTCTTTTTGGACAACATTTCTTTGTCAGCTTCAATGTGTTTTTCTCATCTCTCTAACTTTCTTGGTCCCTTCCATCCAGTCTCCTCTAGAAAGGAGGCCTGTGTTCCTTTGAAATGTGTAATACTTGATGCCAATAAAAGCTATGGGGAAGTCCTATGCTCCCTGTTCCTTCAAAGAGTTAAACTTCCCATAATTCACTCTGTGTTTGCAAACTGCCAAGAAATATGAGATACTAGAAAGGCAAGGAAGCCTGTACTAGCACACAGTGGAGGAAATTTATGTAAATCAACAGGAAGAATATAAGAAAGGTCTGAGCAAATGTAGATGTTTAGATTTCTGAGATGGAAATTGGATATAAAGTGGCTGATAAATAATACTGTTACACATAGGTGAATTAATTAAACCAAGGTAAACTTTAAATAAATTACTCTAAAAAATTAATTCTAAAAAATTAATTAGGCTTTTAATAAGTCTAAACAAAATGTTAAGGATTAATATATAGAGTTCTTTTACTCTTGATTTTACTATCCCAACCACAGTAAATAAAACTCTGTTACTTCAGCCTGAATAGGGTCACTTAAACTCAAGACATGCTGACATGCAACTCTGTTAAGCAACACCTAAGAGCATTCCTGGGCTGAATTCAGTGGCAGTAAAGCTTACGTTTATCTGCTTTTGCATGTACTTAATGCTAGCTTAAATTTCCTAAAGGTCTTTGCAATACATACAGGTGTACTGATCATTTGCAGGAGTAAATCGAGATACTCTATGACAAAGTCAGCTGGCTTTTTGGGTGTCATATAAAGCACTGTGGTTCCCACTGTGATACCTGTTTCATTCTCCATACCTAACTTTGCTTACTATTGTCTTTATATGCCAGGGGATCTTACATGATATTTGATATTCCTAGGGATGAATAAGAAGCAGCAGAAGGTGTCAGCTAAAGATGAACCAGCTTCAGGCAGTAAGAGCAGTAATACATCGCAGGTAATACATCAGCCACCTCTGGAAGATTTATGGCTTTATGTATGTGAACTTGATAGCTGAAAAGAAGTTAGTGTTTCCATTGTGAAAGCTAACAATTTTATTTTATTGAACAAAATCAACAATGTCAGAAATAGCAAACATCAAATACAGCCCAACTGCTTTTAGTAGCAATTTATAGAGTTCATTGCAGGTCTCGTGCCCTTCTTTTCCAAGCAGAAGAATTTAGAAAGAGAATGTAAAATAAATACAGGTTGCATTATGACTCTGAGCAGTCTCTTGCTTTCTGAGTTCTAGACTTGCAGAATAGTGATGCAAAGGAATTGAGTGTGGTTATTGCTGGAAAATGAGTTCTGTTTCATGAGTAGCAAGTTAGTTTTTCTTTTTTCATGGATTTTAGATATTAAACCATTACAATTCTGCTTTGTCTAAAGCAAACTCATAGCATTTCTCTGTACAGCTAAATTTTGAGAAAAATCTTACATCTATCTCTATAGTTAACACACAGAAACTACAGAGTAATCTGGCTTCAGAGAGATTGGTATGTAACAGCAGAAACTCAAAAATGGGAAGGTCAGTAAATATCAGAGTAGTAGCCAAAGAATTGGTGATCATGTTCACAGGGGTTTTCCCTCTGCTATCAACTTGGGATTTGGTAACACTGGTGTTTCTAATGATATTATTCATTCTGTAATAATTGGGACCTTTTCTTTCTGGATAAAGGAGTTTGAATCCCTCCTGTAATAATCCAACAAATAATATAAATGTTTGTAGAATTTCTGTTAAATTCAGAAGTACAATAGAAATGTGTCAGAAAGACTCCCTCTATCTTTGTTTACTAATAAACAACTGTAGCAGTCCTTTTCTGTGTTACTTTTTCACTGTTTGTCTTACTGCACTAATCAAGTTTTCTCATGTTTTTACATCTTAGTCACAGAAGAAAGGACAACAGTCACAATTTTTGCAAAGCCGTAACTTAAAATGCATAGCCTTATGTGAAGGTAAGCTGAAAGCCCCTGAAAAACTGTTTCGGGTACAGACAAAGTGTTCCTGGATGCAAATCAGTGAGACCTTTAATTGCAGTATTGGTTGTTTTTAGGTCAGGGACTACTGGTAGGTGCGCAAGTACCTGCTTAACATCTGACCTTTATATTTCAGTTGAGAACATTTCCCTTGCCAGACAAAACCTGTTACACATTCTGATATTTGATGAAATAATCATACGCACATAGTGACTGATCATCTGGTCTGTCTTTCAAATGTGATTGTATCCCTAAGCCATCGAGATAACCTTTATTTGAAAAGGTGCTTTATTTGAAACACTGACGACATCTTGCAAGCTCTTTACAAATGCATTAAACGCCTAAAAGTCAGAGAAAACAGCTTTCCTGTTGAATTTCCAAATAAGTTTTCACTGTTCAGGAAAGTATGCTGTTCATCTGGTTACCAGTCTGTTCCTTCTGACTGCTTCAGAAATTTTATGCAGTTAAAATCCAGTATATGAGTACAGTCATTCTTGAAAGACTTAGCTAATCTTTTAATAACTAATTAAACATCAGCAGAGTTTGAGACCAAAGAAATTCAGAAATTCATAGTAGGAATGAATAGAATAGAATAGAATAGAATAGAATAGAATAGAATAGAATAGAATAGAATAGAATAGAATAGAATAGAATAGAATAGAATAGAATAGAATAGAAGATTCTCCAACCTAGACTAACCGTAAGTCCTCAGCTGCTTCTCACAGAACACTTCTTCCAGCCCTTTTGCCAGATTTGTTGCCCTTCTCTGGATGTATTCAAGGACCTTCACTCCTTCTTAAATTGTGGGAACCAGAACTACACACAGTACTCAACATGAGGCTGCACCAATGCTGAGTACAGCAGGATGATCCCCTCTTTTGACTGGAGGGTTGTGCTGTGTTTGATGCAACCCTGGATGCAGTTTTCCCTCTTGGCTACCAGGGCTCACTGCTGACTCACACTGAGCCTGCTGCTGACCAGTACTCCCAGATCTGGCAGGGCTGCTCTCCAGTCACTCATCTCCTAATTCCTACTTGTGCCCAGCATTGCTCTGTCCTGAGGGCAGAATCTGGCATTTTGACTTCTTAAGTTTCATCCCGTTAGTCACAGCCCAATGCTCCAGTAAACCTGGATCCCTCTGTAAGGCCTCTTGCCCCTCAAGAGAGTCACCAGCACCTCCCAGTTTGGCATCCTCAGCAGATTTGCTAACGGTGCCTTCACCTCCTGTCTCCAGATCACTGAGAAGTAAATACATTGAACAGAACTGGCCCTTGAATTGAACCCTGAGTAATACTGCCAGTCAGATGTAGCCCTTCTTACTGAAGCCCTTTGAGCTCTGCCCTTCAGCCAGTTCTTCACCCAGCACCCCGTGAACCTGCTCATCCCACAGCTGAACAACTTGTCCAGAAGGATGCTGTTTTAATGCATTTATAGAAAAGTTATCAAATACAGATTGCTGATTCCTGATTGCTTCAGCCTAGCAATAATAAGGTTTCTTTCCTGTGTTGTCCTCATTCTGCTGGTAAACAACCTATCATCAAATACATTGATGTTTTCTAAACATTGAGCAAGTTTTGGCAAGCTTCTTGATCCCCTTGAGTCATAATTGCTATGTTTATTATTTTTAAATAATTGGTAGTGTTTTAAATCCCAAATTTGTCATATTTCAGGGTTAGACTTTGTCTTATTTTTTTGGCTCAGCCAGTATCAAACACAAATATCTCCATTCCAAAAGCTGATTAGTTGACTCAGATCCTCCTTAAAAGTCCTGTGGCCATTTAAAATCAGTTTTTAATAAATATACTTTTTAATTTTCATTCCAATTAACAACTGGCTCCCATACATCAAGCATCTGTGTTTTCTGGAAAATATAAAGTATTTTGGAAACAAGAAACAAGTTTATCTCCCTGTTTGTACTAGCTAACTCGGCCTACACAACACCACAGACAGGCAGTGGAAAACTACCCATTGCCAGAAGGCTGTTTAAAGTATTTAAAAAGGCAAATATTTTAAAGCATTATTTTCCAGGCACGATTTCATCACTATGAAACTTATTCTTTCCCTGATAGTGATAACCTCATCCGATCTGCACAAACATGGAGAGATATGGGTAGTTCCCAATACGGATCACGTGTGTACAAGATTTTTCTTTGTGTGAGTACGAAGCTTCTCTTAACATTCAACTTCTGTTCATCCTAGGCCTTCTCCCCCATGTTTCCTCCAATAGTTGAAATTGAAATAGATAACTGATGTTTCTTACTAATTCTTTTCCATATCACTTCATTTTTAATCTTTCTCTATACTTACTTCTGTTAGGAAATGTATGGATAAGCGAGTGACAGAGGTTTAGTAGATGTTTTGTCACAGGGTAAATTAATGGAGACTTACTGATTTTTTCCCACCTCACGTTACAGTAAGTCTGCCCATGGATCATAAAATATCGTTTCTATTTGGCTGTGTGTTTTAAAGCTGAGGAATTCCCTGAAGGCTTCCTGTCTTTCATGTGAGCATTTCCCCTCTCACCTATGACTTCTCCCCTTTGGATCCTAGCAGCTTATTCCGCCTTGGAGTTCCAGTGACAACGGCAGCCTTACCGCTCCCTGGAGTTTAGGATCTGCATGTAATGGTGAAGTGCAGCAAAGCGTTTTAATAGAGATGTGTTAACATATGGAATAAGCACTCTTGATTGTTGAATGAAAGAGTTTTATTTTCAGGTAGATTAATGAAGCACTAACTTGATCTTATTTTCTGTACTTTTTTTTTAGTTATGAAGATGGTCAAGTGGGTGATACCAGTATAAATACACAGGAACCAAGCATTCATAAAGAGATTCTTCGAGTCATTGGCAATCAAACTGCTACTGGTTAAAAGGACCACTCTTATTTAATTGATGTGATTTGGAAGCCTTCCTCAGTCTCAAAGCTGGATTTTGAACTGAAGAAGATGCAAAAAACTAATTTATTATTATTATTCTAAGCAAATTAACCCTTTGAATACTTACTGTTTTCTTACTTAGTATTTCTTATCTCATCAAAATACCTGAGATGGTATGAATTAGCAACTGTAGGGGTGCAAAGTCTATTAATATACTACAATTAATAATAATTAAACAGGCATTTGGGTTGCTCACAATAAACAGACTTTAAAAAGGAGTTTTGTGCTGATATTTTTATATTAAACTTCAATTGGAGATTTTAGTACTGTATACTGGTATTTTAAATTTAAAATGATTGAATTATAGGTGAGAGAGAAGATTTTATAGCGGAGCACCTGTATTATGCAGGATACTTTGCAATAAGTAAAATATTCTCATATTTAAACACAATAAAAGGTTGTCTGGAACATGCCAAATTAAAGAGGTTGGTTACTTGCAGCTATCATTGATTCATTTTATTTTTACAAGTGCAGCTAGGATTTAGAGTCAAAGGTTAAAATAAAAATACATTTTTTATTTAATGAGTCAAACAAAGCAAAAAGTAATGAATGTGATGGTGTATATTTAGTTTTTTTTATCTTCTCTGGAAACACTGTCTTATCCATTAAGCAACTCTGTTGCATTTTCTAATTATACATATAAGCCTAGCAAGCATCTGGAAATCCTGAAACTGTTAGCTTCCTTTTTACAAATTTGGGGCTTATATACTAGATTTTACAGTTTCTTTAGATCAACAAGGTTCTTCAATGTTTTCTTTTTAACTTCAGTGAAACTGCCCTGTGGTTAAATCTAGCCACATGAAAGTACGTGCTGAAATAAGTCTTTTACATGATTGAGTTGATTGCTGGTACATCTGAAAATACAAAAAAATGCAAAATTTTACTGATTTTCTCTTGGTGAAATATTTTTATTAATTCCTAAGGGAAAACAAACCAATCCAAATCTCTCTCTCCTTTAATTAATAACCTTTTTTTCCAAGTGAGTATGATGGCAACACAGGTACAGAGGGGCCCTGTCTCCAAGGCATAAAGCATATCCTGCACCCTGATGAGTGCCCTTGGTGGTCCTCATGGTGGCTGTCCTGAGCCATTAGTCACACCCTTGAATATGGAGAGCAGTGCAACTATTACAGGCCACCTCAGAAAGCAAAAAATAGATCAAATCCTCTATTAGATTATTTTAATAATAGAGATACTGAAGCGCCAAATAACAGCACAGTAAAGCACAGACGTATTTGCTTCTTTTAAATAGAATTGCATTAGATAAGCTGTAATGGGTGATTCCTTCTGTCTAGTTCAAGCTACACTCCTTTATTACTTGCTGCAACTGAAGCACCTTACGAGTAAAATAGTGTTATTTGGCCTAGTAACACATATTTGGAGATGTATTTTAGCAATCCAGAATTATTTTCTGGGGACTTCAGTTCTTCTAGGTTTACATCCAGACTTGTAAAGCCAATCCTATTTGCAAATCCACATTTTCCTATTGAATTTATGTTTAATTTCTCCCCCATTTGGTGGACCCCTACCTTGAGAATCACTACTCTAATTGTTATCTTTTGTATTGGGACACAGGTTGAAACAAAGAGGATTCCTGAAATTTTGTCTATCTACGTAAGGACTGCCTTACGTTGTGCAACTGCACAAAATCAGCATAATTCAGAAGTAGAGCTGAAACCCTGGAATGATCATCTCTCTATAATTTGTCCTGCAGTATGAGTCTTAAACACTGTGTTTTGCATAATGAAAAGAAACTGGGAAGCAAGTCCACTAAGATACCCTGTCTTGACTTGCTGAGCTAATGGTCCACCACTTGGGGAGGCCTCCTCAAAAAACTAGAAGAGACAGATGACCATGAGTGAACTGGAGAAGTGAAGTAAGCAGTCATGTTCCTTGTCCCTTCAAGCCGTACCAGGGTCGCAAGTGAACCCCTTGAAGTAAGAAACCTGGAATCTTGCTATGGCAGTGAGTCAGCCTTGGTTTGCATGGTGGGGTCATGATACTGACTGTCTGTTGTGCCATCGTAAGTACAGCCACCAGAAAGGGGAGGGAAAAGCACATCTCTTCCAAATTTTAAGGCTGCTTGGAGGTTTGTTTTAAATGGGTGAGCAGGAGAAAAGAACTGTGTGGAGGAAAGCAGGGCTCTGAGGTGCACGGGGTTCTCACTGTTGTAAGGTGCCCCCTTCAGGGAGTATTAGGTGACTGGCTTATGCCAGTGAGAGAGAAAGAGGGTGGCCAAGAATAAAAGGCAGAATGTGACATGCAGAGGTGTTACAAAGCTGTGGATGAGGGCAAAACCTTTCAGGGAGAAAGGTAGTTCTGAAGGGACGGGGAGTTTGCTGGTAGGAAAAGGTGCCATGGAATTGCCAACAAGGGGCAACATGGCAGGAAAAGGGGCTGGGAGAGCAAAGCTGCAGTGGGGGGAAATACAGCCCATGGAACTGTGGGGCAGGACTGTGCCCGGGCAGCTCGGCCACTCAGAAAGGGATCATGCTGTAGGGCACAGTGCAAGGACAGAAGGCCAGTGTCATTGAATTAAAGGAAAATTCACTTGCTACAGAGTAGCTTGGTCACTTTTTTCTTTAGCCATTAGATTAATAAAAAGCTTCTAAGGTGTTATATGTAGGTGAACATGAGTCTTCAGATCATTTAAGAAAGTCGTAGTTCTCATAATTTTTTAAAAAATAGGGAAAAGAGGGAGGTTTCTGGGGCATCTGTAACTCAAAAATAAATATCCCTTCTATAGCAAGCTTCACAGCTGAAACAAAGACTTCATCACCAAGAACTGGAATGAAAAAGCTCAAGGATGAGCTCTGAAGGATTTTTCCCTTGTGGTTTTATCCACGGGTGGAAGTTGCATATTGCCAAAATCTTTCAAATACTTAGATTCATGTGGAATTCCAGGGGATGAAAAATAAAAAGCCAGGCTCATCTGAGCAAGGGCCGTGTTATCCCCAGAATCCTTATATTTCCTTTCCTCTGTTATCAGAGGTATTGGTAATAGGGCAGTCTTTGTAAATCTTGTAAGGATGTAGGCTTTTTGCAGATAGCTTTTAGTCAAAGATTGAGCCCCAAGCTGTACTACCTCTCTTGGTAGAAATGTCCAAGAAGTCATACCATCTAGCTGTGATGGTGTCCAGCAAGGAGCAACTGAGGGAATTCTTGAGAAAAACCTTTTTAACTTCTTCCTACATCCCACAACAGATTAGAAGCCCTCAAATAGGGAAGGCTTGACAAGAAAATTATGTTAATAACTTAATATTGCACCCTAATTATAAATTGCTATATTTATACTTCTGAATATTTCAAACATTGAGAAAGCAACCCAAAAAGATGCTTTTAAACCTTTGTTGAGATTCAGGCAGATATTTAGCATTCAAGGGGTTAACCAATTTGAGTTATATTCTATATGAATCAGCATAGATCTGTTCTCTTCAGCAGTGCTACACTGTTTTGATGACCTGGGTCTTTGGCTCTGTATTATTTATAAAATGGCCGGTTTGTGTAATATTGTGCTTAATCTTTTACAGGAACTAGCCGATGACACCAGAATTGTTTATGCTTACGTTTTTCCTCTTAAGCCCTTGAAAAACTATTATTAATGCTGTATAATTTTAATATTATAGCTGTTGGTACTAGAAATGCATCAGATGAATAATGCTAAGATTATGCTTTTGTTAAGTGCAAGATCACTTCAAATGAAGACTTTGTGCTTAGATCAAATATACTTTGCTTATAAACCACTTACTACTGTGAAAGCAATTAGTGTACTTCCAACATGGATGAGTACA
>VZRU01008092.1:236-28590 GCA_013398155.1 Pedionomus torquatus
GGCGGGCGGTGGGAACCGGCGAGAGCTGACCGCGTTGGGCTGGGGCGAGCAGGGAATTGGGTATCGGTGGGGAGTGCGACTAATTTTCCACCTCTCGGTTGCTACGGAGCCCCCCGCGCTTAGTAGCGTTAAGGCAGGATGACTCTCCGTGCCCGCTGTTTCGGTGGGAGTGAGGGGAATCAAAACCCGAACCTGTTTTTACTTAAAGCTTGCTATCTGAACTTAGAGGAAGAACTTTCTGATGAGACTTCTGGAATGAAGAAGAGCTTGGATTTAAAAAGGACTTGAAAAATACAGCAATAAGTGACGCATCTTGTGTGTTTATGTTTTGAAAAGCAGATCAGATGCAATTAGTTACTTCATTCCGCATCCGCTCTGGAAGAGAAGTGGTAGCTAGATAATTGGTGGTGGTGTTCGTGCAGTTCGTGCCACCTGTTTATGAAAATAACTTAATGCCAACATTCAAAATACTCTGAAACATGCTGCTTAACATGTTACTTAAAAGAAGTCATCATAATTTTTACTTGGAGCTTTCAAATATGTTTTATTGGTAATAACTTAGAACATTTAAATATTTTTATCGTAATGCCCTTCATTCCCAGAAGCTAAAAAGAGAGGTGCTTGTGATCTGTTTTCTAGTTTTAGAAAAGTGTTTGAGAGAAATCTCTATAGTTCTTTTACATGTTGTAGCATATTGAAGCTTTTTCTAACCTACTTGTTCACTATTTTTGGTGGGTTTGTGTTGTTTGTCTCTTCTGGCTTTGAGAAGCTTTTTCTAAATATGTTCTTTAAATAATACAGATGCACAAATTGTACCCCTCTTAACTCTTTGGGAAAAAAAAATATCTCTTCTTCAGGACTTACTGCTATGGAGAAGAAGCTGGCTGAATACAAGTGTAATACAAATGAAGCAATTCAGCTGAAACTAGGTAATGTCACTTTTAAATATTGTGTATTTGATACAGGAAAATTTTAGTACCTTCTTAAGAAACTTCCTTCTATTTAAAACCACACAAGCTTTAATGTGTACTTATAAATGTAAATATACAAACACAAGAATAAGAATATTTAGCCTGCAGTTAATGTACAGCTATAGAAATTCAGTCCTGTCTCTGCATAATAATGTCATCTGCAATTTATTAGTGTATTACCAGAGTGCATTGGAATTACATCTTATTTTCTTGAAGTACCCGTGTTCTTATACATTTTTTAACGTCTTTCCCTTTCTTATTTCCTTGAGGGGAACTAAAAATAAAAGCAAGAAAGAGGACTGAAAAGTGTTGTTGGGTTTTTTACTGCCCTTCCCTCCACAGCATCTCAAATACACAAGATGTTTTTTGAGAACTGTTTATTGCTCTCTCTAACTTCCTTACTGGGACATCCAGAATACTGAATTACTGAACTCTTGGTGAACTTGCCTATATCTCTTATACATATAACTTACATGTAGCAGTAATAACTTGAAGAATAACACAGACCTATTTAACTTATAATCTTTCTAGCCCTTAAGCAATTTTTTTTTCTCTTTAGTACAAGTATATTAACTTATATACACGTTCTTATGTAAGAACAAAAGTAACGAACCTGTTAGCACTTTTTCAGAACTACTACTAGGAATCTGTTCTGTAGAGTTTAATACACAATCAAATAATACAAACTTTGGCTTGTGAGCCAAAATGTCATTATAACCAAAATACTTAAGTTTTTAAACCACTCTAATTGTGGAGTATTTCTCTTCCTCTTAAACATTATATCATATCATGGTCTTATGACTAGATCTATTGCTTATTTTTCTCTTCCACCTTTCTAAAAACCAAATGAAAAGAGTGTGAGATAATGACATGTGGGTGAATTTTGCCTACCAATCAAAGGAGCTACTATATCAGGTTTCAGGGAAACTGCTAGAGGGGTTTTTATAAAGGTACCTATGAACCATCTCAGCAGATATTTTTAGCTTCCTTTCTTCATTCAGAGTGTAGATGTTCCACATAACCTTCTGTCTTAATATAACTTGCGAGAACCTACAAAGTGGTACTGTTTAAAAAAAAAAAAAAGGGCAGTCATACTACCCTCTTCAGGGTCCTAATTTCTTCCCTTGTGACAGTTCAGAATTGTTCCTTGTTTTTTGTGTTGTTTCTTTTTTGTTGGTTGGTGGTTGTTTGTTTTTTTTTTTAATGCTGCTAGTTGGCCTGAAATCTTTTGCTCAGAATTTAACTTAAGAGGACAAGAGCAACCATTCTCTTTTGCTTTTGAGAAGACCAAACTTACCTTGTCACTGGAACACTGGTTTGCATTTTTCTCTGAATATTTCCTTTCTGTTATTATCAGAAAAAAACTTTATTTTCTTCGTTTCTGCTTTTACTGGAGTAAAGGTGTAATGAAGCTGTAGCTCAATATTCCACAGACTTTAAAAAAAAAGGCAATATTAATTCCTACAAATTGTATGCTAATACAGTGTTTTCTCATTCAACATTAAAAATGTGCAACTGTTGTCTTGAGCTACCTGTGCCTCATTAATGTGGCTGAACTATCACTTTAATGCCTAAGTTAGCGTTATATTCCTTCTGATTTTAGGTAACTTTTTAAACTGCAAGTACACAGAGCATATTTGGGAATCGAGTATCTCAGTCTTCTAAAATTTTTCCTGGACGATACTACTGTAGTCTCTAATTTCATCCACTAATCATAAATCATATCTTTTATGTTGGAAGAACTCCTGTCACAATTACTCTTGAACAACTGCTGTAACTCTATAAGCATGAATAAAATGCTTGTTCAGTAAGTTACTGAGTCTGAATAGATACCATTATGGTGACTTTTTTTACTAGAAAAGACCTTGTTTAATACTAGGCTTTGAGGAGAAGTAGTAAGTTGGGAGAAAAAAAAATCACTATTTTGGTAATGTTTATAGAAGTGCTGGTATAGTATTGATGCAGCTGTTTTGTGTGTATCTTGCTGATTCTCCAGAACTTTGACATGAATGTAAATACACATAAACATGTCTTTCCATTCATCACTGCATGAAAAACCTTACAGTGAAGCGTTCTCACCTGCATGTAGAAGAATGGCAGAATGAGAATGCAAAATTGATTAGATAATCTGTCTGGCTTACTGTGGCGATATCCAACTGGGCACTCATCAGTCTTCAAGATGAAGTTAAAGGCAGTAACATTCAGGAGATAACTATATGAAATACATACATGTATACATCTCTGTCAATTTCTTAATTTTATTCTGCTTAATGATTTTTATCTTCTCAGATCAAGTAACATGCAATGTCTTCATTTCATTCATATGCTGACCTAACCTAGATAGGTTCATAATTGAAGTTGTCTGATTCTGTAGTGGAAGGATGCCTGAACATCTAGCAAGGCATGTGTGGATAAAAAAATTGATGACTTAGCTCTTTTTTTTTTTTTTTTTTCCCAGTTCGCTTTCCTGAGGATTTGGAGGATGAGAACACAACATTTAACCCAGAGTATAGCCATCAAGTATTTGGAGATGAGTAAGTTAAAGTATCTAGAATCGAATTAACAGGTCCAGAAGGGGAAAGTTGCTTTTAAATTGTTAGAAAATAAGAAATCCTGCTATGTACCAAGCTATCTTAAATGACACAGCAATACTTCAGTTTTATGACTATGAGCTAGGCACCAAGGCTAGAGTAGAGTTTGAGCCTGTAGTCATTTTTATATTCTATTTTTAAGGTAGATTACCAAAGAATTCACTACCTGATTTTGCAGTTAGAATTGCTTAAGTGGACTGCATGTTCGTGGCATTTTTCTAAGATTAAGAAAGGATTATCAGTTCTTGCTAATAGCTTTCACAAAAATGAAAAAAAAAAACCACCCCAACATTATATAAATTTAATTTTTATTTCTAAGTGGGAGTTTTAGTGACTAAACCGGAGAAGTCAAATATTGCCTGTTCTACATCATTAAATGTAAACTATTGAATTCAGGAGTTTATTTTCTCTAATACGCATGCTTGTAACTGGTTAGACGTGGGCATACAGAAACTATAGCAAAATATTTCTTTCTTTTTTTTCTTTTTTATCCTAGCATGCTGATTTTCATTAATACTTCAGGGAAGTTAGCTACTCTGTCCCCAGCACTAAAGCGTTGTTTAACATTTTTAGTAGAGTGGTGCTCAACAGTCTAGCCATAGTTTAAAAACGAAAACACCAACCAAAAACTAAACTAAGAAAAATCCATATATGTTTGTCTGTGGACTTCGTAAAGTTTCTTAATTTCTTAATTAATTTTTAATTCTTAATTTCTTATTTTTTAATTAATATTTTAAAAAGTATTCAAAGTACTCCAAGTACAATGAGTATTATATTAATTGTAATTAAATTAGTCATATACGTTAGTTATACTACTACAGACAGCAGCTACTGTTGACAATAGTTATGCTTCTAATAACAGAGAACTCTCCAATCTGTCAATATAACTAATTAGCAAATTCTTGTTTTGTCAGTTACACTTCAAATTTTAAACTATAAATATACTGCCATAAAAGAAAAAGAAAAATCTCAGTTAAAACAAACAGACATTAAAACTAGCAGGAAAAGGAACCTGCTTCTTTGTGAACATTACTATTATCTGCAATTTGTTTTTGTCCTTGAGAATAAATTCTCTATACTTCACAACAACATAGTGTTTTTGTTCAGGCAACTCATATTTACAAATTGTGGGAAAAGGCTTTTGCATTCCATACTTTTATTTTTTTCCCCCCCTTGTGTTTAATTAGTTCTACTTAGATTGGATAATTATCTAGAAACTGTCCACCAAAACCACCCTTATTGCTATGACTGTTTATCCATCTGTGTCTTACACAGTATAAATTGCAGTAGTGTATTCCAGAATACTATGCTACACTGCAAAGTAATTTTTAATAAATGTTACTGATCAATTAATATACATCTTAATGAGTTTAAGACACTGAGAAGCATAAACATAGTATTAGTTATTTCAGGTATTCTTTCTTGAGCTGTCACAGTAAGTGCAGAGATGCTGTTATTGAGTTCAGCAGCATGTTGTATTTCTCCACTAGAGGAGCAAAATAACTAGTAGAAATAGTGTATTATTTCTGCCTAGATAGTGCACATACAGTCTGATTCCCTTTTTCTATTAGGAAGCTTGGTATACCTCACTGGGAAAGATGATGTGAAAGTCAAATCTTATTAAATGAAAACTTTGTGATGTGAATGTTTTGATGTGAAACTTATGTAGAGTTCCTGATTGCTCTTTTCTCCTTCCTCAGTGAAGTTGCCTTTGGCTACAAGGGACTGAAGATTCTCTTGTACTATATCGCTGGTAACCTGTCAACGCTCTTCCGCATTGAATATACATCTAAAGTCAATGAAAAGTTTGACTGTGTGGAGGTAAAGACAGAACCAGACCTGTGCTTTTGGCATATTACTGAGAAGGTTTAGTTGGGATGCGGACAAGAATTCTAGGTTTAGTAATTGCCTACCTAGACGTGATTTACATTAAAAGCAAACAAAGCTGCTTTTGTGAGGCTGGAAAAAACTTTGAACTTCATCTATACATTTTCCCCATTGTTCTTCCTTTGACTGCAACACCATCAAAATTGTGTCAAACTGTACAGTCTGATGTGAGGTGTTAATACCAAGGTTGGTTCCACAAAAAACCACAACAATTTAGCAAGTCTGTATTTCCATGTTAATGGCCTCCAGAAGGAGGACTAGCACTGGTGGGTTTTTTTTTGTGTTGAAGAGAATTCGGGAAGAAGGAAAAGGAGGTTTCTATAAACACTTCATGAGGTAGGAGACTGTTTCTCTTCAGATAGAAAATATAGAGAACGACTAAGGCACAAATGAGATTAGGGACTTTTTGTTGAGGATTGAATGTGCTTTACATCTTACTTAAAGGAATGCAATAGTACAATTACCTGCAGGATGTTTTGTTTGGTTTCAGGTGGTTTTTTTACTGTTTTCTCATTTTGCTTACGAGTTTTCCAAACTTACACAACACTTGTAGAAAAACTTTTTTTTTTTTAATCCTGTATGATCTCAGAATATTTTTTGAGATAGCCCCTCAAAAGCTAAGCTAATCAGCCTTTCAGCTGACTGAAGAAAGGTATATGGAGCTTACAAATAGGAATGAAGTATCTTCTCTTAATGTTTTGAACTGTTTAATACTTGTGTAAATATCTGTACAGATATTTAGAAAAACACAGTTTTTCAGAGTGATCTTGAATGCATTAAGAAAACTTAATAACATCTGAGTTTTACTCAGTTGTAAGGAAGAAAAAAAATTAATTCTTTTTGACAAGAGCTATTGGTATAATTATTGATGAATCTTTGTAGTACTCTGCAGTGTGAAATGGCTATATGTTTGCACTGGCTTCAAATTACTCTGCCTTAGAAGAGCTTTTTACAAACAAAAAAGTAAACGTGTTTATGACTTCAAGTTGTGTTATAAGTTCCTAATTTCAAATTAATAGGTTTACTTAAATATTTTTGAGGAAAGGCCTATTCTAAATGAAAAAAAAAATGCTGGAATGATTTTGATAAATTAATTTTAAAGACTTGTTCAATGGGATAAGTGCCTGGATGTTCTGTACAAATAACAAAGCTGCTTTACTTCTCTGGAGGTGTGAGCAAGGTGAATAAGGCCTGTCTTGCCCTAAGCACATTCTACAGCATTTTTGATAGCTCAGAATCCTTGCTTCTTACAAGCCCTCTTTCCTCTACTGAATTATTCCTCCAATTGCTTAAGGGTTTGAGATTGGGACTAAAAGGAGTATCTTTTAGAGTGAGGCTTCTGTGTCTTTTCCAGAGTTATTTACAAGCTTTGACTGAATTGGAACAATGTGGTTACTCTGTGCTTCCCTTGGTATTGTTAATGCTGTGCATCCTATATGCAGCTCATATGGCTAGGTCTAAACTTTAGGAGGAAAAAAGATATGGTGGTCATCAATCTTGTTCTGCATTTGTATTTGCTGTTAATTTAAGCATCTCAAGATACAAATACATTTGCAGAGATTAAAACAAAAGCTGTCATTGCAGGGGTGTTAATTTAAATGCAAATTATAATTTACTTTTGTAAGTTAACTGGTTAGTGATCTCAGCTCAGGAGAAATCATACTAAGATGTGCGCTATTTGCCACACATGACAGGTAATTTTTGAGCTGTGAATAGATGTTCAGGAAAGGACAGCAGTCTCTGTCTTTAACATAACTTGTAACAAGTGCAAAGTTAGTTTTAATGCTCTGCAAAGTTATTCAGAGTTTAGGATTTTGTCTAAATACCCACACAAGCCCATTCAACCGCAGGTGTTTTTATTCTGCGATGCTGTTTGGTCCCATTATTGATAAAGCAGCTGCTACAGTCTCTGCTAGGGACTGACAAATATTCCTTCTGATGATTTTTATTTTTTTTTTCCTCCAAGATCTTTTCAAACATGGGGAAAAAGATCCAGAAATATCAAGAGACAGTCATGTTCATGCATCTTTGTCTCGTCTCCCTAAAGAGGATGTAAGCCATGTTAGTGGGGAATGCTGAGCAATGTATGATTGCATTTTGAACGGAAGCTGGCACTTTAGTGAAAATGGACAGAATTTAGTCTCTGGATAGAGTTGATTCCTTCAAATATCTGAAGAGAGGCTGCTTTCTTCTAGTGTAAATATTAATAGCATTGACCTCCAAGTTTCTTGATGCTTTGAGATTTGCAGCTGTTCAAGTATTCTCCTTTTCATCTGGATTTTACGATGGAGTGGGGAAAAGTATTTCACTAACCTCTAAAACAGTCTTTGCTACAAATGTATTTATTGTGCTTTGCAGCTGGTCTAATAAATCTGTTTCACACAAAAGTTAATGAAAAAGTGTAGTTTTGATATTGGGTTGTTTGGTTGGGTTTTTTTAAGTAATACTATTGATCATTCTGTTGCTCCCCACCAGGATTAATACATATTTGGAAGCTGAATTTTTGTAACAATTATGTTTTTATAATTGTTTTAAATGAAGCCACTTTAAAATAGCATCTATGTGGTATATGAATGTCCTAACTGCCTGCTAGAATAATCTCTGTAAAATTATCCATAGTCAAATGCAATGTACAACGAGACACTGCCTAATTAGTATTCCTCCTAGAAATCAAGTTAGGCTTGTGCCTCTACCAAATTCCCCATTGTTGCCTCACGTGATTCTGATTATGAAAGTAATATATTACAGGCAGTACTTCCATGCAACCATAAGCTCAGCAGCTTCATTTGGGTTTTTGCGAGCTTCACAAAGTGGCTTTGCTTATGTTTAACACTGCTGCAGTAGTCAACTGGATTGTTTTTCTGATAAGAAAGTTGTGCATCGTCATGTGCCTCCGTGCCAGTTGATACGAGTGCCTTGCTCTGATAAAAGAAATTAGCCTCTTGCCAATATCAGAGTACACAAGGGAAAAGCAGTAAAGAAATTTTGGTAACTGCTTGGATTATGAGCACCTTAGAAGTGCTTGGGAAGTAGCTACTGTGTAATGGATGTTTCCATTACCAGGTGTGGGTATTAATTAAGCAAACTGTTTGTATGGTATTAATATTCCAGGATTTGCTAACTGAAAATTGGATCACTTAAATGTATGTTACAACTCAAACTGAGGATTCTTGGATATCCTCTGTAAGAAAGGGAGATCTTGTTATCCCCAAAAGTTTCTTTTCTTAACTTACATCAGGCCCTGTTTCAAGGGGAGAGAACTTCCAGGAGGTAGTAGGGAAAAATGTGAGGGGAGCTAATAACTTAAATGTTATTTATATAATACTTCATACTGCATACTTGTCCTTTTTGGATATCTTCCTCATAGTCTGAGTCACTGAACTGATGCTTGTAAGTCTTGTTTCAATTCTAGGTTCTTTTTATGTGACTTTTAGATACATAAAATGAGAGTCACTACAGATTCTTAGTTGTGGTTTCCTACAGCTTTGTCAGCAGTGCAGACTTAGGATCTGTGTAAACCATGCACTTGTGCAGTTTAAAAAAAGAAATATTCTAAAATGTGCTCCATACAAAACCTTTTTCTTTATATAATTCATTGATTCTGAAAAAAAAACCCAACTGATTTTGTACAATGCAGTTAAATTGGTAAGTGTAAAGAAAATAGTTTAACTACTGTTTGGTGGGTTTTTTTGTTTTTTGTTTTTTTTTTATAAGAATAGCGAAGGTTCCAATAAACGTATCTCTTTTGTTTTGAGAATGAAATGGATGTAAAGATTGTATGTATTTTAACTGGGTTCTTACACCAAGTATCATAAAGCTAGATTTTAACTCCTTAATAGCTCTCTCTACAAATATAAATATAAATGTTGGTAGTACCAAGCCATTAAGAATAAAACTTGTTTGTGCTGAACTACATCCATCTTTCTCTAGACTAAAAATGTAACTGAATGATAAAGTGCTATTCATTTGCAGGTGCATTGCTTCTACTTAAGGGACTATGGTTGAAAGGACAGGAATTAGTAGCATGTTGTATTAGCCTTTTGTAGTGTATTTTGTTCTAAGCATCTTAATTTCCCTGTTTTGAATGCTAAGTAGCAAGGGTCTTGGTTTTGAACTAATACCCATCATGCATGTAAACGGTGTGAAAGAGCTGCTTAGTAAGTTAACACAAAGTGTTCTTGTGTCAGTCCTTGTGGAAATAGATACAATACAAACATTACAGCTGAACTCACGGCAAACTCCATTAAGTAAAAACCTGGATTCTTTGTCCAGAGGAAAGTTTGAATTGAATGTAAGCTCATTTTGTTGAATGTAATGTCAGGCTTTTAGGGGTTGTATTGAAGAGCACGGTTTTGTTAAGTTGAGACCAATTCATTAAGTTTTATTGCCTGGTGAGAAGCAGTAATACGTTATTGTGAAACTTCATCAAATATTCATGGTTAAAAAGAAGTAGTAAATGTATTCAATCAAGTGGTCTTTTTGGGGTCTGAAAAGGATTATGAAGTCTGCTCAGCTGATAGTCTCTAACTTTCACTTTGGTTATCTGAAAAGAGTAATTTTAATCTCTGAATTTAATTCTGGTGCCAGAATATTTCTTGCCCAGTATGTTAGACTGCAGGTCAGATTTGCTGGCAGTATCCTCAAACTATATTTTTATTATTTCATGTCAAACATGTTTTTAAAATGTTACTTGAATTGAATACTGGCTGTTGTCTTCTGAGTTTGTAATGTGTTCTGCAGCTGATCCCATAGGCAGACATTTCAGGAAGGGAGACCTAAGAAAGCAAGGGTGTGCTAGCTCTTACTTTCCTGCTCGGGAGATGCTGGTTTTGGTCTTTGTCCCTTTTCCTCTACTTAATTCTGCACCATCCAATACTTGTAAGCTGTTTGTTTGGGAACCCAAGTTCTGCAAGGCTGTGTAAAATAGTCTTGGAGAATTGCTGGCTGGAATGTTTAGCTTCTCAATATGCTTTCAGAATCACTATCAACACTCCTAGGTTTTACTTGGACAAATGTAACCATCTCTGAACATAAAAGTGTTTGTAAATGTAGGCCATAACTACAAGCTTTTACATGCTTACAGTGACTAGATTGTGAACTTTCTGGATCTTAGCAGTGTAGTTCCTTTACTTGCTGCAAGGTCACTACTGAAGAACAAGAAAGCTTGCTTTTTCCTTTCAAATTACTGTTAGGCTGTAGCACCTCTTTTATATTCATTTCTTACAGCACAAAAGTGACATCAATGCTGACTTTTTCTAATCTTCCACTGATCCTGTCCCCTTTCATAATCTCTAGGCAGATGATGTTGAAAGTAAAATTAGAGAAATCATTCCTCCTGGTTTTTGCACGAACACAGATGACTTTGTGTCTCTGCTGGAGAAGGAGGTCAATTTCAAGCCCTTTGGAATGCTGCTACACACATATTCTGTGCATAATGAGGAAGCTGGTGAAGATATAACATACCAGATATACAAGGTATGGGAAAAAAATGAAACTTCAGCTTTTGAGCAACCAAATTAAAGTTTATTTTGCAGTGCTGCACTTTCTGTGATGATGCAACTATAGTATAAAAATACTATTATTTTACCAGTTTATTAATAGAGTGTATTTATTATAAGCATACTTTTTTTTGCACTGGAGAACTTAATTAGGTTTTGCAGAATTTTTTTCCTCTTACATCTGTGATAGGTTTCACCTGACTTCTCCTGGCTTTTTCCCTAGGCTGACATGACATGTCCAGGCTTTCGAGAGTATCATGAAAGGCTTCAGACGTTCTTGATGTGGTTTATTGAAACTGCTAGCTTTATTGATGTAGATGATGAAAGATGGAACTACTTTCTAGTGTAAGTACAGTTCTAAAGCAACAGTGGACCTTATTACCTCCACAAAGCCTGCATTTTAATTGTGGCTGGCCAATTATTGGAGCAGTATAATGATATTTTTCCCAGGAAAGAAAAACCATTGTTTATGAGGCTTGAGTTTTCCTCCATTATGCTTTGGGAAACCTTGAGAATAGAGCTGAATTAAATGCTGTTGTCCGTTAGAGCCCTGAATGTAGGCTTAAACAGTAAAATGAGCTTTGCCTATGTTTTCTTTTACTTGCCACCTATTCATCTTTATAATAGGCAAGTGCACTGAAGTGCTGTAAAGAGGCTTGATTTATCCAAGTTGCTGCACACCAATTAAGTGAATTGTACATTCAGAACATAGCAGGTGTACCCATTGGGCCCTCACAGAGTAGCTTGCTGACACTGAAAATTCAGTTGGAGAATGGAAAAGAAAATGGACACTGCATGGGAGCGCGACTGTAATTGACCTGCTTGGCTTTCTGTTTTATCTGCAGATTTGAGAAGTATAATAAGGATGGAGCTACGCTCTTTGCGACCGTAGGCTACATGACAGTCTATAATTACTATGTGTACCCAGACAAAACCCGGCCACGTGTAAGGTAATTGACGGCGTAACTCGTGCCTTGCCTTTTATTTCAGAAGAGGGAACTGCTGAAGTTCCCAATACTTGTTTATAATGGTGTTGATTTGTTTAAAAAAATCCCCATTATTAGCTGGCTATGTACTGATTTATTTCATTGTTCCCTTCTTGAAGCAGAGGGAATCTCAAGCAAGTTTTGAGTATTTAGCAATTTTAAGACTCCATGAAAAAATATATTTAACATGAAGGTTTCTACATGTACTTTAATCTAAAATGAAATGCCATTTCATTTTTAAGCCCTTAGATTACAATGTTTGCAAAAGCATGCATTTGAACTGAAAAGTACGTTCCTTTTTCTGTAGCCAGATGCTGATCTTGCCACCATTCCAAGGAGAAGGCCATGGTGCTCAACTGCTTGAAACAGTTCATAGATACTATATGACTTCTCCTACAGTACTTGATATAACAGGTTTGTGTTAAACTTTTAACTCTGTTCACAAGTTTAATAAGCAACTCGTAGCACTCACAGTTTGTTAGTCTGCAAACTAACTTCCCCGTTCGTTTGTCAGAATTAAATGGTCTTTTGAAGATTTAGCTTCAGTTCAGGATTAATAGTACCCTGGTTTACAGAAGAACTGTATATAATGTAGCTCCTTAAATCCTTTACTTAGAGAGCAGCACACCAGGAAAATTCAATCCCTAGCATGAATGGATTACCAGCTAATTAGCCATTTTATTGTGAGATACACAGCTGAGTTTGCCAAGAGATCAAGCTTTGTCAAATTCCTGTTCAACTTACTCCTGTTAGCCAGAACTGAAATTGTGGTGGGCTGTGTGTAATAAACTAAAATAGCATATTGATTTAGTGTGCAAGCCAGAAGTTCACAGTAAAAATCTGTAGAGAATTCATGTATTGCTGGCTGAAGGCACCCATGATATGAGAGGTGTGTGCATAAATTCCTAAAAATATAAAATTGAGGAAATGGCAAAGGGGAAAAAAAGGCATATGTATGTAAAAAATATAACATCAAAATAGCCATGACAATGACACCTGTCCTGTGATTTCAAGTCCAGTACAGGAAAAGTGCGGTTCAAACACAACTTGACTATTCAACTCTGTGTTAGACCTCATCTTAGTTAGAAATTATCCCCCCTGTTTCTAAATAAAATACAAGAGAACGCTTGCTTTCATAATGCATTGCTGCAGGATAATCGTAACATAAAGTAATCATTTTGTAATTTTAGTCTAGTTCATAGGAACCTAAGGAGGTATAACAAGAAATCATGTGCATCATGCATTTACTTTATTTTTTTTTAATAGTACAAAGCTTTTATAGCTGAGCATAAACGAGATCTTATTATGGTACTGGCTAAGTTATGTGACATGTTCATGACTCAGTGCCTTAAACACAGGGCTGTAGCAAACAGTAAATATGCTTTTAATTTCTTTATGGAATAAAGCAGGAGAAAATTTGCAATATTCTACATTGCACTCAAGTTATAGAAATGAATAAATAATTTTGTAAAATTCTTGTCTCTTTTGAGGGGAAAATAAGGCTGGACAATCTTGATATGGCCAGAACAGTTATCTAGCATCTAAAGTTGTAAAGTAAAACCTTTAACCTTTCTGCAAAGTTGATCTGTGTAAGTTCTCTGAAAGAGTGAATGCTTTTTAAAAGGACAAAAAAAAAGGTTACTTCAGAGTTTCACACTTCTAGGAGATATTTTGTTCTGCTTGTTGTCATAACTGATACAAGTGAAGTATATGCTAATAGTGCTTACTGTACAGAAGCTGCCTCGTCTTCCTTTTCACTCTGATTAGTTAAAAGAAATGCAATCAATCAGTTTTAGTCCACCTTCTCCAACCTTTTTTGCAGACTTAGTGCTGTAAGACTTGCCATACAAGATTTGGCCACAAAGCATTTTAACTGATAGAATCATCATAAGCATTGTACAACCCAGAAAACAAATTGGCAGTTGTGCAGTGCTGCAGATACACTGCAAAAACTTCTATTCCAGTCCTCCTTCTTGGTAACTTACTAGCTTTTGATTGTTGTTAAACTGTGAATTTCAACTATTTACTGTGGTCCTCAAGGCTAAAGAAAACACAGCTGAGAGATAAGCTGCCTAGCAATAAGTTCTGCAATGCTGGTCTGTGGAAAAATGAGCTTGGGCAGGAACGTAACAATGCTACTTGTAATAAACTTGTTTTAAACAGCTCAGTAAGGAAGAAAAAGATAATTTTCTTTCTGCGTAGTTCATAAGCAGGAATAAAGTTGCATATGGGACCATGAGGATGGTCAGTGAAGGTATTTCTCACCTTCAGTGTTGTTTTTCTACAGCAATGGTTTTCATAGTTATGCTATTATTTTAAGCAAAATGAAAGTAACTTGAAAGTGTGGTCAGCTTTTGCTTAGATCTTTCCAGACTCTTAATTTTGGATAAGATTGTCCTTTGGATCCTTGTACCTTTCTCCATCTTCCTCGCTAACAAAGACTATAACTCGTGGTCACTATGTGTCTTCAGCTGGTTTAATTGTATACACTGGGATAGTTTTGCCAGTCTTTTCCCCACATAATTAGTTTGTGTTTTAGTGGTTCTACTGCTCTGTCAGATACAGAATAGATTGAAGGTACAAGAAAAAGGGTTTATGCACAGTAATTTTCTTTTCCCAAGGAGTGAAGTTAAATTAAACATGTATATTGTCAGCTTCTTGGAAATGCATATATAATAGCTTATAGTACTGCATACACAAAATATTAGTTTTATGCAATCTCTTTAATGTCTACTGTTGAACACCTAAAAGTTTGATAGCAGTACTTATGATGCACAGTTGTTTATATATAGAAGAAACAAATAATGCTGACATTAACTACATGCTATTTATTCTTTGTAGCTGAAGATCCATCTGAAAACTACGTGAAGCTAAGAGACTTTGTTCTTGTAAAGCTCTGTCAAGATTTGCTTTGCTTTTCCCCAGGAAAGTTAATGCAAGGCTTCAGTCAAGAAATGGTGATGGAAGCTCAACAAAAACTGAAAATAAATAAGGTACTAAATCAGAACAGTTATAGCTGGACATGTTCTTATCAAACTAGTAGACTAACAATCCAAACATAGAGGTGGAGACCTAGAATTTACACAGTCTTATTTCAATAGATTTTTTTTTTTAACTATCTGAAAGGAAGATACCTAGCTCATGGTTTTAGATAAATGGGGGTTTTGCCTATTAATTCTGTTGATGTAATAGAATTTGATATGGTTTCTATTTCTTTCAAGTATATTTATACAAATAACAACTCCTTTTGGAAATGTAGAACACTAAAGTATCAAGCAACTGCTACTAAGTCAGCTCTAAACATTTGGAGATCTAAACAGTTAAATTGAAAAATTTTCTGGTAATATCAGTGAACAATTAAACTCATTAGTGAATATGGTAGTGAAAAGGTGGAGTTGGTTAATTACCAAAGTATTTGAATGTGGCTTAATGAAAACTTGAGATACGGGGGAGTGTGAAGCCATATTCAGATGTATTCAAGAAAATGGTTTAGCTTGTATAAAGAAACTCCAGCTGCAGCCTTCTATGTCTGTCTTACATCTCAAAGGATAAATAGGTTGGTTTGGTTTTTTTAACAGTATCTGAACGTGTACTAGTGTAGCAAACAAACCATCCTATTTGTTCTCTTGCTCAGGGAACAAATACTTAGTCTTATAATTCTGTTTGCAAACAGATGCAATAGTTAATAAAAATCATGTTGCTACTATTTTTTTTTCTCGGATGTGGTGCTAGCTGAGCCTGGTTCCAAAAGCACTTCAATATTTCCTTTTACTGGGGTTTTCTTTGGTTTGTTTTTTTTTTTTGTCTCTCTCCTAGTAAACAGAACTGCTGTTTCAGTCTCATATTTAGAATTTCCAGGGGACCTTGTGAAGGGCAGTAAATTTTTGGAGATTAAGATTAGCAAAGTAGATACTGTTCAATAAAATACTGCTTAATGTCATTCCAGTGTAATCCTTCAGTCTTTGAGGTGTTTTTGAACTCTGGCTTCTGGACTTTCTGCTGCTCACTTACAGCAGGTCCTTGAAGCACCTCTGCAGCTGGTGCAACACTGAGAGATCAGACACTGGCTGTGTGGAAGAAAATGGTTTTGAAGGAAAAACAAGAATATTTAACTCACCAGATAGCAGGATAGGTTTGACTGAGGCTTTGTCTGTGCCTCTGTCCTCTAAGCTGAGGAATTACTCTATTTCAGTATTTCTCCACTTTGAGTTCTATTGAGTGACTTCTTTATTCAGACATGGTGTTTATTCTCCTTTCTGTTCATTAGCAACACACAAGACGAGTTTATGAAATTCTCCGACTGCGTGCAACAAACATGGGGGATGCGGAACAGTCCAGAAGTTATCGGTTGGACATTAAAAGAAGACTGATTGGCCCATATAAGGTGTATATGACTTAAGTATCATTTAATACTTATTTCAAGACTAATTATACTTGATTTTACTTTCATTTCCATAACTGTAGTTGGTGCCAATTATGTTGCCAATCAACTACTATTAGTTATGCAGTGTTCAACTGACACATATACAGATGCAGAGAATGCTCATGCATAGCAGTGCTGAAGGATCCTGCATTTGGCTCCTGACTGTTTCCTGCCCAATTCCAGCAGGAAGTTACTACTAAACTTATGTTATCTAACTGCAAGTGGCATTATGCCCAGGTAGGCTTAAGGAGAAAAATCAGTTTCTTGAAAAAGTTAAAAATTTCTTAGATGAGAGGTAAATGCTGTAATAAAGTTTACACTGCAAGCTAGGTATAGTTTAGATTCCTGTTTTACTTGATAACTATGTCTTTGTGAAACAGCTTGCTATAAGTAATCTAGCCATGTCAACATAGAATTGCAGATCAAATATAAAATAATTTTGGCAGTAAAGTTTAAGCAAGTACTAAATGCAAAGTAAGTTTATTATTTCCTATTAAGTATGCTTCTTAGGATCTTCAGTGTAGTTGGTCCATGTTGCATAAACTGATCCTTTAAGATACAGGCATCATCTTTGTATTAAGTGTCAAAAGATCACAAATAAATCTAGGTTTATTGCTGTAAAGTAGTGTTAGTTGCTCACTTCAATTAAGTACTTGCTAAGCAAACCAAAACTCCATCGAAAAAATCTCACATCCTATGAGAAGTACCTTGATTAGCTTGCAAGCCTTCCTAAAACAGCACTTCCTTATCCTGTTATACTGAAATAGCAAAACTTTGATTGTGTTCAAGTTGAGCTTAAGGGCGATGTTAGCAGAAATGAGAACCCAGCACTGTATTAAATACTTGCCTGATCTTGAGATATTGCTGTGTCATACTGAGTGGCAGGACCTTAAGCAAAACACTTTCTATTCTTTCACGAGTGTCTTCTCTCATTTTCTAACTTTCACTCAGTGTCCACTAAAAATAAGATGACTTTTCAGGTAACAGTACCGTTAAGTGGTTTCAATCCATTCACTCAGCGCTGAAGCCGTATGGGGGAAATCTAAAAGTCCATAAGCGGCTTCGGTTCTAGTGTTTCTAGCAGCTGTTTCACCTCAGTCTTTCCATACAATAATGCATTAATGAATAGATTTTGTATTGCTAGATAGGCAATATTGCTACTTCAGAATATTGACTTTTTAATTTTTCATTTATTTCAATGAGGATTCAAAAAAATCCCTAGAGCAGCCAATACCCGCTCCCTGATTTTAAGTTTCATGTTCTGAAATGCAGCTATCTTGTTTACGGTAGTTCTGCCTAGTAAACAGCTTACTCATGCATTTGTTTTAAAGGGTATTTCCAATAAATTTCAGTCATGGTGCTGTCTTCAAAAACTTTTCAGAACTGCAAGTAAACCAACTTTATATATATAGAATGATGAGTTGGAGGGGAGGAGAAGCAAGTTTTAATATAGAATTGGGATTACTGCATAATGTAATGCTGGTATCACTTTTTATAAAAAGAGCTTTGTAGTTTAATTTGCTGCACAGATACAGAATAATTCTAAATTGCCAGTACTTTCATTTAGTAAAAATAATTTTGCATCTTACAGCTATTTCCTAGCTGACAGTAGCAGAAATAAAACTGCATGTGGAAATCCCATATGAGAAAACCTGTGATACATGTATTCCCCTTGAAGCCTTCATGTTAGCAAGGAGGCTATTGCTAAAAATCCTGGGATTTTTTTATTTATATGGCACCACTAGATTGGAATGGCTGTTGTGGCAAACTATGCTCTCTATATACGTGTTACTAATACAGGAAATAAAAGATTTGGTATCTTAGTGAACAGGGCATCACTCTAAGGTAATTCAAAGAGTGAGCGGCTGGTGAAATTTCACTTTCACTGTGAGTTCTTCATTTCTGAAGAATTCTAGTTTTTATGCTCATTAGTGGATTGTGCTGGTAGCTGTGTCATCTTGTTCTTCGTATTATCCCTTCTGGAAGTAAATAACACTGTGCTGCTTTTTTTAACCATAATCCTAGGATGGTTTGGGTTAGAAGGGACCTCTTAAAAGATCATCCAACCTCTTTGCCATGGATGGGGACAGCTCCCACTGGACAGGTTGCTCAAAGGCCCATCCAGCCTGGCATTGAACGCTTCCAGGGATGGAGCATCCACAGCTTCCCTGGGCAAACCTGTTCTAGTACCTCACCACCCTCACATAATACTTTGTTTGGGTTTGCTGCATGTGCAGAATATATTTTTCTGCCCAGCCCAGTAACTTGCTCTCAAAGAATACTCTTGAAACTGCCCAGGTAAAACTTTCCTGTTTCAGAATCTTGTGTACCTGGATATGTTGGTGGGAAACGGATATTGAAACAACTGGTTATCTGAAACATGGGAGGGAGTTCTCTTTATGCCTGGAATCCGGAACTTGGAGATGGTCTAATGCTACAGTATCAGATGAAATAGCCATTTAAAAGCCAACACTTTTATTCTTTCCCAGAGCTAATATTTATAATCTTAACAGATATTCCTGTTAACTGAGAAACTTTTTATTTGTTATAGAGTAAGGAAATTTTAGTTTTTCTGATGGAAGCTTGCTCAGAAGGTACTCATCACTGTTTTTATTAGGGTATCTTGCTGCGTGTTTTGAGTATCTTACTCATTTTGACCAGATAAAGCTAATGTGAATCTAAAATTTGAATAGCTCTGTTATTTTTGATGTCCTTTCTACATAGAAATGCTTCTTTATTATTGGCCAGAAATGTGCCTGAAAGCTTCATCAGGACTCAATACAGAACCTTCTTTTCTGAACTGAACTTTTCTGATCTGTAGGATCTGTGGGAGATTGTAAATAAGTAAGATCACAAACTTTTACAGCTCTGGTCTTCACTCCCTCCTGCTGATCCTCAGAGTCAATAATAGAATGAAAAAAAAAATTCTTTTGACAGATATAAATGTAAGATTAAGTAGAGTGTAAAAGGGCTTTGATTTTGAGACTCATGGTAGAAGTATAATAGTTTAAGAATTTTGTTATTTTAACAAACTTTGTCAATCTGTAGGCATTCCCAAGACTTATTGACAAGATGCCAGGCATACCATAATGTGTTTTGTTTGTAATTTAATGTTGAATAACATTGCATTTTCACAAAGTGAGGGAATACTGAAGAATGGAAAATAACTGAGGAACTGAGCAGTTCAGAAATAGATACCAGCTGTATGAGAGATTGTATCTCAGGAAAGGAAAAACACCTGACAATACTTTTGTATTTAAGAAACAGGTTAAAGTATTAAGTGTGGCACAGGAAGGGGAATTTCCATCTTGCCGTACAAATATGTTTGTGCTTGTAAATAATTTTAGTGCCTTTCAGTGCTGTTACTGCTAATCTCTGGTAATTTATTAATAACTTGTAACAATTCCCATAATGTTTTCTGTGTACAGGAGGCTTAAAACTAGTATTTGATAGTCAATTATTGGGCAATTAGTTGGCTGAACAGACACATAATGGGATACCAGTTTGATCAATGACAGCATAGAGCTAAATATCCTGGTCAATTTTTTTACAGTCTAGTTTTTCATGCCATACATCTTCAGTAGTAGAAGTACCATTAAACCTAATCTGTTTGGTTATGGGAAAGCTTTGAAACCATTTTTCACTTCACTGGTTCATTAGTAATACAGAAACTATGAGACTTTAACAGAAACGGTGTCCTAATCAAACACTATTACTGTTTTTCATAGTTTTTAAAGATGTCCCTAATCCTAGATACTGAAATAGAATAAATTCAATGAAATGCCATGTTCGTGATGATTATTGGTTGTGTTCAAACTACTGTTTGTTTGCTTAGAAAAAGCAGAGAGAACTTGCCAAGATGAGAAGGTGTCTAAGACCAGAGGAGCTGACGAATCAGTTGAACCAAATAGACCTAAACATGCAACATGAACAGTTAGAAGAGAGCTTCCAACAACTTGTTTCAGATTACCGAAGAGTCCTAGAACGACTTGCACAAGCATGAGGATTCTGCCTGTACAGGAGACTGGCAAATTTCTATACAGTGTTGTAAAGCACATCCTTAATTGCCACTTAACTGCAAAAAAATCTCATGTGACGTTTTAATCACATTAAAGGTGACTTGTGTTTCTGTGTATTTTGAATATTTTCTATTTTTGTGTTGTAGATTTTTCAATGTTGTATTTCAGGTTTGGGGGCACTTATTGCTGAAATAAATAAACCATGTAGATTCTCAGATACAGTATCACTTGAACTGTATTAATTTTCTTTTACCCTTCTGTTTTGCCTCAAGATAGATACGTAAATAGCAAGTTAATACATAGATCTAAGCAATATAAATACACATAGCAATATAAATATTGCATCTCTTTTAAATTTCCCCTAACTTGATCCTCCTGAGGCTGTTCTGCTTGGATCCTATTGTACTATGTAGCGCCTGTGCCATCTTCAGTTTATTGTCCTGTGAGCAGGTCAGAGGCTGGTTCCGTGCTTAGGACGGATGCCAGCCACACCACAGGCTCTTTACACTTTGTTGAAAGTGGATCCTGGTCCCATGAGCTTAAGACACTCTGCTTAAGCCTCCTAAGGGCGTTGAGCAGATTCTTTTTCAAACCCCCAAGTTTGTGGGTTCACAATTTCAGGAAAATACCTCATAGTTGGAGAAACAGCCAAGACTTCAAGGATTCCAAAAGCCCTGCTGCTTCAGCTGTGTGAGAAACATACATATCTGTAGGAAGCAAGTGTCTTTAGGTAATTCCTTAAGTATATTCTGTTATCCATTACTACTCAGGCTTGACGTCCTCTTGTCTCCTCCCTCCAAGGAATAAATTGTGGTACGTTTTCTTGCAGTTCAGAGCTTAGAACTGATTTGTCTTGGCCTGTAATCAAGAGGACTTAAAGATCACTGAAATTTATTAACTGTTTCATTGTCCTAATTCAGTTCCAGCTTTCAAAACTGGAGTTTGTAGGCTGACAGTTCTCTACTACCATCTGATACGATGCCGAGAAAAAGTATAATGTTTTCCAAATGTTTAAAACCTGTGGATTGGTGGGGTGTTTTTTCTTTTTTCTATTATTTTTAGAAATTTTAATTCTTCTGGCTAGGATATCTTCTCTGTATTGTAAGTCATTCATCTACTATAGCATCCAAATCTATTATACTCATTATAATAACAGTTTTTTAAAGACCTCCCATGATTGTAATAGCCTGAAGTTAAGTTGTGGGATCTTGGGGGCTGGGGTGGGTTGTTGGTCAGTTTTTTTTGGTTGGGTGGGTTTGGTTTCTTATTGAATATATTCAGGTGTTGGTGGTAAGCCAGAAGAAAGAAAGCTGAAGAACTGTGCTTAAATTTGACTTCTGCATAGAGGTCCAGGATAGTTCTTGTGCTTCTGGGCAAGTCTAGACTAATACTGCCTGAGCTTTTCCATTACTACGGCTGAAGCTACTCATGAAGGTACTTGAGCCTTTTTTAGAAACTGTAGGACTGACAAGAAAAAACCAGTGCCTACTGGTCTGCCTGCCCACTTAAAAAGGTTTCTTCTTAAGTATTTTTTCTTGGGGTGAGGGAGCATGAAAAGGCAGAGTCTGGTGTATCTGTTCCTTTCATCCTCCTAGTACCTGATGGGGGAAAGGAGGTTTGTCTGCTATCACCCCAAGGTTATGTGAGAGGGGTGAGAAATGTCATGAAATGTAAGCTTGATGCTAGAAGTACTGATGGTTGCCGTGTTTGACTGATAGTGTGAGATGGATATGAAAAGGACAAAATCCATTTTCTTAGACAAATAGGGAAACTTTTTTCACACGGTAATTAGGGCAGTTTCTAATAGGTTATGAAAACATTAGTTTGTTGTTTTTTTTTTTCATTTTTACGTTGATAGTGTCAAAGAGGTGAGCTAGTGCCTTCAACTCCCTTAGTAGTGAAGGGTACAGTCTTAGCTGGGCATGGTTTTTCATTCTATTATGGTCTGGAAACATTCTAAGCTGTTGGGATGTGCCTGCGGACAGCAAACATGACCTAGTTTACAGGAACTACTTTGTTACTAATTCTTGGCAGCAAAGATATGAATAAACAGGCTCTTAGAACTGTAGAAACTTTTGAATCCTGCCATCCTGCAGTGGATTACAGCCTCTGCAGTGCTGCTGCCAGGAAAGACCATGTAAGTACTCCCTAATCCATTACAGTTAATTAAGCCAATTAGCTGAAACAAACTCATGAGCAAATTAAACTAGCCCTGCTGATTTTGCCTGAAGTGGTCCAAGAAGTGTCTGGTCTATCCCTTGGCAGACAGCAAGAGGCGACAATCTCTTGTGTAGCAGCTAGAAAAAAGTGGTAGTTCTACTGATGCTACTGCTTGGGGAGCTTATGCTGGTTTAGTTTGGTGGGCTCTGGGGGCACATCTCTTCAAATAAACATTTTAGAGACTAAGCATTAATGGTGAAGTTGACTAAACACTTCGGTTCCAGTGGATGCTACTAGACAAATTCCTCACTTTCTGACTTGTCAGTCTGGATGTTTTGTTCCATGGTTTCCAGCAGGATAGCAAATATCACCTGCAAGCAGGCTGCAGGATTACGTCTCTGAAGTACACACGGCAGCAATTCCAGCAGTTTAGTGAATCATATTTATGAAATAAAGACATTTAGTACTGTTTATAAAAGTTTAAGTTTTGTGTAACTCTTGTTTATGTTCCTGTATTGATGTAATTAAGAAACATCTCCTATATTTAAACAAATACTTCTCAGTGTAGTGCAGAAAACTAGTATTGTCTGAATCTTGGACACTGAGAGAGGATCTGTGAACTAGCAACTGCTGTCTGTATAGAGTTAGTTAGATACTGGGGGGATCCCATTTGTGAGCTGACAAATGCTGAGGCTGAGCACTAACTTTTCCTCTCTAGATGCTGGCAGTGTAGGAATCAGAGAGTTGAAGCTGAATGCTATTCGAGCCTTCTCCTATTCTAGGCACAGTATGACACTAAAGTAACCCTGGCTAAGAATTGCTTTTGTTCAAACATATAATCTGTTATCCTCGGTTTCTTATTTTAAACTGCTGTTGTTCTTCTGAGCTGTTAGGTACTATCAGGAACACAGAGCAAACACTAACAATAGGATGTCTTCATTTACTCTGACTTTCTGCCTGTGTTTCAATTAAATCCAGATTATTCGGTCACTTGAACATCAAGTGAAATTTTGTCCAACATACTGATACAGCATTCAAGAGTTTTGCATGTTTGAATATTGTTTTCAGATTGTGCATAACATTTGGAAGTAGTGTAAAATTTTTCATGGTAGACTGCTGGCATCAGGCTGCTGACTTGCCCTTCCTTCACAAATCCAGTCACAGCAACAGTGAATCTGCTTCAAGAAACTCAGTGGAGTTTCATCATAAATGATGAATTGAGCTCAACTGATCGAGACAAATTTTCTTTCCATGCGAAGCTATTGTCGGTGGTGCTAATCCAAGATTTTGCCTGAGGAGGAAAATCAAGCTCTGAAAAATGTTTATGTTAAGAAACGTAGGTCAAACTCTTCCCTTTCCTGTATTTCGAAATGTAGCAGTTACCTACTGGAGATACTGTGGAACAGCTTCTATCCCAACAACTGATAACCTGAAGAAATACAGCAGAATACCAATAGTTTCAAAACTGAAAAAGCAAGCTACCTGAAGCTGCAGGGTTTGAAGGACACTTTAACTGCTGTAGTAGGGGCAATAAAGGTCTGTGTAGCTGCAGCAGTATCTTGGGCAGAAAATGTCCCTGCCTCCTATGAGCAAGCACACAGAGCTGCCATGTGGCAGTTTCGGCAATTCAGGACTGACCTATTGTCTCTCTCTGCAATGTCAGCAGGAGGGCAAGCAGCCCACAATGTCTATACGAAGGGTTTACGTCTGCTTATATAGATCATTTTTTCAATTCCTTTTTGTCTCTCACTGAGACTTTGTTGCTCTTTATGTTTTTCCTTTCTCGTATTGTACGACTGTCAGACACTAGGCTTGAAAATCTTATGTTGCGTATTTTGCCATTTTACCTTTTCTCCCAGTGTCAGTTCTGACCCGATTTCACCAGTATCAAACTGTTATATTCGTAAGCCTATCGCCTAAAAGCTTGGAATCTCAGCTTTCAGACTGAAAAACATTATTCTCTAATGCTACTGCTTTGTGAAACATTGCTTGCTAGGGTAATTTGGGCTTGAAGTTGACAAAAAGACAGCATGGTAAATATTAAAATGCATATCTGATAAGCAAGTATCTGTTACAGATATTTCCGTTGTCTCGAAAGGATCAACTTAAGATCATGGGCAAGGTGGTTTTTTTCCCTCCCATGCCCAGTATTGCTAGCCATTTTCCGCAGCTAGCTCTTTCTCCAATGATCAGAAAGATTTCAATTGAACCCTGAGTTCTATCTATTAAAACGTTTCATTTACAAAATGCTATTAACCACACCAGTGGCAGTATTTGGAATTGTGAGGCTAAAAATTTAGTGCAACCCATGAAAAAGGAAGGCTATTACACAAAGTGATACAAATAGATGCAAGCTCTGCTCATGCAGGGCATGCTATCTGCCATCATACTGGCGTGTAACTGTGGAGGGAAAATTGTAGGAGTGGGCTTCCCTCCCCATCACTCAAATCCCTTTTACAATGTAAAAAGAAAAATAATGCAAATACCAGATTCTGCCCAAAACTCCTCATTCAAATACATGCTTACTAGGTTCTTTGTTCCTTATGCTAAAGCCTCCAGTAACAGGCATTGCAAGAAACGACTACGCACTCTTTATCTGAGCTTCCTTTTAGATTTATAATGGTACAAGCTAGCGTAAGAAGGATCACAAACCTAACAATTTCCAGATTTGCATGTTCACCATATTTTTAATTCTCCAGACTAAAGAAGGAAAAAGAAAAGGAGGAAAAAAAATGTCCCCATTCCGCTCTTCAAAGCTCTTTTCAGATATAAGGCTCCCACCCAAATTGAAGGAGTCTCAGGTAATGACATTATGAAGACAAAGCCTTGGGAAGACGTTTCCCAATTCCCTCTTTGCAGATCTGAAAAGATCTGTACAGCAGGAACGGTGCTGTGCGCTGTTTTTTTTTCCCCAAGAGTAGCACTAGCTTCTCTAGGAAATAAAGGAAACATAAAAACGTAACACTGTAAATATTCTGTGTACAAGAGGTGTGTGCTCCATTTGTGGTTGTTGCACAGTTTGAGCTGAGGATAAAATGTAAAGGAAATCTAGATCAATGGGAAGAGCTTGACATCCCCTTTTTTTTTGTTTCTAAATGCTATGGCAATAAGGGAGCAGTTCCATGTTCAATAGCTGCTATTTTTAGATGCTGATCTTTCTTCCAGTTGAACCCTCCTCAGGAGTTGTATGGGGTGTTTGTGTTTTTAAAACTTTCGGTTTCATGGAAAAGATAAAATCTTTGCCCAGAATGAATTTAATAGGATAGGGACCGTAAAAATGTCATTTTGCTTTCCCTAGAGCTGTGATGTAAGGGTTGGTCGCAACTTTGTCCGATTATATATATATTTTGTATCGCTGATGTAGGAGGTTTTTTGTTTTTGCAAGTTCAGGACTCCAAACTCTCTCATGGTGGATCAAATGGCACCAGCGCTGAAAAAAGGGCACCCATTTGTAATTACAGGAGAGCACAAACTGCTGTAGAGCTAAATCATCTTTTACAACAACCTTAGATAGGTTGCTTAAGCCTAACCCTGGAAGTGTCCAGCTGCTATATGTAAACTAGATGCATAATTCTATATTGTTCTAAGATTTCACATATATGTAAGGCGTGACTCAGTTGTTTTATCAGCTGTTACAGACTGCTATCAAATTGGCATGTAAAAGCCTAGCTTTACGTCTTCCTTAGCACATCTTTTGCCTGTTTTACTATCAGCCTGCCCCGTCTTGGGAGGAAATAAATTTGAGATTCTGCATTTAGAACATGCTGACTCTGGCAGCACAGAGGCAGGCTGTGTGAGATGGGATGTGAAAAGCTGTCCTTGAAGAATGTAACACACAGATGTGTTCAAAAGAGTTTGGGCTGAAAAGTGATTTCTCCAAAGCTGCCCCTCAACCTGAAGCTCAGGACAGCTGGAGACATCACTGTTCATTTTAAATGTTTCAGAGGATTTGTCAAATGTAAACAAAACACAATTATAAACATAAGGAAGAAAAGTGGAGTGTTTTCTTTTGGAGACAGAACTTAAACATGACAGAGTATGATTTTTGAGGTTTGCTGTGTTAGAATATAGTGTATCTCTCATTTTCTGAGATTTTCACCCTCATTTTGTTGGTATATAGTTCCTAACAAACCTGTATCTGATATTTCTATTTCTTAGTAAAAGGAGAAAACCTGCATCTAAGCATAAATTAGAGACTTCTGAATAATGATTGTTGTTAGGCTTAAGATTCATCCAGAGAACAAATTACACAGTTGTTCTCTTGGAATGTAATCGATTGTAATTTGATCGATCCCCTCTTGGTTTCTGATATACAAAAGGAATCAGTCCGGTCTCACCGCTAGCACATTCCTACAAGTATTGTGAAATAACCCGACACTTAAGGACGAGGTAATTACAAAGATGGTAGCAGCATAACTAGTGTTGTCTCCAGTTCCTGCACTTTGTTATGCCACCAGCCAGCTTTCAGGCTGTTACAACAGGGAATTTTGCTCTCCTGGCTACAGACAAAAGGCAAGCAGTTGCTTTATTTTCTCTAACAGCGGCCTCGTTCCACTGAGTAGGAAATACTTATTGACTGACGTAAGAAAGGTGAGGCTACCTTAGAGCACTCCGCTTCTTTCCTTTTGTGACAGTTCAGGAAGAGATGGCAAATTATTCATCAGACACGGCTACTTCCACGGGAAGCGTGCTGTTCTCTTCAGGCACACGCAAGCACCCCCACTCCAGCGTATGTGTAGTTACTTATGCCAAGCAGCAATAACGTGCGATTGCTCTGTACGCAGCTTCACAGAACCAGGGGTTGGGCGCCTGCACTCCCAAAGCCTTGCCAGAATAGAAAATAAGATAAAACGATGCCTGATGAGAATCAAACTCTCCAGAAAGACCACACTACGGTTGCAGAAACTTGGAATGAGGTGAAGACGCGCATTTCTGCCCTGCAACGTGTGCGTACCTCTCACCAGCGGGCAACGATGCTCATGGGCTGTAACTGGGCACCTTAGCAATGCTTTTTCTCCATTTCTTTCTCACTCTATTTTTCTTCTGTTAAAATCCTACCATTCTCCCCTCACTGAATAACGATGATGGAAGGCATCAGATGGTGCAGAATGTGGCAATAAGAAGTGGATTGTTTTATTTTTTGGAGGCAGTGCAAGCCGTTGTATTGATCTTTAAACTACATTGTGGTCTGGATATAAGCTGTGGCAGCTGATGCACTGTTGCTAGTGATGTCTGTACCGGACCACCGAGACAATCTCACTCATTTGAGCAGAGAACTCTTGGAATTCTCTCCTGAAAGGCAGAAATACTTATGCAGTAGCTTTTAAGTCTGTACATTTTTGGGGCTTTCTGCAGACTACAGGGTGGGTAAGTAACATCAGCTATTCCCATAGGCTTTGAAGACCTATTCTTGTTAAATAAATTGTAAAATTTGCACACATGAAGTTAAAAACTACTTCTAGCTGTATCGGGTGATAAATAAATCTGGAAAAGATATTTGAGTGCTAGGGTTTTATCCTTCAGATTCTGCAGACGCCTTTACAACACATGTAACAGCAAAAAACATAGTTCATAGAGTGGTCAATCCCTTTATCCGCGGAAGTACAAAACGGGCTTTTTTATTTAAGAAAAGGAGAGGGTGGAAAACTGATGAGGTAGCTCCAGCACTCATGAAATGAATGCTCCAGCATCTTTTCTTAGACTGAGTTTCGCTTTGGGAAGCGCTGTCTCCCTGCCACGTCTCCGCTGGGAAGCGCGGAGCCCGCGGGGCCGCCGCCCCCGCCCTG
The DNA here is from genome assembly GCA_013398155.1 of Pedionomus torquatus. Lineage (NCBI taxonomy): Eukaryota > Metazoa > Chordata > Aves > Charadriiformes > Pedionomidae > Pedionomus > Pedionomus torquatus. Next base: position 28,558 of record VZRU01008092.1, read on the forward strand.
CCCCGGGCCCGCCGGCGGCGCGCGCAGCCCGCC
>VZRU01008092.1:28721-75478 GCA_013398155.1 Pedionomus torquatus
TAGAATATAAGCGTTTGACAGAAGAAGTAACGTGACAGAAGTACGTGTGCGTCTGCCAACCCATTCAACCGCAGAACTTGGTTCGTGTTGGCACTTCAGTGGGTGCCAGGACTTTGCAGGCCCCTTCGTCCCTCCTGCGCCCACACAGCATCTTCTCTATCTAACCTCTCCCATCTGAATGGCTCCCATCAGTCCACGACTTACTAATACATAAGAACAATTGTGCAAGATGCTGTACTTAGCTGAAAAATGGACTGTCTTGCTGGCATAACGTTATTTCCCTCTCGTTCCTTCCCCTCAGTGTTTTACTGTCTCATGGTAAATTAGATGGGAAGTTCTTGGGGTGTACCTTTCTGTGAGGTGACTTTTAGCACCTGTTGTAAAATCCTAAATGTGCAAACAGAAGGAAATACTTCACAATGATCCTGATGAAAGACTGTTTTTTGTTTTTTGTTTTTTTTTTTTTTTAGATTGTGAAATACTTACTATAGTAAAAGGAGACAGAGTGATCCCAGATTATTTTTTCCTTTAAACATTAAACTGAATGCTGTGTGCTTTCAGCCAAAGCATAATATTGCAATACTTTACACCTCACATAACAAAACTTCAATCCCTTTTCTCATGTTACTGATCCTGATCTTCTACTGTACTTTTATTTTTGCTTCTATCCAACAGTCTTGAAAAACACTGGAGAATGTAAAGGCCTTTTCTTCATAGTTAATCCTGAATTTTCTAGGGCAACAGTGCCACATCTGTAGGTTTGTTGTTTTTTTTTTCCAGTGGTGAAGGCTCATATCCTTAAGAAAAATTCAGTTTGTCTGGATACTTGGAATCAGAGCATCAGCTGAACTCTGGGAAGAGCTGCAACATTTGGCCTTCAGAGTCTCCTATTTGTTTTATTTCTAACAGCTGTCAGGACCTTCATGTGGAACGGAATCACTTTTTTTAGTATATAATACCATACAAACAATGATTTCTTTGAATCTCAAATTAATTGAAATTTAGTGTACAGCTTAATACTGTTCTTTATTATTTGCTTCAGCAGTTCTGTGTCTGTAACCTTTTTGTTCTGAATGTTGTTTTGGTCACGTGTCCGTGCCCTACCACTGCCTCCAGCCCCCTTCACACCTAGAAACCTGATGTCTGTCATCCAGTTAAGAGAGCCAAACTGTTTAAATTTGTTAAGCCTTCATACCTTCCCTTCAGGCATCAAACCTGGTTCAGCTCCCCTAGTGGTTATGCATTTTCAGAAGTTAAAAAAGCAAAACTGTCATAGTTCAGACAAGACTGATTAAACTAAATCCAATTTTCTCTGAATTGGACAGTTCAGTATAATTTAATTTGCGAATTCTGAAAGACAGAAGTAATTTAAATTAGATTTCTTATTACCTAGGGGAATCTATTCTACCTAAATTGAATGAAAATTACTTTTTATAACATCTTTTGTGATTTTTTTTCTTATTTCTGATGTTATGTTTTTACAAATGATGAAAGGAAAGTTTTCTCATTATGGAACTTTTTCTGTATAAATGCATTTGAACAGCAGAGATCTTAGCAGGTTTTATACGGGTTAAACACTACCTGTACATATCAGAAACACTCAGGCTGATCCAATAATGTATTTATTATATTTGAAAACAGAAAATAAGTTGAATGAAAGATTGTAGGAAGTTAAAAATATTTTTTTTCCTTTTCAATAGAAGTATAGGGAATTTATTTACATAGTCTCTGCCTTGCTAATGTCAGATTTGCAACACTGTCAACCCAAGGAGAAGTAACATAACTTTGTAAGAGTGTGAATGGCTTGCACAGACTTTTGTGAAATTCTGTAGGCTCAAACACTGCATTTCAGTGACCTTGCAGTGGGTTGAACTGCATTTTAGCTGCCAACCTTTCTTGATTAGTATTTGAATTTTATAGGTGATACATAAAGGTATGAAGTGCATTTTCCATTTTGTAAAAGAAAACTGAGAAACATCCATAAGGTGGGCACATTGAATTGGTGTCTCATGTCACAGTTTGTACTTATAAATAGTACAGATTATATGGTGAATCATTGGCTTGTAAATGGTCTAATTACATAATATGACAGTTCCAGGTATTGTAATAGTCGTATCTGTGATACTTCATTGATAATAAAATAAAGTAGAAGACATGAAAGAACTGCACATCTACAAACACAACTTAGATGGTTTAAGGCATATTAGTCTTTTATTGATTTATTAATTTTACATAAGTAAATTACTGTAGAGTGGAAGCCCCTAATTACTTGTAATAAAGTTTCAGGACTTCAAGCTGTAGCAAAATAATTGATCAGAAGACATCCCTTGTAAAGAGAGCTACTTACTGTGTTAAATACTGGTATCACTGACTTCGGATCTTGCTTCCCTATCTCAAACTATGAATTCTGTAATAATCTATGTGGCATATTACTGGGCAGACTTTTAAAGTTAAGTGACTGTAGACTGACAGTGTGTCATACACCTCTTAGATATGTAGTCTGGGTTCCCAGGCTGTCCATTTGCTTGTATGCCGCCTTGTTAAGTACCTTGCAGAGCTGGGAATTTGTACACACGCTCCTAAACAGGTACCAATAAACCTGGAAACTGCTTTCAGGTAGAAGCTGTAGCTCTACCACAGTATGGGAGATGGCTGAGAGATACTTTTCTTCTGCAGATGCAGAGCCTTTTAGAAATGATTGTTTTCAAAATTAGGGTTAGGTTTCTGAGGTTTCAAAGTGTTTCTGAGAATGTTACTCTTTTCCCCTCCATAAGTAAAATGAAGAGGAGATACAGAAACATCTTTTAAGCCTTTTTTTTTTAAAAAAAGCAGGCGGGCATAGCTGGAGTTTGATTTTGTTACAATACAGCTTCAAAGCCTTGCAATTCTGAGTTTGCCTGGAAGTAGTGTTATTAGCAATCAGACTTTAAAAAAATTTTTTTTTTTTTCATTACAAAGCATTCATATTTGGGGCATGTAGATCACAAGTTAGGTTCATGGGTCTTGTCAGTAATGCGTGGTTTAGTACTATCTATACTTCATAGGTAGTCTAGGCAAAACTCAGTATTTCAAAGGAATAATAAACTCTTCTCCAGCAGGGTGTTTACGTAAAAACCTTACAGGATTTTACATAAAAATCATCAAACTGTTCTGAAGCATTCTGAAGTTAGAAATATTAGTTCAGACCCTGCAGAGATTGGACCAATAGAAAGTGTAGCAAGTGACTGAGGCAATATGAAGTGATTTGGTTTACATGCTTTACATACAGTGTATATAAATATAATTTTATGGAGTGTTTTTCTTTGTGGTCAGACATGGCTTTGCCATTTAGGATGGTAAAACTGGTAGTAAACTTTTAAATTACCATTTTATCTTGAACTCTTCATGTCAGTGTACAGAAGAGTGCTACAGAGTCTCCAGTTGGGAGATGGTTAGGTAAATAAAGTGCCTGCCATAAATCTCTTCAAATTTCCATTTCCATGGCTTTTTGATTTCCAGAAGCATGGTCAAGATCAAATTGGTTACCTTTCTGAATAATACCTACCCAAAACTGCTACGCTTTCCACCACCTGCAAGGGGAGAAGACTATCTTCATTCTCTGCAAATCTTTTTTGCAGTGGTTTCTGATGGCTTGTTGCCATCACTAATGCACTTCCCATAGGCAGGAACCTGGACTTGCCGGCTTGTCACCGCCTCACCTGCACAGCCCACTACAGACAATCTTGCATCTTTCTGAATAATTAGCAGAATCAGCGTCTGAGCTGAGTTGAGGCATCCTTCTCCCAGTGCCCTTAGTTTCCTTTCCTTTTATTTTTCTTTTACTTACATTCTTGAAATATTTATTCATTACCTGGGCTTCATCAAACACCTGAGGTCAGCTTTGTTTCATGAATGCAGCTGAGGGTGCCTGCTGGTCCTCGGGGAATCAAGGGGAACACCCCTGTGAAAAATAAAGTACTGAACTTTATTTTAGGGACATGTAGTTTTCATCACCTTAACCTTAATTTAGTGTCAATCTTTACAATTATGAGTATTCAGCCAGTTTGTACATTCTGTCTGGATGGGAGCCTGTTTTTTCATTCCCGCATTGGAATTGGAGTTGACATAAAACATTTGACCAGACTTAAGAAATTGAGTTAATTTGGGTTAGAACATAGAGCATTAATGACTGTCTAACACAAGACTTGTGTCTTTTGAGTTATCTGTAAAAACTTGACTGAATCTTTTACTAAGCAGTATTTCTGATACACATGGTCCATATCTTGCATTTTATCAGTCTGCAGCACTTGGTAATGCTCACGGTCTCACAAAATGCAAACTTTTCAGTATTTTTAAGAGGAAGTGAAAGAAGGGAACAAAATAACATAGTTTTGGGTTTTTTTAGTAAAATCAAAGCGTGCATGCCAGATTTTTTAACTGCCACTGAATCAATCTGTTTCCATCTTTTTGATGATGCATTTTGAAATAGGAGTTATATTTATTTTTAAAAAATTGTAGCTTGCTCATTGATAAGTGTATTTAACCACAAACTTCAATGTGTATGAGATTATTCAAATGTTTAAAATGGATCATAAAAAACTTCCTAGCACTATTAATATTCAAATGCTAAAAGTGTTTCTTCATCCATATCTTCATCACTGGTAAAAAGAAACTCAGAAATGTAAAACTCAAAAAAAAAAAAAATCCTGACCTATGGTAACTTACAATACTTATAAGCTAACGCTTTTTAAAAAATTAAAAAAAAAAAAATTAACCGTAACATATAACAGTTTTGGGGAGACTTGACTAAATGTTTCCTGGTGTTCCAGACTGATAATGAAATATGTCCTGTAATTCTGAGGTTTTTTGGCAGATGAGAAAAAGTGATTGAAAACTTTCACTAGAGAGTTTTCAAGATCAAATGATACTTGGCTGCACTGCGCTATATATGAGCTGGGCAATTAGCTGGAAGAAGATATTAATTCACATTTTCCATTAATTTGTAGACAGACTCATGTCTCCAGAATTTAACATTAGCATTATCAGCTGCAAATGATGCACGGTGGAAGTTCAAACCATTTGATTGTAGTACACTTTTAACATTTTTCAAATGATCCTAAGGTAGTTTCATCTCTGTCTTGAAAATAATCAGGCAGACAGGAATTATTCCCATTTCAGCAGTGCAGCGCTGAGTAACTCTGGGGGAGACAGGCACTTTCATGGTTTGAGGCACGAGAGAAAAAATATTCCCCTTTCAATAAAGTGTTTAATTGTTCTCTTCTTTCAGTTGAGTGGTAATGTATTGTTGGCAGCACACAGCCCCTTTGTTCTGACAAGACCTATCACTTCTGGCTGTGGATTAATTTGTAGGGTGTGGTTTCTCCATGAGTTTAGGTTTTATATGCCAACATTAGCTACAATTGCCTTTAAACGAAGGAGTCGTTTGCTGATGTCCAGCAGTGGCGGAGGACATCAGCTTGTTGATCTACCTGAAAACCCGACACCACAGTGGAGACTGTATTTGTGTTAGCAGCTCCTGGGTCCAGTTTTGATGCAGGGATGGCGTCCCTGCTCCTGGCAGCAGCCTGCAGCCCAGCTGGCACAGCTGACAGCTTATAAAGCAGCAGCATTTTCATGTACATTTAAGTGGTCTGTATAAGAGATATTAGGCATTGCCAGAGTGGTTTTAGTTGGTGGCTAGATGCTGAAACTTGACGTTTACTGCCACATCAGCAGCTTTGCTGACCCACGCCTACTCATGTAGTCATTCATTCCCATACATAAAAAGTCTTTTCTTCTTTGTAGGAAGGTGCCCGTTGACCTGGTGCTGGAGTGTCACCATTGAGGTTACAACTAAAATCCACACAGAGACAAAATTCATGACAAGTTCCTGAAGAGTGCTTAGTTTCAGCCTTTTATAAATGCTTTCTCTGCTCTGCATGCCTTGTATCTTGGGTGGCCAGGTCCCAGACAGTGTCCTGTATCTGCTGGTACTTAGCCTGTGATAAATATATTGAACAGATATATTTTTAGATACTGGAAGTTAACTGAGGTAAGCCTAGCTGTAATCCTTCAGGCAAAAGTTTTACATGTGTCATTTTCCATTTTGCAGAGTTTTTCTTAAAGCTCACCTGAATCTTCCTCAAAGCAGAAATGAGCTGCTTTCTCTTTCCATTCCCATCTCAGAGTTCTGAAACTGTTCTACCATCCACATCAGCTCACCACCCTGGTGTGGTGATTCTCTGTAAGCACTGATGTCCAGCTGTGTACGTAGGCTACTAACTCTGAAGGAAAACACCAGAAAACTCTGGGAAAGTTTCTCTACCAAGAAAGTGAGATGCCCCATCACAGGGACTTGTCTTGTTGCCATGTTTCCAAAATGGGTTTTACAGTGCTCTCTCAGTCTTCAGAAGTAGATGTGGGGCTGCCCATGAGCGAGGAGCATTTCCAGCTTGCATGCACAACTTCTGTGTTGCCTGCCAGAGGTTGTTGTCCGTGTCTGGCTTTTCTTTACCTGGCTTCAGGTATAGAGGCAAAGACTCAACATAATACCATGTAATAGGATGGAAAGTCTGAAAGTTACATCCATGATTTTAATTCCAGGTGTGCAGTTCAGTGCTGGCTTGGGGAAGCACAAAAGGCAAACTTTATATCTTACTGAAAGGGGTAGGTCTCTTCAGGCTCACAAACACAGTGTTAACCAGTGTGCAGATTTTATTGTTGCTCTGCAAAGAACCAAATGACAGATTTAACTCTCTCTACACTTACACAGCAGATCAATGAAATAAAGGATATCGCTTCACAATCTCTAGGGATTAAATTTAAAAAATTAGATGTACAGGTTCTTAAAATCTAGGCCAGAAGACAACCCTGCCAAGCCTTTGTACAGGATCCAACTGCAAGTGAAGTCTCTGGCTTCTTGGTTCATGCATGTTCTGTTACTTAAAGTATCACAAATACTGATATATCTTAGGTCTCTGGTGGTCTCTAGACTTGTTTACTGTAATATATTGCATGTGAACAGAAAGAATGAAGGACTTACTCTTCCCTAAAGAAATTCTGGATCTCAATTTGTTAATTATATTGTTTTTTAGAGCAGATAGCTCTAACCAAAACCACAGTGTCTAAAACCACATGAGGATATAGCATAACATTTTTTTGCCTCTGAGAGCTTGCAGTGCAGGTAGTTATGGCGGACAAAAGGGACTGAAATTGTGAGCACTAGTTGACGGATGGAGAAACTGTAGTGCTGAGGAATTAATTTGTGGAGGGTCTCATGGCAGCAGTGCATCGGCAGAATGAAACAGGGCTTGAGGCTGCCCTAATGCCTGCAGCTCCTGAGCTACCAAGCTAACACAGAATTTAACAGTGGACATATGTGAAGAGGCTTTCTGTGTTTAGATAACGTATTCCTTTTACTCAGAATTTTGCACTGAATTGCCCTACCTGGACCAGAAGCTGACTTTAAGATGTATATAAAAACAACATACCATGTGTCTGTAAAGTTTGGGAATTGTGGTGTGGGTGTTTTCTAGCTGTGCCTGAACTGAGCTGGTCTGGCATGCTTCCCCTCCTTTCCTGCATGGTTTTCTATGTATAGCTGGAGTTGCAGTGTAAGGTTGAAGCTACAAATAAATAATTATTTTCTGTCATGGTGTTTTATTTTTTTATTCTGAAGAGACCTGCATTTCTGCTGAAGTCACACTGGTTTTGAACCTGTTCTGGTGCTAAAGCTGCAGCAGAGGTGTGTGTCATGAAATCAAAACTGGTTTTCCTTTCCACGATGCTCAGATACGCTAGACATGACGCTCTGTTTGAACATGATGTTTGTAATTGTGACTCATGAGGTAGATTAAGTGAAAACTTAGGAATTTTGAGGTCAAATCACCTATAGGATCCTTAGTTACAATGATCTCAATTTGGAATTGTATAATTTTCCCGCTTTTATTTTATTTTTTCTTTCATTCCTCCTTCCTTCTCCTCAGCACATTCCTATAGCACTTGGAAATGTACCTCTGGTGAGACAGACTCGCTGCCTCTTCTTCTCTTTGACAGTTTGATGTGGTGATGTGCCAACCCCAGATAGCTTTGAGACACCACATCCCAGTGCTGCCAATCTAGCAATATTTATTAACATTAAAATTTAATTTGAAAATATTTTGAAGTAATGAAGTGGGAGGGGGTTACAGGGCAAGGGCAATTACTTTTTTTTTTGATGTGTCTGTTCAAGCTGTGTGCATTTGTTGCAGTGGTTTCTTTCCTAAGTATTTATGTTTAAATGAACGTTATTAAAGTATACTTGTGTGCCTAGTCTAACTTGCATAATCCATATGTGAAAAAGCAAGAGAACATATACAAGGAGTGGTCTGTATGTTGTACACTCTCTGCTTTACAGTTATTGTATCCTGTAAAAAGAGGCTGTTCGACTACAGCAGTGTTTTAATTTCATTTTTTAGGTTTTAGTTACACATTTCTGGAGTCTCCCTGACCACTTCTGTTACCTGATGGCGCCTATATTTCATCAAGTTTAGACAAGCAGTCTACCTGGACTTAGGCCCAGAGGAACTGCCATAACTGAACATGATCCCCTCTGCCTGGGAATACAAGACCTGTAGTACTGCGATTCCCAAGGGAATTGAAAGAAAACTGTATTCAAGCCTTGCCTCCTGCTTTTTAAAATTTTCTTTGTTGTTTTTTATGTAGTATTGATGGGTAGCATACTTCACCACCAGTAAAATCTGGTATTAGTTTGTTGACAATTAGGAGAAAAGATTCTTTTTAACCTAGACTTGAAAACAGAAGCAGGGAAGAGCACAGACAGTGACAGAAGTTACTCTGACATGTCTTGATTACTGCTTGCAAATAAAGCGACAAGTGATTAAACAAAATAACAAAAAGTATTACAGCACTAGTGTTATCATGTTGGAGTTTTTTTACAACATTATAATTTTTATACTTCCGGAGTTTAGTGGATGCAATTGTGTATTTTAATTTTCTTCTTGTATGTTTCTCTTTAATCTGTTTCAGTCTGTTAGAAAAGCTGCATTATATAAACATTGTGTATTATTTTAGCTGCAGAATATTATCATGGCATTTTTTTTTATCTAGAAAATGCTTTTTGAATTTTTCTATGATTGCAGAGTGGCTCTTAGTATTCAATCTAATTAAATGTAATTGCATTTCCTGTATGTTTTATTTTTAGTTTGCTCTTATATGCCTTTATTTTCATCGGGAATTGTAAATTTGACTTTTTTTATTTTTAAGCATGGAGTTGGCAGACACAAGCCCACTCTAAAGCAATGAAATAATTATCTTAAGATTCTTTTAAATGTGGGGAACCTGTAGCTTCTACTTAATGATCAAGAGCTGTTTCTTCATGTTCTTTTGGATTGTGTGACCCTTAGTTTTTTTATTTTTTAAGTTTAAAAACTTAAGATGGGGAAGAGTAATTAAAAGCTGCTTGTTTCTTCCTATTCTAGCTTTTATGTCCAGGTCAACTGGACAGGCAGGCAGAACATGTGAATTGCTCTTTTAGCTACATATATTTTTGTTAATTTCTCTTTTACTGCTCATATTTACTTAACTAACATGTTGTACCATTGGTTGTAGAGCGTTTTTGGGTTTTTTCCCCTGGTATCTTAAACAAAAGTGTGGAAATACTTGCCTTGATCTAGATCTTATTTTTCTGTTATTGTTGCAGTTTGTCTGAGTTATCTATTTATCTAACATGAGCCGTTTACCCTGGGAGGAACTACAGTGGCTGGAGAACACTTTAAACTCTGGGACTGCAAATGCGAAGACTGAACAGATAAGGATTCTCAGATTTACTTATTTAAATCTAGTGAGTAATAACATCTGAAATAAAGATGTCATAACTAAATTTTTTTTTTTTTTCCTCCCAGTAAGGGAATCTAAGTTCTGCTGTAGCACAGTACATGTATTGTGTTACAGTTCACATCTTCCAGGCTTCTTGTCTGCTCCAGGTTTGATATTCCTGGTATGGCTGAAGAAAAAAAAGTAGGGAAAAAAAATCATATCAGATCTTTTTGAACCTCAAAAAAGTAAAAGTATCATCATGTGGTATAATCACATTAAGAATTTTTTTCTAGTCAACAGCAAGGGAGTTATTGTTCTTGCTACAGAGAATTCATTCTAAGTTTTTGATGGTTAGAGAATGCCTGAGGAGTGAAGCTGAAGTTGTTTTCTTGCATTGTGGCCGTACTCAGAGGCCTCAGGGTTCAGGTTTCTGTTGCCTGAATTGTAGGAGTCTCCTGCCCCCGAGACTGTGCAGCAATTTGCAAATTAGTAAGGGAGAGGGGCAGAGGTTTTTGGCAACACAGAGGGTTTCTCAGCTCACTGCTTGCTAGTGAATGAGTGTAGTGAACCTACATCGTGAGTCTCACCTTGCTGTCTTGTGAACTTCCCACTTTCTCATGTCGGTGATCCTGGTGGGAGCTAGCAGTTCTTGGGAGCTCACCTGCTTTCAGAAACAGGAGGCTCTCCTGCTAGTCTGCCACCATCCTTCTTGCAGCAAGACAAGTTCTACAGCTGCATGGCTGAAGAGAGGGCATGATCTCAGTACAGGACGTGTCTCAGGTCCTCTATGGGACTAGGAGCCAAGGATTTGGGTAATGGTGATTGTGTGCTTGGCCTTGGATAAGCTGTTGAACTTTCTGTGTCTTTCTACACCTACAATGGAGATATTTATCTACCTTGCAGGTGCGTTGGTTGAGATTAATGAGTTGTTTGTAAAGCACTCTGAAGATTAAAAGCACTATAAAAATGCTAAGTATTATTATGTATGAGCTCTTGAGTGCATAATGGCTGTTTGCCTGCCAGTATTTAAAGCAATTTGTGGCACACTAACTATGAAAGGCACTGTATGGAGTCAAGTTCTAGTTTCCATTTAAGAAAAGGCACTTTTATTTTGTGTTCAGCATTTGAGGTCACTCCATTGGTCTTCAGTGTTATCTAGAGTAAAAAAAAAGACTCTAGAAGATAAGTCTTGGGGTTTGTTTGCCAAATTCCTGGATCTTCAACCTTTTCCCATTTTGCTATATGCTTCTCCTGTCTCTTCCTAAGCTTCTGTCTGAGCTGCTGTAACTTTTCTCTCCCTGACCTTTCCATCCATCTCCACCAAAGCTTCTGTTCTTCGCGCTGCTTCTGCCATGCAAGTGGTTCTTGCCATATTGCACATGCTTCCTCAGCCCTTCATCTTTTTGGTCATTCCTGCACCCAGGCTTCCCCTCTGCTCCTGCACCAAGGAGTCTCCCACCCCAGGTGCTCACTGTCAGTACTGAACAGTACTGTGCTCTTCTTCGGGATGCTTCTCTGATGAATGGCAGAGCTGCCTGTCAGACAGGTGAAAACTTCCACAGGAGGAGCAACACTGCTCTGTGTTTGAGAGCAGACCTCCCTGTCTGTGAGCTTGGTTCAGTAATCTTTAAGCTTTTTGAATGTGGGATTTTCTAAGCATCCTCCAGTGGTGATAGGGACTGCCATGTAGGGAGCTGAAATAAATTGATAATGACTTTGCTTTCTAAAAAAAAAAAAAGTGCTTTCATGATCTCTGGATGTGGCCATCAAATTCCCAGGTTTCCTCAAATCACAAGCTGAAAACAACTGTATCTTGTTTATTATATGTTAGCACCATATAATCTGTCCAGCTTGGATGATAAAATACTCACTTTGGCCCAGTCTTGGTTTACTGCATCGGGTTAGAGATATGAAAGAAACAAATACTGCATCTTAAATAGGTTAACATTTATATATAATTACTTAACTGTAGTCCCCTTCACTGTATAAGGTGTGCCATATAACCAGAATAGTGCATGTTTTAATTGTAGGAGTAAAATGAGAGAGAGTAGGCATAAAAATTCATATACTACAAAGCAGGTCTTGTAGTTTACTGGACACAGTTCAGGCAGCAAAATAGCAAAATGTATGCAAAATAGCAAATTTAGTATGATAGGTGTCAAAATTCTCTTTGTCTTAGTTATTGCATTAACTTGCGGTGTTTTTAATAGGATCTAGGAGAAATCATTTAAGGTAATATTTACAAGCTGACTGTTCCTTGGCAGAGAGCTTTGTATGATAACTGGCTGTTCCTCAAAGGCAGTTATTACAGATGTTCCTGAACGAGGGCAGTTTGAATGAATTTTTTTTTATTATTATTATTATTATTCCTTTAAGATAGTTCATATTGAAAACATTATTTGAGTGAAAAACAATCTGGAAATGTTTTACAACATAGAAACAAAGTATGGAAAGTTTGTTTGTTTATTTTGTTAAATGACTTATTCCCTGGGGAGTTCTCCTCTTAGAGCCGTTGTCCTTTCCAAATCAGTAGATGTCTTTCCCTTCAGTTCTTGGTTTCTGAACAAAGAAGAGAATGTTGGAAACCAAGTGTTCAACAAACTGCCCTGCTGCATGGAAGCCTTAGAAAAGGAGAATAAAGGGCTCTTCAGAGCTCCTCAGAGGTCTTTTGGCAGGCGTACTCTGTAGCGTGCAGCCTGAGAAAACTTTCATGAGTGTTTTTGAAAGTCACACTGTTCTCTTTCGAATTTAGATAATAAATAACCAGCCTCTTTAACCAGCTGTATAAAGTCTCCAAGTTTCATGTTTTAAAGATGCTTAACATTTCTTTTGAAATTTTATTTAAATATGGTTTTAATTATTTATGGTTAAAATACCTGTTTAAAGTTTTGTTTCAATTTTAGATCAACCTCATTTTGAACCATGAAGGACTATTGCAGTAATGAACACAATCAAAATGTATACTTTAATGCTTATGGTGTATCAAATATTCTCTAAAGGAACCTGTACACTTCGGAGATTATCTGTTTCATGTTAGTAGTACATAAATTATGTCCTGCCTTATGTATTTTTTTAAATTATGAAAGTCAACAGATGTGGCATAACATTGAAAGAAAATGGCAAAGGAATTGATTGTTTCTCACATAAATTCCAGCTGTTCAGTCTCAGATTTTTGGATAGACACAGGTGAGGATGGAGTTGGAAAAAGCAATTAGTGGGCTTCTTTCACGAGTTGTAAAAGTTAGGTGTTTTCTGTAGTAGTGCAGTCACTGCAGAACTGCTTATATGTTGCTTGGGTTTGTAGCTTTTGAATGTGCTTGTCAACTCATCTAGAGCTGTTGAGTTGAGGTCTTTCTCCAGTAGACAAAGTAGATAGTCATCTTGCAAAGATGTCCTGGTTTGACACCAGGAGGAGGTGGTGCCCACAGAGGTTTGTGCAGGTTTGAGAATCTAATCACACTCTTGCATCCTGAATGAAATGGTAGGTGGTGATGAGGCTTAATTTAATTGCCATGTGCTTTCTGAACTAACACCTGTGAGGTGACTAGGCAGGTCTCACCTCTCCAACCTATTTCTCATTGGTTTTCACTAATTATTAACATACTTCTTATGGCTCATGACTCTGGCACACCTTGCTGATTCAGCAGAAGCTCAGCTCATGAGAGGAGTTCTCTTCTGGGAAAGCTTAAGTTGGTTCCTCATAAAGATCAAGTTGTACTAGCAAGAATTGTTTTGTTGGTATAGCTCTGTCCCAGTGGTTTTCTGAGTGCTGTCCTTACACGGTTTAAGAGTACTCTTCTTAAGTATTAGATGTTTTCTGGCAAAACTTTATTTGCAGAGGAACACAAAGACTGCAGGATAAAAGGCTGTTTATAAAACCTGCTTGATAAAGACAGTCATGCTTTTGTTCATTTGGGGTTTGTTTTGTCCAAATAACACAAAATCAGGTATAGAATAAGGTAAGTGGTAGACAAACTTCAGCAACTTTTCCTGCAACAGTATCCCCAGCTGTGGGAGCCAGCTGGAGGTTGCAAATGGGTTGGTGGGAGACTGGCAGATGAAAGTTTAGCCATCTGAAAATAATCTGCTAGGGTAAAGAGACCAGTTCTCTCCTGTCCCCTCTGGTGTGCCAAGTGGTGATGGACTACCGACCACTGCACCGTCAGCAGGCACAGCAGAGGCAGAGGCACAGGCACATCGCTTCTGCTGACTGTGCTAGTGCAGGGGCAGCAGCCACCTAAGAATCAGCTTTGTTGTAGCTGTTTGCTTGGTGGATGCAAATCGGGAGCCCTGATGTATAAAGTTGTGGCCAGGGTCATAAAATTGGAATTGACAGTCACATCACTTTGCAGTAGGCCATGTGGGTGGATTGAAATGGACTTCACATTTTCCGCGATTAAAATACGCAGCAGGTTTCTTAGTGTATAATTGACTGAATTTGCTGATTTGGGAATGACTTTAGGGTCAAAAGGAGCTGAGACCTCCTCCTGTACATATCTGGGCTGTGATTGTCAATACACATAACTTCTGTTATGACATCTTTCATAGATTTTAACACAAAAGCCTCTCACTCAGAATTTATCCAGGTTGGATAAACTTGGACCAGAGTCTTCCAAGAGACAGACCAAAATCTTCCAAGGGACAGACCAAAGACACAAAATCAAATGCAGAAGGTGCCTGTTTCTGTGGCTGGGCTTCTGCAGAAAGATGTGGGAGCACTGTCATTCACTACATAGTTAAAGCATTTATATTCTCCCTGTTCAGCTCTACTTTATAATTCTCAGAGTAATTTATAGCACATTATGAATCGCATCTGGATAGAAGCTTACTAAAAAACTTCATTGACCTGATTTTTTAATTAGAATAGCAGGCAAAGGCAACTGAAATACGCAGAAAAATCAAGGCAACAGTTTCCCCATGCAGGTCTGCAGGTTTAGTAAGGCACTGTCAGGATGGGCGTGCACTATCATTGGACTTAGCAGGGACTGCCATGGTCACTGGCCTTTCTTAATAGCACCAATGTGTACTCCTCACCACATGCACAGCTTTACTACTAGTCCATTTTTTATTTGCTTTTTCAGTCCTCCCCATGAGGAATGCAGTGTGTGCCTGTGTCTTGTGTGACACACGGACAGCTGTGCAGCTTTCTTTTCCAGTCATGTTAAATTTTACTTGGAGGTAAATGTGCCTTATTTTTGTATCAAATGGAATAGGAGGCCTTTGCAATTGAAGAAAAAAAAAATGGAATTAATATCTTTACAAATTTTGTCTCTTGTGTCAGTTCTACCTCTGGAATTCTTTCTATCTAGCCAAAGCACCAAATATATAAACACGTAAGTAAGCTGTGTTCTTGTTGAAAGTTTTTGTCACGTGCAAGCAGCTGGCTCCTGCCAGAGCAACTGGGAGATCCCACTGTGGGGCTCTGGTCACTGCCCACACAGGTCTGTCTGTCCAGCATGCAATACTATTGCCAATCTGTGTATTTTAACCACAAACCTGTAACAATAACAGAAACAACAAAGGAGAGTTGAAGTGGATGTTTGACAAATCACACAAGACAGTCTGAAAGTTCTGGATTGAGTTTGCAAATTAGTAATTGGTTAAGTGGGATGTCCCCATGGAGAATTTCATGAATTACTGCCCTGCTTTGCAGACAAGGTAGCTAAACCTGCTCAGAAGAAATGTCTGTCATATTTAGCTGACAAGTTAGATTAGCTTCATCTTGTGAGAAGTAAAACATTTATTTACTATTTGTGTAAAAAAGAGCTGTATAAACCCTTTTCCATCTAGAAAAAGGAGGTGGAGGCCTAATTTATTGCGAAGACCCTTTGCTTACTTTATTTTACAAAATCAGATGGTAGAGTAGTCCAATCAACTGTACAAAGTGAGTGAATAGCCTGGTGAAGATAGTTTAGACATGAAGTATTCTTTTTTTTTTTAAGTTGGCCTGTGCGTGGGGTGGCTGGGATAGGCCTTGCTCTACCCATTCTTGGAGCACCATTTGCAGCAGGTGGGTTGTTATGGGGGTGACTGGCACCTGTAAAATGTGCATCAGGAGAAGGGACTGGGAGCGGGGCCAAGATCTGGAGGTGGGGGGCACTGTTTAAAGTGCAATTAGACTGTGTGATCCTCTCTCTAGGAATTAAGCTGTAATTTGTGATTTATTGTCTTTGTTTCAACACAATGAGTGCTGCTCCAGAAAATCTCCCGTAGCAGTAACTGGGGTGTTTACCATGGGGTGTGGGGCAGTAGAGAAACCCAGAGGTCCTTCCTTACCACTCAGGGCACCCAGCTCGTTCTTGGGACCCAAATGTGACTCCTCCTGACTGAAAAGCAAGGGGGCACATGGGTGGGGCTAGGGCCAGACCCAAAGACCTGCTGGAGAAACTTGTTAGATGTCAGTTTTCGTAGCTCCTCCTGATGCACCTTGCAGTGCTCTCATGTGCCTTAGCTCTTTGCACTGAGCAGTTACTGCATCCAGTTAAGGTGCCTGCTTTACCCGGCTGTATACTAGGCACTGGTGAAACATTTGTCCAGGGCATGAGTGTTACAAATCAAGTCTTGTGAGGTCAGAATAGTTGGAAACTTCCTACTTGCCCATATGTTGATTAGTTTACTTTAAAAGCTGGAGCTCAGTTCCTGCCCTCTTGCTTTTACATCCATGGATTAGAAGAGGAAACATGGTGAACGTTGACAGAGAAACCAGTGGCCTGTGCCCAAGCTGTGTTATTGTTTTTCATATCTCAAAATCAGTCATTTAGGATTCCGTTGGCAAGTGAGTGGCCAGATAGCTTAAGGAAGAGAGATGTTATGTGTGCTGTATCACTGACACCTATTTAGCAAATAATAGCTACTTTCAATGGTAAACAAAAGCAGTTTGAGGGCTATAAGTTTACTACTAGAAAATAAACTGAAATATCAATGGCTGGGCTGATATCAGTGTGTCTAAATAAGGACAGATGCGGAGAGTGGTTACTGGTGAAGCGTAACCACTGAATGTCCAGCAGTGATAAGGGAGGAGGTAAGGAATCCCACCGCCCACCTGCCTCTTGCCTTGCAGCCTCTGCAACCCATCTCTGAGAAGCTCAGACCTCCCCTGTGTTGTCCAGCAGGATCTGTCCCATGGTGTGAAGAGTATTTGGTTTCCCAGGCAAGCTCTGCCAGCCCTGTTGCACCATAGTATAATCAAACATGTCATCTTTGTCTTTATAGAGATTTTGTGCCACAGCAATACTTTTGTGTTTGAGGCAATCTCGATAGCTGGTTGGTTTTTCTTAATCCTAATAATAAATTTATTGAATAAATGAGTCTGAGTATTTGGTACTTGATCATCCTGTTACTTCCTGCCTGTTTTGTACATACATTCTTTCCCTTTCACATTTAGTAGAACAGCTTCTCTTTCCACAGAAGCACTATGTTATTTATAAATTATCATTTAATTTGCAATATGCCATACATGAAATGGGCCATAGGTGATGGTTACATGGCTTGAGAATAGAGCCCTTAATTTTTATGTGTTTTGTGAACGATTGGCAATAAATGGCCTGATCCAGTCTCCTTTAACTCTAAGTGAAAGTTTTTCAACAAGTGTATTTAGGCAGCCCGGCTGCCAGCACAGCATTAGCGGGCAGCGCGCCTTTGCAGTCAGCGCCTTTGCATGTCCCCGTGCCAAGAATGAATTTTGCCGATTCAAATTTGCTCAGTTTGTCAACACACAGCTCTCATTGAACTTGGCGGGAGGAGAATCATTCTTGGCATGGGGCCGCAGGCTGCCCGGGGAGCACTGCTGGCCCCGGCTGCAGCAGGAGCTGTGCACCAGCGAGAGGAGCAGCACCCAGCCTTGGCTCACCACTTTGCCAGGCTCTGGTCTCTTGCAGCATGTGTTTGCTGCTGTTTGACTAGTGGGAAGAGTCAGTGATGAAAAGAGATTTCCTAGGTTAGTTTTCAAGGCTCTTCCTTTTTTTTTTTTTTTTTTTTTTTCTTTTTTTTTTTTTTTTTTTTTTTTTTTTGTGGCTGTCTGGATGATTAATGTGAATAGGAAAATACTGTTGACCCATTTAAATCATGTTAGACGACATCCATTGCTCATCTGCATAATGAAATACACACTGAACATTACAGCCTAAGTATAAGAGCCAGTGAACTACAAAAATAATATTTTACTCATTTAGATTATGAAGTAAAATATAGGACATTAGTACTAATCATAGTATTAAATTTTGAGCCATGCAAATTGTAATTGTCACTGAAAAAGAGCTATAAGTTGAAAAGGCTATTAGCATTTCAGCTTTAACAGTTAATTTGAGTAATTTTTTTTTTTTTTTGCTAGTGTGCAGCTTAGAAAAGTCTATATGCAAAACATTTAATATTAAGTGCAGGAGTGTGCAGTTTATATCATTATTTAATTTCAGTCATTAAAGAAATGTTAGAAGTATTAATTTGCAGTATTAAAATGTATTAACATTTTATATTACAAAAAGTAAACTATAATCTCTACTTGGATAAAATAAAATCTAAAAGGCAAGTTACTAGTAACCGAAAGATGAAGTAATTTTAAGCATTTATTTAAGTACCAAAGCAAAAACTGAAGCCTTTAAAAATACGTATTTCATCAAATAGAAACATCCTTTTCAGCATTTTAAACTCAATGCAAATTTTGAAGTACTGAATTTAGACTGTCGGGTTTCTATGGTTACCTACCTTTCCAGCAGTTTGGTGAGATGTGTAAATAGGCCTCTGAGTCACTTGTAATTATTTGTTTTTTGTTTGTTATAGTTGCAGTTCTCTGTTCAGTTTGAATCTAATATAGTTCACACCACATGCTTTGGTTTATGTATATTTTAGTGCATATGATTGACAGTGATTGAGCATTTCTTATGGAGTGCTTGTTTTTTTTGTCATAAGTGATGTATGTTGGTACTTCTGAAAATGTAAACAACTTCTTCCTGTATCACTATTTGATAAACAGGGACTTTTATGGTAAGAAAGAGGTCTTTGTAAATGTTAAGCAAGGAGATAAGTGAAAAGTATTTAAAAAAAAAAAAAACCAAAACAGCTCCCCAAAATTATATCATACTCTTCCAAATTTGATCCATAATCCTATCATTATAATTAATTCAGTGACCCAAATGTCACTTATTTATGAATAAGCTTCCAATTTACACATTAATAGCACATACTAATGACTGATAGGTTTAAAAATAAATGTTTTAATAAGGATGCTACAAGTTATCTGCAGCAAGCTCTTGATTGGAACATCTCTGTGCAGATCATCCTCTTGGAAAAAAAAAAAAAAGTATTTCCCCCACCACCGCCGCCACAGTAGTTTTGTAGAAACAGCTGTAAACTCTTATTCTTCTCTGATCTTGTATTTTGAAGTCCAGGTTACAGGATGTAATTCCCCAACCTCGCATTCTTCACTCTAGCAAAGGGGGCGTACATATTTTCTCAGTAAAAACTCACTGTCCTAATATAACTTGTGTTTTCATGTGACAACAGGACAATACAAGTGATTAACATCATCTGATACAAGGCAAGAAACTCTGCTAGCTGTCATTTTTCCAAATGAATAGTAATGTAATCTTATTTAATAAAGTAAAATATTAATCCCAAAATTGCTAGAAGTGTACACATCTTTTCTTAATTTTGAGATAAGACTGGCTTACAATTCAGAAATCACATTCTGTAATTTTAGAAATTTGGCTGCAGGTATACTGAAAATAATTATTGCAACGGGACTTACAGTTTGTAAGGGAAAAGACTCTTGACTGCCCGTTCTCTTTGTGTGTCTCAGGCTATGCAGGAAAGAAACCCTGATCCGATGTTCAGGAGCACTCCTAAATTTCTAGGCAAATATTGCTCTTATTTCAGCAGCCTTGCTTACCCACCAAAAAGGTTTCTGTGGGAAACGTTTTCTGTGGTGATTGGGACATATTTTTTCCGTTTCAGGTGGAAATTTGAGAGATTAATGTAGGATTTATTTTTAACATTTAATACCGTATCGGGCATGTGTATTGGACATAAACATGCCAGTTGAAAAACAGTTGTTTCACAGAGCACCTGAAAAGATTTTATCCCAGTGGGATTCAGTGAATGTTAAAGCTGTGGGTGGGTGCATATTAACAACAAGATTCAGTATTGTGCCTGTGTGTAAGGACTATTTGAATAGCTTATTATTTTAATCTGAAACAACTGCTATTTTTTAAACTGAGTAACTTGTTCCAACAGTTGTTACTTCCCTACGAAATCAAAATAATGACTACAATAACCAGTCTTCCAAGAGAAAGTAATTCCTCTTATCTTTTAAAAACTAAAGACAGATAGAAAGTGATTGAAAGATGTATTTAAATATGCAAACCTGAACAGATATGTTTCCTGCTCTAATGCATTCACTTTGTGATAATTAATTTCCTCAATATAGGAATGCAGTAACATAAGAGGAATGTTTCTGCTGCTAGTCACAGAAGTTGAAACTTGCCAGATGCTGAGATCTGGAGCCTAAATTCCCCTGATATCAACTGTGTGTGAAACTCTTTAATATTGCTTTGTTCAGCTTTTGTACCTAAGGTGTTTCATTTGCTGTGATACTGCTTCATGCAACAGTTTCTCTTTTATTTTCTATTTGTGTTACTCTGTTGGAGAGAGAAAATGTAGTAAAAATAACACCAGGATGGAAGTCTCTGTTGGAGAACTGCAACACCCGGTTTCCAAAGTTAAGCGTGTACAGCCCTGTCCTGTTTTCTGTAATAGACAATTAATTTCCTTTGGTATCTAAATGAAAATCATTCATACAGTTAGACTGTACTCTGTATTTTTTAAATACTATAATAAAACAGGAAAGTACTGGCTTGGTGGGGCTCTGTGTACATATATGTGTATATTTATGTATCTATCTACAACTGTTCAGTCGGTCAAAAGGATTTTTAAGGATACAAAATAAATTTTTTCTTCTTGTTTGTTAAAGTTGCACTGTTTGTTGCTGCTGATAAAAGGTGGCATCGAGCCAGCTTCCTGAAAGAGCTATGGGGAGGGTCATGGCTTGTCATGACCTGGGCACCGTTACTTGAATGTTGTTATTATTGGGATGAAGTACCCTTAGGCTGTCATCCTTCCTGTAAATAGAAGAGGTTCTGATTCTCTGTGGTTTCCCAGTTTACCAACTTGTAGAACAGCTATTTTGTTGGCCCCGAGTTTGACTGAATAATGAATTAGAAGAACGGCACTATTCCAGAAAGCACTGATTCATCATTTTACTGTGCTGGTCTAGAAGAAGGCATAATAAGTAAAGCCAAACAAGAATGTATTTTCATACAGTTTTTATAAATTTACACCTAATTAAAAACCTCATTTGTATTGGCATATGGCAAACAAATTGCCTGGTTCCACTCTCTGTGAAGTAAGGGCAGAATTTTAATTAACAAGGAGCATAACTGGTCCTGAGGGCCAAACTTGACTGTTTTCAGTGTCATGGAGTCGTCCCCGTGGGGTCACAGAAGGGCTGACTCCATTCCCTTGGAGTCAAGTCGGCGTTTGGCCATTGCTTTGCTTTATTGCCTCTTATGAGAGTAACAAGAACAGCAATTCTGTTAATGCCTTTATTAACTAAACAAATTCTGTTGTTAATTTCCAGTTAATTTCAATGATTAAGTGAAACAAAAGTCAATTAGAATATAATGTTTGCGAGATACTGGCCTGTGTTTCGCTGTATCAGGGTACAGTCATAAGCATGCTCTTGTCTGGGTTTTCACCAGTGCGTTGCTGTTATAACCAAAGTCACATCTATCCTGATGAATATTTCATTTCCCCAATCATGCTATTAAAAACAGAGTGTTTTTACCCTTTCATTTCTGTTTTCTCTTTTCCAGTACCATCACGACAGCTGTGGCTGCGTCCTGTTTACAAATTGCTGCTGGTCGCATTTTCAGTAGTCCTTGTGGGTTTTGCTCTTCCCTAATATGGGCAATTAGGAGGAAATATTTCTCACAAGCGTGGACTTGCTCTTCTCTTTGTAATGACATAGTCCTGCAATCCAGGAAACAGTGCTGCATGGTGTCCATGTCCACGATTTCCTGATGTGGGAAAAACGTGTGGAAAGCATCTGGAGAGAAGGAGACCCCCTTTACCAGCTTGTTTCCTGTAAGCGAAATTGGAAGACCTTGTCTGTGCAAATAGATTTCAAAATAGAGTCTGCCCTTTGACTGTCTCCATAATTACACAGCGCTCTCTGTATTTTATTTGGCTGCCAGAGCAGTTAACCCCTGGAAGTAAGGGGCTGATGATGGCGTGACCAGCACGGGTATGCAGACATGACCATGTGAATACACTCTTGTTTGGAGAAGCCTGTCGTTAAGACCTCGTTACAATATACTTTTACCAAATTCAAAAATTATTATGTGTTGGATTATGTTGATTAAGATACGTTATATCCTTAATGTACAGAAAACGTGGAGATATTAGTTGCAAAAAAGGGGGAAAAAAGAAGCAGGAAAAAAGTTATTTCGTGGCTTTGATGTAATCAACATCTGTCAACAGAATGAATTTGCTTTTGTTTAATTTCAAGGGCTCTTGTTCTTCTACTTTGCCCAATCAGTTTCAACTTCTGCCTCGGGCATTTCCCTATGTTGTTCTTTTTTTTTCCCCTTTTTTTTAAAAATCGCAAATGCACAGGTTATTGCCTGTGAAATGTGAGCTGCTCTTCTCTGCTACACAGGTTACAGGGAGTTGGAGAGAACCTTTAATCTTTCCCTTCCTATTTTTGAAGCTTGGACGTACCTTTGCAACACAAGGATTACAAAGTCAGAATTACAATTACAAGTAAAGATAATTCAAACTGTAGTCATTATTCTGGAATGAAAAATGGGAACATTCAGTAATTAACAGTAAAAAGCTATATGTTCTTACCTAGTTGCATTGGTTGGATTCTGCATATTATTACCCATTGTGATTCTTGATACCCCACTTGAAACTTGATTCCTCTGAAGTTTCAACAAAATGTATATTTGCACAAAAACCAAAATTGTGATATAATATTAGTGACCTGAAAAGCCAAATTAAAGATCTGTAGTGTTTTACCTTCAAATGCTTGTATACTAAGAAAATCTCCACATTCTTTTTTTTTTTTTTCAGTTTTAAAAAAAGAGTTCAAATCACCTATTTTGAAAAGAATTATCAGAACAAGGCTTTGTGTATTGTTAATCGTTCATATATATATATTAAGTAAAATTTACTTTAGCAAAAGGGAGTTGATTTTATTTCCTAAATGGGTTGAATGTTCTGTCTTTTAGTCCTAAATAATTTTGGTACTGTAGTTCTGTTGATGCTACAAGTAAATTATTTTAAAATATGTTAATTTTATGTCTTGGCTTGTTTAAGATGTACCCTTGTGTTTACTGTATATTAGAACCCTCATGAAGTTTATCTTTCGGTAACATTTTTGCTAACCGCTTGGAAATTTGAAGTCTTTCATAAATAAATACCAAAAAAATATTTGCTAACAATCCCATTTGATGAATGATGTAGATGAGCAGTGTTTTGCATGGCTACCCCACACCTCATCCATTGAAAACATAGCTAATAAATTGCTGTAACTGTTAAACAAGAAGCATTAGAAAAGGGCTTATGTGAGAGTTCATTTCCAACATCTCCCTTTAAAAATACTTCTTGACCGGCGGAAAATCACATTTAAATTACTAAAATCAACTTAATTAAGGGTCATTAATAGAGATACACATAAAAAACTCTCTTCTCTGCGAGTGAAATGGGAGCATTTCATTATATAGTGTAGCATGCATGAACAGATAACAATTAAAATAGACCTAGAGTAAAAGGCTAATAAATATAGGGCACATTGTGCTGCAAAATCAGTCACTTAAAATGCTGCCACCCATCATCATACGTGATTTCTGTATTCAGCCCCTTTGGCTGGCTCGTTTAAAAGAAAATGTAATTTCCCCACAAGATAAATTCATCTGGTAATTCACAAAAGCTCACAGTGCATATTTATATTATTAATACAAATTAAGGTCTGGAAGGTATGCTGAGGAATCCAGCGGCTCCAGCAGGAAACGCGTGCATGCAGATCGCACAGTGTGATTCACTGTCAAGTCAGAGGAGCAGTTGCCTGTAATTTTCTGTGCTCGGTGCATCGGATCTGCTGGCGCGACTCAGTAATGCTGGTAAAAATTCTCCTTATTGCAGCTGGTAGTAAATATTCTCTTATTCGTGGCAAGTGACGCAGCCTTGCTCTTGGGGGAGAGAAGAAAGGCGTGAAGGGTCAACTTTGCATCCTGGCCGTGCTGGTGTGTCACCAGGCTGCCCGCCTGCAAATGCTGGGCTCTCTCTCCCACGGCTGCAGTTTCCACTGGAAGCTGCACAAATCCCGCGTTTATGAACTATCTTACAGCAGTAATTAGTACACACAGAAAGCTTAACAGAAAGGGTGTGCTGGGAGCGCCAGTGCTGCAGAAGTAAATAAGGCACCGAGAGAAGCTTTGATAGGTGTAAGGGTTGGGGAGGAGGGAATATCTGAGCCAGACTTGGAGAACACAGCCAGTTGTTCCTGTCTCCGGTGATTGATGATGTTGCTATATCGAATTAGCTGTGAATATGGGAGCTTAAAAAATAAAAGGAGCTGTGGAGTCATTAGGAAGGGCCTTCTTAAGGAAGGAAGTATGTGGATAGAGTCCAGATTTTCATTATAAAACAGTAACTTCATTATATTTTAATGCCATTTTATTTCATTGTATTTTTACTTTGTAGGAGAATGTTTTCTACCATAATTTTTTGTATTTCAAGCAAAGGTTTAGTTGTCCCGTATTCATAATTGTTGTTATGTATTTTAGGAGTCCTGTTACACTATGTTGATATTTATTTGGTTGTTGCATTTCGCCTGTTCAAGTAGTAGATATTTTTGTATGCGTCTGGTTTATAATGAGTAGTTAGTAGATTAACAACAGACTACAGTATCTTATTATCCTGTTATCTTGTGACAACACTTGCAGTGTATCTTTGGGAGAACAGAGGTAAAAATTTTATTCCAAATAAAAAGGTATCCTTTCTGAATATGGCATAGTTGGTAGGCATGCACCCATGAATTTAAACTGGTTTCACGTATTTACGAGTGTGTGTTTGGGACATTTGGAGTATTATTGTCGAATAGTTGACAAGCACACTTGCACCTTTTCTTCCCCAGTTCAACTTACACACTATAGACTAGGTGCCTGGGCAGTATGCTGTGCGTCGAGGAGATCGTTTGAAATACACATTCACATATTGATGTCCATGTTGACTTTATCTGACCATGTCAGTGAGTGTGGGTTTTTGATATATTTATAATACCTTCAGCTGCTGTAAGAGCAAGGTGCTTCCACTGCAGTCTGTGAAAGAGCTACCTTAGTTATGTTGGCAGGCTGATTGCTACTTATGATGGCTTAAAAGTTGCTGCGTCAGCAGATTCTGTGCTTACAGCTTCCAGCAAGGGGTGCAAACCAGCCAGGGAGCTTGTAGGATGCTTTGGTCGCTTTGAATGCACTTCGATGTTTGTGTAGGTTAGATGGCCTAGGTTTATTTTTCTTTTAATTGAACAGGGATTTTTTTCTT
This sequence comes from Pedionomus torquatus, assembly GCA_013398155.1. Taxonomy (NCBI): domain Eukaryota; kingdom Metazoa; phylum Chordata; class Aves; order Charadriiformes; family Pedionomidae; genus Pedionomus; species Pedionomus torquatus. The sequence goes on from VZRU01008092.1 coordinate 54,114, forward strand.
GTGAAGAAAACTCTAAGAAAGCAGTAGATTATGAGGTTGGAATATATGATAATTAAACCGCCTCTAAGCCAATCCACCCTCTGTTGACTGGGCAGCTCCACTTCTATGGAGACACTTGAAGCAGGCAACTCCTGTTTGGGGTACCTAGGTTATACCAAGAGCTTGATGTGAGCCTTACTCTCCAATTCTGCCTAATTACTTGCAAACAATTTTAAATAATGGTAATAATTTGCTTGCATTGAGTGAAAGTCTCTACAACCTTTCAAGTGTTACACAAATTCAGATATTGTTAACTAAACATAGCAGTGATCAGTGTGCAGAGTGACAGTTGGGGACATTTTTAAAGCAAACCCCATGCAACTATTCTGTTTCATTCATTCTGGGTTTTGGGGCTCCAAAAAAGGTGTGTAACTCTCCTGTATATCATGGAGTGCTGAAAAAGTGCTGTGTATGAAGCTAAGTGTGCATGCGGAATGATAATTTCTGCATCTGGGCATGATAAATGCATCCAAAGGAAAGGAAGGAAGGTACAATAAAACAAAAACAAAAACATACAAGATATGGAAGAAATTCGTCTTAAAAAAAAAGTTAAGGGCAATTTACATAGCTACAAAATATGCAGTAGATTAATTTCTGTCATATAAAAATGTTTAGTTACTTCTGTTTAAACAAAAACACTTTCTTTTTATTAGAGTAATTATCCGTATGTGTTACCTGCCACAAAAGATTGCTTTTGTGTTTGTATACATATGACATTTTTCAGAAGCAGATTAACTGTTAGGTGAAACTTGTGTTTCAAAAAAACCCCTCTGTTGAGATTGTAGAATGTTTGAGTAATGGAAATATGCACTATGTGTAATTGTAGTTTAATTGGGCAGTGTCAGTAATCCTTTTGAATTTAGTATATTTCCAGGTTTTGATGCTAACATTGTCTTTTATGATGTATTATTTTGGTTTTGAGTCTCTGACAATCCTAGGCACTCAATGCACTTCCCCCCCCCCTTTTTTTCTCCCATTTTTCTTCCTTTTTTTTTTTTTTTTTTGGAGAGTGGCAAAATGCATCACTGCTCAACAGCTAGGGTTAGGCAATGAATACCACAAGTACTCTAGCAAACTGTTGTCCCAAATTCCCATGTGAATTTAAAGGAAATCCGATTCAAATATTCCAAGTCACTTATAAATTTTAATCCCTTCAGTTGCCTAAGGCCAAGATTAAAAACATCTCTTGAAGTTTGTTCTGTTGCTCTGCTAGGCAGAATGGAACCCCGTTCCTTGTGTCTGCGCAAATGACAAAAGCAACCTTAACTAGGTTGTGCTCAAATCTGTGACCAATTCTGCAAAAGCACAGGTGAAAATATTCTTTGAAATCAACATTAAATAATTTTTTTTCCTCCTCTTTTCTTGCTATTGTCCCTTACTCCCTATTTCCCCAGGCCGTGAGCAGTGCAGCTTCTGGCCATGCAAATTGCTACAGGCAGGGGCCAGTTGGAGCATCACTCCTGGCTGTAAGCTCTGGGGAATTTACCCACACTACTTTTTTAACATATCAAATCAAAATAGATCTGGTATTTTATAAAGCTTTGAAGTATTGTTTGGGAAGGTTTTTTACTCTCATTGCTTCTCAGTGTTAATGCTCTTTTTTTAACGACTGAATATTTGAACAATTTGAATTACCCTTGGCTACTACATGACTTCTGCGGTTTGTTTTACGTCATGCCCTTCTTTTTAAATACTTTCTGTTTTGTAAATGTGGTAGTAGGAAAAAAATGTTAACTGTTTGTAACTTGTCTGTTAACAGGTTCTGTGACTGGCTGCTGCATAATCTTTAATTTGTGCAATCGTATCTACCTGCACAGGCAATCAAGCAATCAACATCGAAGATGCTTCTTTTTTCAGGGACAAAGAAATACTGTTTATAGTATAGTTTGTCCAGCCATGGTTTCTCCAGCTCACCCAGTTCCTAAGGTACTGCAATTTCCATTATCTAGTCTGTTCCTCCGTCAGTATAGAGTTTAACTGCAGATGATCAAGTGTATTCGTTGTCCAACAGCTGGGGGTTTGGGTCACTGTCCCATTGCTTGGTCTGGTATTTGAAATAGGAGTGCTGGTGAGAGAAGTTTTCCACTGCTTACTATGTTAAACACGGTGGCATATCTAGTTATTAGGGAGTTTAAACCTGGGGTTTGTTCAGTCATGGTAGTATAAATGGGAACTATGATAATAAATGGGGTCCAGATTCCATTTTTGGACAATTATAGACAGTACTACCAAAAGTCAGTAGGAATCATTCAGGATATCTGAGTCCTTTTCTGTATAAATCTCTGGCAAGCTAATTCTAAAAATGTTTATATTTTGCTGAAGATTTTGTTAATTGGTTATGTCAAATTTAGGAGAACATACAATGCCTGCGGGGAGCTGCCCCATAACCCCACTACTTGTTCTAAATTCATCTTTACTGTGCCTGAGTTATTTTTTTTCCTTGCAGCGTATACTTTTATTTTTATTTACTTTAGAGTCAAAATGAACTTTTTCATGCAATTTTAACTTGTGTTCCACTTCTGGTTTCCATATTTTTTCTTGTTTTGTTTTGTTTTGTTTTGTTTTGTTTTTCCTGTTTAGTTAGAGCATACAGATTAACTGTTTAGTATCTTTCCTTTAGCCAAAGGAAACCAAAGTACCATTACTAAACAGCACTTTTCATGATGTGTATTAGCACTTTTTAAATTTTACTTTTCATTTTATTATAGATTTCTTAAGCAATATATAGAGTATTTCCGTGGGCCAAAAATACTAAGAAGTTGTTAGATAGGAAAGCAGATAAGGATATTGGATGTAGGGTTCTTACATCTCACAAGCTGTGGAAGCTCTGTGTGCTGGGAGAACCATAGGATTTACATGCTTTATGTATTTTCAAAGATCTAAAAGTTGAGGAACTTAAAGGCTTTTTTTTCTTATTTTCAGATGCTTCTTCTTTTAGGATAAAGAGGGGAAAATATATTGTCATACTGAAAAGTTGTATTCACAGTTCAGAGTTCTCAGGCTGTCTAAAAATCAGTCCAGTTCTGTGACACTGAAAACTTGCATTGCTACTTTATACAGAGCATGCCAGAAATCACGTTGAAATAACATGGGTTTTTTCAAGCTGCTGGTGTGAAACTGTACATAGACATTTGTATGTATGCTGCTTTGGGCTTCTCACTTTGCAGATCTTACAGGTCAGCAAAGTCGAGTCTCAGCAGTTAGTAGATAACTGCCCTGCAAGGGAAAGGTGAGGGTGTTGCTGCATACGGAGTTGCTAATCCAGCAAATGGTGGGCTTTTTTCCTCTGTCCCAAAGTACTGCAATAGGATGTTCTTAGGGTTGATAGGCCTTTAATTTGAACAGAATGTAAATCTAGAATTATTTTTATATAAGTCCACTGAAGATAATTTCACTTTTTCTCAGAGTAGAAATGAAATGCCCACAGGAGTAACAATAGTCATCCTATCTAAAATCCCACTAAAGGTAACTGGTTGCCCCACTCTTCTTTACTTCTACACCCTGCTGTTACATGGTCTTGCTATGTACAGCCCAATGTGAGGTCGGTGCAGAACTCACCCTGTGGCCGGTGGGGCAGAGAATCGGCCCAGCTGTGGTGGGCAAAGAGGCTCTTCCACAGCCAGTGAAACATCCCAGAGAGAAAGTGCATTTCTACTTCCATGCAAGATGTTAGTGTTATTATTCGTTTGTTGTGTTTATACAGCCCTCTGAGAGATAGTGCATTTCCACTTCTGTGCATGATGTTATCGTTGATACTAGTTTGTTGTGTTTATACACGTGTCAGGAAATTGGCATGGATTTTTAAAAATCAGAAATGGAATTTCACCTCTATATGAGGGCTGAGAACTTTGTGTGTGGAAAAAAAAAAAGTTTGTTACACTTGCCCTGACACAGCAAATTGGCACACACTTGCATAGCTTTGTAGGTGAACAAGCTTGGGGACAGCATATGAACTAGACTAATAAACAGAGCCCTCTAAATGAAAATAAGTTAAATCCTAAATTAAATAAGTTCTTAGACAAAAAGCAATGTCATGGAAGTTAATAGGAGTTTTGTCTGAATAAGAAACTAAGGATTTGATCAGTTTTACTTTTGAGCCTGATTCTGTATTGTCCCAGCATTTAGATGCCTTTTGTAGAAAATGTGCCTCTTTGCAAAAGAAAATGAAGAGTTTTTAAGTCTCTCTCTCACAGTTTCAAAACTTGTGACTGTCTGTGCTGGAAGTCGGCTGCAGCATGTGGGGTTTCAGCACTGGAAGGCTAACAGACTGGATAAGTCAGTAGTAACAGGCAATGTTAAGTTCAAAAGGGCAGTGGAAGAAATACTGAGGCAGCCTTGAGGGTTTGCCCTGATGGCTTAGGAAGGTCGATACTACGACAGAAAGGGCAAGCTGCCATGAAGCAGGAGGCAGTATCTGAGAAAATGATCCCATTGTCATGCTCGGTTTTCTGATCTTCATTTTCAATCCTTTTTCTCCAAGCATATAAAGAAGCCAGACTATGTGACGACAGGCATTGTACCAGACTGGGGAGACGACATAGAAATTAAGAATGAAGATCAGATTCAAGGGCTTCGTCAAGCTTGTCAATTGGCCCGTCATGTCCTGCTTCTAGCTGGAAAGGGCTTAAAGGTAACAATTACAGAAGTCCCATAAGAGCTTGGATATCTTTTATGCTGTCACTTATTTGGGGTTTGTTTCTATATTTTTTTCCTTTTTTGTTGTTTTTTAACTTTCCCTTAATGTACATCCACCTTTAAGTTAGAACCTGAAAAAAAGAAGGATTTATTAACTTTTGATCTTGTCCATGATATACCTGTTTAATTATTTCTGTATTTTGGACCTATGTAATACTTATGAATTGCTAGATCAGATGTAGTATGTTTCTGTCTGTAATCTCCCTCTGTTTGGATTGTGCCAAATCATGTGAGTTTCTCATGATTTGGATTTTTTTTCCTTTATTTCATGACCCATCTTCCTTGTGGATCGTGCTTTCCAGCTCTGCATGTGTGCAAATCCAAAGGGCTGGGCTGCCTCCTCCATTCACATCCATCCTTCAGGCCCTCTCTGTCCTGCGGGGTCTGGCACAACTTGTACAGCTGCCATTGGAAAAAAGCAGCTGCCAGATTCCACGCAATTTTCCAGAGTGCATTGATAATAAAGCCTCGTGATTTCCAGTAATGTTTCTACAGTATGCTTTTTGGGATACCTCCCAAGTTAAAATGTACTGGGAGGAGCCTAGTACCAGGTTTTGCAGATGAAGGAAGCTTTTTTAGCCTTGCCTTGGTATTTCATGTAATAGCATACTGGATAGAGTAAAATGGGTTGAGTAGTTATGAGATGCAGAGATAGATAGGGACTGTAGGTCAATGCCATTGACTTAAAAGGGGAAAAAAATATCAGTTTACCGTGCGTTTTTCTTTCAGCTATCATCACACTTTCCCAGAGGTTTAATTCTGGAGCTGGGGTGGCCAATAACAAAACTGCCTGCAGCTTCAATCATATGTAGGGTCATGCATGTTTCCCTTCTTTATGTGCAATTATTTCTCAGTACAGTAAAGCTTACTCATGTAAAGTTAAGGGCATACACGTTTCTGAAGGATCAGGGTGCAGTGTGGGTTTTGAATGAGAACCATTTTTCACTAATACTGTTTGGTTGGTTTCATATGTAAAACACATGTATACAGCATACAGTGTATGATGCAGTCTGCCAAATTGTACATATTAGCAAAATACCACATATGCGTAATGGACATTTTGGAGCAAGAAGGTGACCAGAAGCTGTGAACTGGTAGGGAGGTGGCATTTGGAGTTGCAGTGCCAAGACCTCTGCCCAGGTCAGTCACAGGCAGGTGGTGAGCTCAATTTTGCACCAGCAACTGTCTGGCCAAGACTCCCCTGACTGAGAGGATGCTCCAAAACACGCCCTCATTGACAGAGAATGTCTTCTGCTTTCCAGCCTGACGCTGCACGTGGCCAGTTCACACACTTGTTCTTGTGCCAACACCGCTCTTTAATTTAAACAGCTTCCTGCCTTGCCTTGACTCTGTCCCCTTCACACAGTAATACAGCTATTACAGCTTTCAGTGCACCAGACTAAACAATCCAAGCTCTTTTAGGCTGTTCTCATAAGGCATACTCCGCTTTCCTATTTTACCTGAAGAGCCCCATCTTTCCACTTGTTCCTGTTGTCTTGCTGAACCTGCCTTGCACACAGCTTTTCAAACTAGCTCTCACCTGTACTTCATCTAATGGCAGTAACATTCCCCCCAGTATAACAAAGGTGCGTTATAATGCATGGATGCAGCGAGACAAAGTTTGGGCTGAGTGTGGTTTTGATATTACCATTTACTTCCCGTAAGTGTGGGACTTAAAAATGCAGTATGTTATTATATATGATAGAATTTCCTGGGTTTGAGTATAAAGATTTGGGAATAAAGCAGCAAATTCTATGACTCGGGAGCATGTTGTTCGATACCATCAGATTGTCCCGTCCCAAGTAAGGAATGAGGTGCACAGTTAGGTGCCTCCCCAGCCTTGCCCAGCTAGCAAAATCTCCTTTAAAAGTAAAGCAGATACTGTTAAAAGTGGAACTTTTCACAGTGTGTAAGCCAAGTAAGTCCAAAAGCCACATCCAATTCCTTGCACAGAGCAGCAACAGACAGGACCCAGTGGTTCAGTTTGTCTCTGGGCTGAAGACAGTAGATGGGTGAGCCAAGGCAGGAGCAGCAAACCTGTATTTATCCAGACCTAATGGCTGCAGTATCCAATGTGGACGGTGCCGGGGCTGTGGCTGCCATCCCAGCGCAGAGGCTGCACAGTAGCCCCAAGTCCTGGTCGTGAGCGAGTTCATCTCTCGTCTGCCCAACCACGTTTTCGTGCTGAATAAGACACAAGCTGAGCAAATAGAGCTGGTTTTATCCTCTGCACAGGACACAAGTGCCCTCCGCTGTATTCACTGTGTGTGATGACTGAATATTTCAATATATGGATAAGTATGCTTCCTGCACCACAGCCTGCCTATATTCCGTGTGTTACTAAAAAGTCCTCCAAAATCACAGCCACTGCAGTGTATATGTACGAAGTATGATTTTCAAAGGCTCAAAACTCATTCAAATCAAAATCAATTTTCAGAGGAACCCTCAAAGGCACTTCTTCTCAATGAGGGAGGTTTCCCTACCAAATTTCAGATTTCAGCTCTAACTGTTCCAGAGACAGAGTCAATCCAAAAGAAAAGCGAGAAGAATGTTATTTTAAGCATGTGCGTTTTCCACTCCATGGATACTCAGAAAATGGATGAATGATTTATGAGAGATTTTTTTAATATGTAAAATCGTGAGGAAAAGATGAATTTAGAAAATGTCAAGCATAAAAAAGGAGATTTCTACAAATAATGGATAAATGCCTGTAGATTCACTGTGATCATCCAGGCTATGGCAACTTCAAGTATAATAACCTCACAATATGAAGCCAAATACTGACATGTTTTATAAAATTAAAAATTTGGAAAACAATTTCATAAAATGCACAAATACATTATGAGAAATGTACTGGGCAGTTAGAAGAATTAAGATCCTTTCTTTTAAAAACAAAAGGAGAAACTAATGTTGTGTTTTAAAGGACTGAAAGCGTTGAAACCAGACATTTCTATAGCAGCTACTGAAACAAGATGCCATGGAAAATTGGTGTCTTTGAGTAAGTAAATGTAGAAAAAAGAACAGAAAGCAAGTAGACAGTATTTTAGGTTTTCTAGGAGCATTTCAGTGCTCATTTCTACTGTGTGCTTTATTTAAAGCCTTTTTTTTTTTTTTTTTTTTTTTTTTAAAAAAAGGTCCAATATATCAATAAAGCGTATCAGACAGTTTAGTGTTTTGTATCAAAGTAGCGTATTTGAAACATCCAAGATTTCATTGAAACGCTTGGCTGCAATCACATTCAGTAAATATGAGAAACTATCTTTGCTTTTTTAACAGGATGTTATGTTTGATATTTTAGGTTGGCATGACAACTGAAGAAATAGATTCCATTGTTCATCATGAAATAATCAGACAGAATGCCTATCCGTCACCTCTGGGCTATGGAGGATTTCCAAAATCTGTTTGTACTTCTGTAAACAACGTGGTATGTCATGGTATTCCTGACAGGTATTTCCACAATAATATACATTTTGCCACCGGGAATGAAAATGTTAAGCTGAAATTAATAGATTGTGTTTAATACTGAACATACTTTTGCTTAACTAAATGTCGTATGTAAACGTATTGCAGATGCATATCATGTTACCACATGATGCTGATAGATGTTACAGAAATGTATGAGAAATAGAAAAAAAAATAATATCCTGTTTGTCCAAACACTTTAAAAAATATATTATAATGCCTTTAGTGTGTGAAAAAAAAAAAAAAAACAAACAACAATGCAGTCTGATGTTTTTTTCCTCCAGCAAAATAAGTATAGGGTAAGGAATAAATATATTTGAATTTATATGTGGGTTTTGGTTTTTTTTATTTTCAATACATTCAGCTACTCACAAAGCAAAATATGAACCCTAGTGAGAGAAAAAGAATAAATATAATGGTAGATTTTTCAGGTGTTGATATGTTTTTTCTGGTAGTTGTTTCTCATTATTTTATATTCAGCTACACTTGTTCTCTAAGTAGTGAGAGCTGAACATTAAAAATGGTTATTCTGTTTGCCTCTGCCTTCCTCCATCACAAAATACCTACCCCCTGATTTTTTATGTATGTGCCATTAGGTGTTTATTCTTATATTCCCTTTGTTGGGAACTGCCTGTCACCATTTTTTTTTTTCTGTTTATGTTTCAGTCGACCTCTTCAGGATGGAGATATTATCAACATTGATGTCACGGTGAGTAATTCATATAAAAAAATAGTCTTTGATCAACTTTAGAATCACTAGTAGCAACAGGAAGAATAGTGGATTGGAGATGGGGGATGCACAGATGGATGTGCTGTTTACTTCTGAGCCAAGGCACAAGCAGCTGGTTTCCTTTTTTGTTTTTAACTGTGTGTTTATTCCAGCTAGACCCAGGCCTGACTTGAATTTAGGACTGGAATCAGATGCACTGAGATCAATGTTGGCCTAAGTGAAATGTCAACCCAATCCTGCTATGTGTCATGTTTTTGAGAAGGTGTAATTGTTATTGATCCACTGTGTAGTTAATGCAGAGCACCACAGTACTGGGCAGCAGCTGAAGATAGATATGTATGAGATGAGCTAACATGAAGAAAGCCAGCATTTTTCCTTCACTCTGCCAAGATTGATCTTCCTCTTCCTGCTGATTTTGAGTGGGGCCTGTCATTATCTTACTCTGTCATTAGAGGCTACATTGGCCTGTGTATGTCAGTCTATTTGGACAGCAACTCTTTTGCTAGCAGTGTTCCCTACATTTATTAAAATCCCCGAAGGTAGTGTTGTGTTCCATTTCTGGTATAAAAGCCCTGAACCTCTTGCGCAGAAACAGAAATAGTGTGATATAACCGTGACTTAATATTTCCAGAGAACGGTCAATTATAGCTATTTAAATAAACACTGGCTGGATTTTCTTAGCAGCAAGAAAGTAGAGAAACTGGAAACCTAAGTCTCGCTTCATTTATGAAAAAAAGAAAAAAATATGTCTCTTGCAGAAGCTTTTTTTCTTTTTATTGTACATGGTTTTGTTTTCCCAAAGTGCTGTTTATTTCTAATATGAACACAGACATCTTTTGAATCCCACCGCTATTTTGCAATGATGTGTCACATACAAGGAATTAACATTTCATAAAAACAAGATTTTTTAATCATTAAAGAAACTCTTGGTAACTTGATACTATTTTCTATGGGCCCAAATTTCATAGTGGCAGAAGCAAAGAAATCTCCAGCAGACCTGCCTCTGAGCATGAGATTCAAGCTTTCTAAAATATTTTCTCTATCAAAATTAGGGTCAGTGACCTTTTTCCCATGGTACACTCATGTGTGATCCAGAACTGCGTTAGGTTTGGTTTGTTTTTTTAATCTTTTTAAATCCTTCCCCGTACTTTCTAATTGTAGAATTCTGACTATCAGGTTTGCACAGTGTGATCTGTCATTTTTAAAGTATATTTTTGAGCTGCATTTTTATGTTGTTGAACTGGTGTATCTTTGCTCATTTTATTAGACAGTTTGCAACAGCTAAGGATTTTTTGTATCTCCTTAAGGTTCACTTTTTGTTTTGTTTTTTCTGCCAGGATAATAATGACACCTTAGACACACTTAAAAAAAGTGTAGTTTTATATCACACTTTCCACAATAAACTAAATAAAACATATTTCTGTTAACATGGTGTGCATAGCTTGTCCGCTCTGCTTTACACGTCTGACAAAATGTTACTGGTCTTTTTTAAGGCATATTTTTATTTGTTTTCCGTTTACCCTCATAAAAGAAAATAAATCTTGTTGTTTCTGTGAATGTGAAGATTCCTGCAAGCATGGGAATTGCTGAATCTTTGGAAGATTTTTTTTATCATTTAAAACTGAACTGTGCTGTGCTTGATAATTGCTCCATTCCAAAATAGCTGAGAAAAATAATGACTTTTCAGCATTGCTAATTGATCCTTTAGCTTATTTTTAATGAGCAAAACTGGAATGTTTCATAGGTGGACAGAATAAAAATCAAAGTAAATACCACACAACAAATTGTTTATAATTGTGTACAGATTCTGTAAAAATATTAAATAATATTCTGGTTATTAAATGTAAAGACTTCACACTATGCAGAAATTATTTGAAGAAAAAATCCATTTTTGCACAATTAAGATGGTAGAATTTCATAGATGAAATACAAATTTTATTGGCTTGAATCGTGCAGCCTTTAAAATGTATTTTAGCGTAGCATTATCTATCACTGAATCCTCAGCATAGTGCAATTTTCAGCCAGCCATTACCAGGTTAATGTTTCTTACAACTTGGTTCATTCATTGACTTTTAAGGAATTAGTGTGTTACAGTTGCCGTGGTTGTAGCTTATTAACGTCAAAAATATGTAATTGCAGTTGATGGGCTGCAGTAAATATTATTATTATTTTTAAGCTCTCCTATGTTTTAAATCTGTATTTGTTTTTCCAGGAGGATGATGTTTAATGTTGGGGTTTTGTGTGTTGTACTTGCTAGAGCTAAAAATGAAGCAGTTTGGTTTAAATATGAACTAGCTAGATTAAAACCTGTGCAACAGGCATTAAATTAAAAANGATTTAGTGGCACTCTGGGCTGGCAGAGAAAGGTGTAGAGCAGGGGATCACAGCTGCTCTCCGCCAGAGCAGTCACAACACAGTTGGGCCCTTGCTGGCACTCACCTATCTTTAACCCCCCCTCCTCGCTCCTAGCTGCCTCTGTTTTCTTTACTTCTCAGCCTGAACACAAACCTGGCCTTGGGATAAACTGTCCATAGCCAATTTCTTTGTTTTTTGGGTTGTTTTTTTTTTTTACTTTGGAATCGACCAAAAAGAATGTGAGTCTGTCTTTCGCAAATAGCTTGCCAGTGGCAAAAGTTCAGTGCTTCGAGCTTTGTGAGTTATTAGTCCTAGAAGGATAGTTGCCCACTGTTTGGGGGAGAAAAAAAAACGTTTTAGAAGATCAAAACTGTGCACCATTATAATTTGTCTTTCTGTAAGGAAATTTGGCTTGGTCTTACAATTATGTGACTGCCTGCCATACTGCAGAGCTGCAAACCTCATTGTTGCTGAGCTTAGTAGCACACAGCCAGGTTTTCTTGTGCCAGGCAAATAATTTCTGGACAACTGAGACTTAAAATCTATGAAATGTCAGGAAAAAAAAACAAAACAAAAAACTTAATTCAAGAGGATGCTACATTTTCAGTGTGAAACTGCAGTGTTAAAATGGTACATTTATTCTCTTTCAAAATTCCTCTCTGGAAATCAGAAATAAAACCCAATGTTAATGCCACGTTGTAGTATAAAGTGAGGCTAAAGAAAACGTGCAAGGGCTAGTGGTGGATTTGGCCTGTGCTTTCACTGGGGCTCACTCTGAACATTGGTAGCAGGCTACTCCTCTCACTCCACTGTCACAGCATCACCTCAAAACCCCACCGGGGGATGCTGGCTGCAGAGGGATGGGTGCCCATGGTCAGCACCAGGGCTTGATGCCCTACTCCTGTGGTGTGCCAGCAGGTACCTGGCTCCAAGGGTGGGCAGGTGGGCACCCGAGGGTCCCCAAGGCCCCCTTCAGCTTCCACCCATCTTCTCCCATACAGCCCAGTTAGCCTCATGTCTTGTGGCTGAGCAGTGTCATTGTCTGGTGCACTGCTGGGCAGAGATGCACAGCTTTTTGCATTTCTTGAATTTTTAATTGTCAACTCCTGTGTACCTTGCAGCCGTTTGTGCCTTTTTTTCTTTTTTTTCCCTCTGCTCTTCCAATCTCATTCTCACAAGTACAATTTGCCTGTAGTCTCTCTGTTGCAATGGAGAGCTCAATCTTAGAAAGAATGGATTTAATTAAGGAGACGATCTGTTTCTGGATGCAAAACAAGAAAATGTCTTTACATTTCTGCATATGTTTAGGTGTATTACAATGGCTACCATGGTGACACTTCTGAAACCTTTTTGGTGGGCAATGTGGATAAATCTGGTCAAAAGTTAGTGGAGGTTGCCAGGAAATGTAGAGATGAAGCAATTGCAGCTTGCAGACCAGGGGCTCCCTTCTCTGTAATTGGAAACACAATCAGGTAAGCCTTATATTGACAAGTAAAGGGAGGGCTGGCAAGTGGGACAAAGGTTATTGGTGGTTTGGTATAAAGCTGATGACATGTTTTATGATTCAAAACCATCATTTCAGTCTGATATCAGTATGTGAACTGCCAAGCTATAATGTTGTTCCTTGGATAAGAGAATTTTTTTTTTCTGAAGTGAATTACACTAGGGTCAACAAAGATAACTGTACAAAGAAATTCATAAGGTGTATTTAAATTAACAGATGTAATTTGCAGTGTGTTTTTGTTTCTTTTTTATTTGCGCGTGAAACTACACCACCTCTGTCTAAGGATGTAAGAAGGTTAGAAACCATTGTTTTCATTGTATAGCAATAATGAACATAACAAAGGAATTAGTCAACATAAATAAGTCTCTTTGTTTAAAAAGTACAAAAATATTTGACTGAAGAGCTTCTGATCTTACAAAGAGCAGTGCACACTAACGTCATAGGGAAAAAAGAGCTCACATTCAGAGATTTTTCCGTATTTTGAATCTCTTCTAGCCTTCACATAAATGCAGTTGTGACTCTTCTTCTGCCAGCAGTTTTGAATAAAAATGCAGCTTAGTTTTTTGAAGGTACCTATGGATTATTTTAAAATGTTTGCCAAAAAGAAAAATAGACATACATCGTATACATTTCATTAAGCAATACTTCACTGGACTATTAATGATCCCAACATACTATTGAATACATTCTGATTACTTAAAAGCTGCACGGCTTAGTCACCTTGAAAGGATGCCGCTTTTTTTTCTTTGTAAATCTTCAAATACTTTAAGGAAAAAAGAGAACAGCAAAATACCAGTTAGATGTATTTATAGCTTTAAAAATATTGTAACAGAGTCTGAATCAAACTTTAGTAAAACCTCTTTGGGTTATATCTGAGAAGCTTTTATTGAAGACTTTGTATAAAATTGTGTTTTTGACAGTTTTAAATTATAGGCTAACTAGCCTGGAGAAAAAGGATAGTGTCTTTCTGTTCTTTCATAGGAAATGTTGAATCAGACCCCTACTGGGAAAAGAAATTTAATGCATATCTCACTATCTTACTGTCCATGAATATAATAGAAGTGAATTCAAAATGTAGTTTTATTTTTGCAAATGGGATGAGTCGATAGATGCACCTCATATTTTTGAACACCTAGGGTTCAACAAATTTACTGGTGGTGCTCTTGCATTTTAACAAAATTTATTCTTGAGTAGAAGGGGGCACAGAACACTGGATTCTTATTCAAGCATTCTATCGAGCTCTGCATTCATGGCTGTGTCTAAAGGGCATGTCAGCCTTTGATTCTCTCTGAGAGGTAATTATCCTTTTCCTGTCACGGAACAACAAATGATAGCTAACTACAGAGGCACATTTGCAGTAGTCACATTCATCAACTGCAGAAAAAAAATTCAATTTAATTGTGCAACACAGCTGCACATAGGCTTTTTGAGCATTTCTGTTGTTCTCCCTGTCTTGCTATTCCTCCCTCCAGATCTATTTTTTAAACTTTTTTTCTGGTTATTTTTTTCCCCCTTTTTGTCTCTTCTTCCATTTTTACTCTCTGTACTTTCTTGTTAAAGTAATTTTCCTTTGTGGCTCTCATTCTTTTTTCCCCATTGAAGGCTATGAATGTAGAAAATTATCACAATTACTCATATAATTGAGCCTCTTTGTAGCAAGTGCAACTCCAGTAGCCTTTCTCCATCATGAAAATGGTTTCATTATAGGGTTTTTCATATTCTCTGACACCATCTACACAGAGGAACAGGCGTGCAGATGAGATGTACTAGGAACAGGGTAGATCAGTAAGGTCACAGTAGGAATAATTAGCTCTGCTATGGAAAGAGCATCTAGGCCTTTTACTGCTACATAAATGTACTGTCCGTGGCTTTTAGTCACAAAAAAACTTACTAACAAATGGAGCTCCCGCCTACTACTTTGAAAAAAAGATTTGTATCAACACTACAATTTTCCATCATTAAGACTAATAACACAGAGCCTAGTATACATCAAGGGGAATAAAAAGAAAAATCTCACATTCAAGTGGCGGCTGGGTGCTGACCTTTGTTCCCTTTTTTTGTGTTCAACTTAACTCTTTACAAAAAAGAGCCACACGCCACACCAACATGCAGGTGAACTCCAGCTAGTGCTAGCAAAGCATGGCATTCAATTGGAAAATCTGATAAATCTCCATGCAGGATAATGCATTTCATTACAGATTCACTACATTAATTCTAGCTGTATTAAAAAAAAAAAAAAAAAAAAAGAAAAAAATTAGAAAGAGAACAGGATTGAATGTGACATTGGATTTTTGCTGTGTTAGTATGGAGGTCAGTTTACTTGCAAAGTGTAAATATGTAGTTAGCGCCCCCTTTGAAAAGCAGATTAATCAAAGCTAGTAGCTGTTCAAAACTACATATGAAATAGCAGGTCATTAACTTTATTCCTCAAGATTTTATCCTCTGGACGCTTTAAATGTGCTGATTTGTTTAGAACTGCTGTAACACAGCCTCTGCTGAAAGATCGCCTTGGTTTGGTGAAGCTGTGAGTTTCTGGTTATTTGTCATTTGACATTTGCAAGCAGGTGGATATATGTACGTAATACATACAGCAAAATCTTAAGCTTCAAGGGGATTTTAGTTATCATAAATACCTGAGAACAAGTGCCTACAAGCTGAAAACATGTAGGCCCATCAGAATGGAAATGTGTCTAGGGTTCTGTCTTCAATATTTTCTATAAAAGTGCTCAAGTGATATGCAGAACACATCTTAGGCACAAAGATTTCGTTTCTGCGGTAGAATTGGGAATATTTATGTCACGGAGGTAAGTTTGCGTTCAGTATTCTAACATAGTCTTTGTTATGGAAGCTCAATAGCTGACACTGAATATGCCTTGGATAGTAGTTCTCCCATCAGCTACAAGTTGCAAATAAAAGAGTGCATGGATTCTTGAGTTACTTTGCTTAGAAAAATTTGAATCTTTGCTAATTTGTTCTTGCTGAAGGTGGTGGCATAACCATCAGTCAAATCCAGTGGAAACAGAATTTGGCCCAGTGTTACATTTTCTTCTACCATTTCTAACATTTCCCTTTCAGGTAGAAACAAACCTAGTTTTAAATCTACTTTTTAGACAGTGAGTTTAGGTACATGAAAGTGTTGTGAGTGTAGAGAGCTAAAAAACATAAATGTGATATTGTTAAATAAACCAATTTCCAACTCCTAGGGAAAAATAGTAGTGATGAAAGTATTAATAAATGGTTTAAAATGTTTAACTCCTAAGTATATGTTTTGATATTAATTTAGAACAATATAAAGCAGATTTAAAAAAAAAAAATCTGTTTCTATCAGATTATGCACATTTAAACAATAAGTGGCTCAGGCAAAATAAGTCATTTTAATGTCATCTGTGATAGATTTTCCTTGACAGCTACTGTAAATTACAATTACACTGCTTCTCTCTGCACTTGAAAGTAAGCATTGCAATAAATTATCTTTTATTTCAATCCATCATGTCTGCTTTCAGAAACAGAGAACCTCAAATAAAAGTTCAGCACTATTGTAAGAAAAATACAGTAATTTGTGTTCCACTTTGAAACTAAAATGTACCTTTCTTTCAAAAAACAATTGTTGGCTTTCAAAAATATTACTAATTATACCTCAACATTTATTGTCATTATAGGGAATCCCTGAACTTGTGCATTCCCTCAGTCTTGGATTACTATTTCAGAGAAAAATACTTTAATGTTTTCCCAGTAGAATTTTGCAATTTCTCAAATTCGGTGATATGGTACTATTCAAAATTAAAATTTTTATCATGAGCACATCTAGTTTAGGCTGATGCTGTTTGCAAGAATTTGAAACAAAAAGAAAAGAAATAAACAAACCTGCCATTCAGTGGTCATTTTGCTAACCATGTATCGAAGAAATATATGCTTACTTCTAATTAAAAAAAAAATAAAAATGCATCCGTATGGATTCTTAAGTAAGAAAACAATTATCATAGGTCTGTTACTGCTTTCAGTGTTTCCCAAGTGTGTTCACTGCCCAAAAGTGTAAGACAGGTTTGTTCAGCAACTTCAGCCATTTATGTCATGCTGCTCTGCAAGACCACTCTCGATGAAGTTTCATGCCTGGGGAGAAAAGCTGGCACTGGGAGGGAAGCCTCCCTGGCTGGAATCAGATCACCAGGACGTTCAGCCTGGGAAGTGAAGCAGTCTGTGCCATCTTGTCTGATTAGCCACATTCTTTCCTTGTGCCACCAAGAGCCTGGAGAGGCAGCGGCTGTCAGTGCTGAAAATGGGATTTGTTTCACTTTGTCTCTTTGGTGATGGCTTAGAATACTGGACCAGACCTGCCTTGAGGAAAAAGTAACAGAATTTATTAATAAGAAAAGAAAATGTAGGGGTTGGGGTGGTGTCATGTGTCCCCCTCCCAAAAAAACCCCACTAAACCTAAATAAATAGGGAGTTCTAGTCCTAAGAGTGAATGGATGTTTTTTTTCTCTGGAGCTGGGCTGCCTGCTTTCTGGTAGATGCTCCTAGAGGCTATCTGCACAGAGACAGCCCCCCTAAGGAAATTCTTTCTTCCCCCTAAGGAAATTGCTTTTCAGCTTCTTAGCAGGAGGGACTGATCCCGTTCCCACAGGGGCTCCTTTCAGGGAGGCTCCAGAGTACCAGGGCGAGCCTTGTAGAAAGTTGGTCTTGCCTGATGCTGCTCCATGACAGTTTCCCTGTTGGGCTGCTGGCAGGACGGCAGTGCATGTCTCCATTCTAACCCTTCCTTTTGGAGAATTAGCTGTTGTCTGGCAACACGGGAAGAGGATGCTCAGGAGGAAACTGCCACCCAACTCTCTTGTTTCTATCCACTCTCAGAAGTGTGTTACCACTATATGAGAGGCTCTGCCTGGCCCTCAGTGATGTTCCTTTATCAGCTGGGCCATTGCCTGTCCATTCTGATGCCAAATGCTTTGCCATCAGCAAAAGCGGAGCAGCACTGCAGGTACTCTTGACTCCACAGCCACTGGGCTGGAACACATGGCAGCAAAACATAGAATCAAGTACTGGGCTCATTAAATGATTATGCTTTTAATCCTGCCCAATTCACCTCTGCCCAAGCATGTGACATGTCTTGAAGATTAAAAAGTGTGATGATAAATGTTGTCAAGAGATATTTGAAGAACCCTTTTTTTTTTTTTTTTTTTTTTTTTTTTTTTTTANTTTTTTTTAACGTTCATGCTGTCAGTGTCTCTGCTGTTGCAGCTTTTGCTCTGGAAGTGATTTGTTTGGGGCAGACCAGCACATCCACCCAATGCTGTGGCTCTCCTTTCCCACTGCAGGTGCCAGGCAGCCCAGCTCAGCCTTTGCTGCTTCCCCGCTGACAGTAAGGGCTCCTCCTGATCTGGGTGTCTACAAGGAGCAGCACATGGAGCTGGGGCTGCAGTATTGTCAGGTTGCCTTCTGGGGAAGGCTGGAAAAAAGGCCAGCACTGACAGATCTTGAGCTGGGCAATGACCAAAATGTTGAGCTGTTACCAGGAGCAAATGGAAAACGTGGGCAAAAATGCTCCACTCTGTGACATTCTGATTTTTTAACCAGATTCCACAGCCTGGGACTCCTGGAGGCTGGAGAGGCTGACCGAGATCAAGAGTTTGATTCACACTTCTCAGAGCTGTTTCAAAGCCTTCCCTGCCAGCATTTACAGCCAACGTGTACATGTACATTCACAGGATTGCCTTTGCAAGTTGTAGCTGGGGTTAGTAGCTCTGGTTTTTATGAAGGCTGTGTGTTTTACTATAATTTCATGAGTATGTAAGAGTTTACTAGGATTTTTAAATACTCCAAAGTAAAGCTCGTAGCTGTGCAGTGAAATTCCCCATAAGGTGCTTCTGAAGCACATGCAAATACTAGAACCAGATTGAATGTGGCTCTCTCATACCTTCGGCTTATTTTCTCCACAGGTTTTCTCTGTGTCACTTCAGGTTCATTGGCCACGTTACATTTTATGTAAAGAATACCCAAGCTTTGTATGTAGACGTTATTAAGTGGTTAGGAGGGGGGGCACAGGCGTCTGTCAGTGCAGATGTCAAAGCCCTGTGAGTTCCAAGATTCCCTATTTTGATCACAGACAGTAACCACTGAAGTACTCATGCCAACAGAGTTGTTTTCAAGCTGTTTGGCAAGAAAGTAGCAGAATTTACCATTGAAAAGCATGAGAACCATTTCTTTCACTGCTTAAGTATGGTATTCTATCTTAACACTGGTTTCTGTGTGCCCCAGCACTCATGTGCTGGGTGTCCAGCACACAGCTGCTGCTGCCACCCTCCTCTACACAAGCTGAGTGCTGGGGCCAGAACTTCCCCTGCCTGCAGGGAAGTGTGTAGCCATGGTCCTCAGAAGAATAGCTGCCCAGAGAAAAAAGATTTCTGTCTTGCTACAGAAGATGGATTTTTGCAAGGGGGAAATCCTGTAATAATTATAGAACATCTCAAAAAAATGACCATGCTCTTTCAGTGGTCAGAGGTGCTGTGTAAGGACATCAGCAAAACTGAGTAGGCAGTGGGATTGTTTATGCTTTTCCAAAAAGACTTGCAGAAGAAGGTGAAAGAAAAGGTTATCATGTGTTGCATGGACAGCTTCTCCCATCTCTCTTCAGAGAATCACTTTATCCATATGGGAGTCGTTATTTGGATTGTTCTGGGCTCGGTCATCAGGGATCTTCCGTTTCTTTTTGTGAATGTGTCTGAGCAATCTGGCTTTCTAACTCCTTGCCATTCCCTGTGCTTCTTCCTTGGCTTTCAGCATCATCATAGCCAGCTGGCCAAGCCTCTGACTCAGACATGGGTGACGTGATAGAAAGGCAGGGGTGAAAGTCTTTTCCATCTCTAGTAGGACTTTTCACTGCATCAACCTTCATGATTTTTTTTTCCCACATAAATGATGTATAAGATAAAAGCCTTGACTTTGAATACAACCAAATAAGACCAACTTCTGGCCTTACCAATAACCTGTACCAGTACTTAGGAGTTTGGGGACAGCTAAACTTGAAATTTCTCTTCTCCAGACTCAATGAAAGCAGTGTGATTAATCTTTGTATCAAAGTGATGTGTAGGTAAAAGGTACTATACAAATCCTGTTAAAACGTGCTTTTAAGGTCTGAACACTGCAGCATTATTAACCATTGCCCCAGTTCTTTTCTCTCATTGCTGTTTTGCTGTGGTGGAGCACCATGTCCCTCAATTGCAGTGGCATTAAATTCTGGGACAGTGACCCACGGGCACTGAAGCCAGCACTGCAGGGTCTGTGAAGCCTGGTGTGCGAAGGGATTACTGTGTACAGCAAGCTGAGGCCACTTTATAGCTGAGTACAGGCCTCCCATGGGGTGTAACATGCTTTAATTTTGGTGAGAGCTTATACTTTCATTTGAGTTTCTTAACTTTCCTGCTTTTCTGCCCACAGTCAAACTCTGAGAAAGCATTTGTTAGGGTGTAAGTATAGACACACTTGAAGTTTTTAAGTGCCTACCTTGATTTAAAACAAGCAAATGAAGCTTTTAATGTTGTAGGCAAAATCTTTTGGGGCTAAGTGCCTTCCTGTCTTGCTCCTGTTTGCTTTTAGAAATAACGTGGGGATGATATGCAGGAGTGCAGGTAGCTTCCTTGTCACTTCTAGTCCACCTCCAGGTCCCTCAACTCTTCACACATTCCTGTTTTGGCTGTCCCCAGCCCTCCTGGCTGAGCTGCTGCAAGTCACCCCTTCCACCACTGCCTCTGCCACCGTTTTAGTAAGGGCATGGCCCAAGAGTGAAGTCTGCAGACATGGGGGTTACAGCACCCAGAGGACACCCGGCATATCTTCAGGTCCTCCATTTTTTAGGGATCAGTATAGGACTTTGCTTTCTCAACAAGGATAGGGTTCAGTACTGGGACATGTTCCTACCAGCAGCTCTCAGAGACACTTCTCTCTGAGGCAGGCCATGAAAAGCAGGATGTATCCCCCAGGCAGAACTGAAATGCTGTAACTGCAATGATTTGGTTTTGCTATGGTGGTGATGGGTTTATTACAAATTTGTTGTTAAATAACATGAACAGATTCGCTGAAGTCAAAATTCATTTGGGGACTGAATGTTTGCAATATTCTGATCAGCAGCAGGACCCTCTTCTCCTGCAGGAAGCCCAGTGCAGGCAGCAGGTACATGGCCCAGCATGGGCTCTGCACCTCAGGAGGGCTCAGCAGAGGCTGTAGTTTGGGGATGTGCTGGCGCCTCAGCTGCACAACTTGGCTGCCATTTAGCAGTTCCATGTTAAAATGAGTGCCCACTGTGCTTGTGGAGAAGGTTACCCTCCATCAGATGAGGAGACAACACACTGTTCTCTTGCTTAGACAGCAAGGCTGGCACAGGAGCTACCAGCCTCTGTGTGTTAACTCTGAAACCTAACAATGGCTCACCGGTGCTAGCTCTGGCAACTCCTGTCTTTTGGAGAGGGCGCAAAGTGGGGTGACCCGGCGCTGGGACGGGGGTGAGAGCTTGTGTGGGAGCAGGGTGATGCCAGTGCCGCTACCAATGCGGTGGCAGGGGCCGGGGCTGACAAGTGAAGGAGATCG
>VZRU01008095.1:0-12808 GCA_013398155.1 Pedionomus torquatus
AGGCTTCTTCAGAGACAGAAACTTATTTTTGGCTTTAAGGAAAGCAGTTAGAAAAAAAGGATACTTGCAGTCAAACTGCAAGTGGGCCGGGGTTTGAGCCACCTCTGCCTTTGGCCATCCTTACTCCAAGAACAGCAGTGGTGCGAGTGCCAATATCGTGGGCTGGCAAGGCCGATCCTGCAGCCCAGGGTGAGGAAACCCAACATGCTCTCCTCTGAGAGCTGCTGTGGAGGTGGAAAGAAACAATAGTGGCTGTAGGTAAAACAGAACCACCCTGGATGTTGTGCCTGCCTAAGCTTCCACCAGCTCGTTTTACGATGCAGGACTAAGTTCATTAAGGCTGCTAAACAGCTCTACTGAACAGTGGAAACGGGGCCTGCACACCACGCCCGTTTGAATTGGATGGTGATGACCACATGAGACCGATTGCTGGTGGCATTCACCGTCGCTGTAGCTGTTCTCCTTCCCCTGTTCCTTCCCTCTTGGTCTCTGCGTCATTATCACAAGGCACCAGCTTCAAACCACCCACACACAAACCCTACCGCTGCTCTGCTCTAATCTTGAGCCCGCTGGCCCTTTTGGTTTTTGACAGGAAGTCTGATCCCTAGGGAAAGAGATTTATAGCATAAATTGTTACATTTAGTGAGGACAGAACAAAAATGAAGGTCGACTACAGCTGCACGCGGGGTCTTTGTTCTGGCTTTGCCACGTTTAGAAACTCATTCCTAGAGAGTTCTGGTTTCCAGGTAAACTTAATCTACATTGAGAGCTCACACCTCTAGAGTTAAGATGTTTACAAAACTCAGAATGAAGGTGTTATTTCCCTCTGCTTCTGTTATCAACATTAGATGAGCAATTTAAACAAGCTTACTCTACGGGCTGCTGAACCTAATGAAGTTTGGTTTTTCATACTTTTTTCCCCTCTCTCTCCTGCCCATTGCATCAAACTGGTCTGAAATTGGCCATACGGGCTCAAAAACAATGAGGAAGGTACAGGGGAAAGCAGTCCACAAGCAAGTGGCAAACTGTTGAAGTATAGAAGGAAAGCAAAAAATTCAGTCCCTTGAGACATACCCCACCTTCAAAATCCCCTCCCAGCTTAAGAGAAATGGATGACCCATTTTCCGTTAGCAACGAGTCCTCTGTTGGTCAACATAAGGGACTACCAAGAAGAGCAGCATAGGAGGATAAAAAGGAAATAACAATGCCAGCTTCCTTCTTAACCCCGTTTTGTCTTCAAGAAGGAGCAAAATATGGAAAGGAGAAAGAAGAGTATCACTAGAGATCAAACAGCTCAGCCAGTGGCACGGCAGAGCAAGCCGGGTAGCTCAAACTGCAAAAGGAAAAAACCCTTAGGTCCACATAGCACCCGCACATTGCAGCCAACATATGCAGAAGGGTCACATTAAGAGAGCATAAAGGATGACTTTCAAGCTATCGTGAACAAAAAAGAAATAAACATACATTGAAAACTAAGATTTGTTAGCGAGTTCATTACCTCTTGGCTACAAATTTCCAGCATGTTGAAAGCATTCTGTAAAGACAAGAAGTAACTAGAAGGTAAAACCCCTTTTGGGGTTTGGAAAAAAACCCCAAACTTAACGGAGTTTCATCCTGTTCTAAAAATAACACAGGTTACACGGGTCCACACTTCCCTTCATCCCAAACCCTTACATAAGCTTAATTCATGCAGTTATTTATCAGATCCATACTGTTTCATCACAATGCTCGCCCTTCTCCAGCATTTCTTCAACCTGTCCTTCCATGCATAATCCTTACTGCTGTCAGCTAGATGCCATCATGTGTTTCCATAAGTCATTGTACTTAAATATTAAACATCTAGGCAGCATTGTAGAAAAATCAAGAAGGGCAAATTTTAATTAACTTTTGGTAGCTGGGCAGGGTGGTTCAATCAGGTTTGGGGTTTTCCACCCCTCTACCCAAGACCTGCCTAAAATAGGAGTAACTGCTTCAAATGGGGTTTTGTATTTCCATGTCGATCCAGTGACTGAGATGGGAAGGAATGAGTTTTCGCCATGGCCTTTATCACAGGATGGTAGTAAACACTGGCTTGCGCAAAATGGGTGGCAATGTGACAGGGAAAATAAACAAACTGACCAGTCTACAACTGTGCATTAGCTAAAACTGCATTTTCTTGGTCCTTTGAATAACGTCTTACCTGGCTGGTGTAACTGTTAGATCCTGCCGACATAAGCACACCGTTCTCATCTTTAGGAAGCCACTATGAAACAGATAGGCTGGATTAAAAAGAAAGGTATTCCTGTGCCCTGGATTCCTAGGATCACATATGCCTGTGCTGCTGGAAGTTCTTCACAGAAATCACACACCACCTCCCTGCATCCTTCTCTCTCTGCGCATTAAAATTACGATTGTAATATCAAAATGCAAGCAACCAGTCCTTCACTAACAGTTCAGGTTTTAGTCTAGATTTACATCAAGTTCCACAGGAACGCACACCGCACCAGGGACTGCTGTGGGATAAGCCTGCTCTTGAACCACAGCCAAGGAGTAAGTCACCTCAGCAAACCCACACATCGTTAACAGTAACTTACGTATTTCCCTCTACTTCGCGTATCGGTCATCCCCACAGCACAGCGCTTTGGAAAATGCATTTCATTTTAGGAACAGCTTTAATTCAAAAGGGTACATTTCACAGTACATTTATCTCCAAGCACCTTAAAGAGACTCATTATCCTGACTACTCTGGTGAAAAAAGCATTCCTGGAATGGAAACCTGGAAATTTTGCACAGAACACAAAAGTACAAACAAGATAAAACCAAACGCCATCTTAATATTTGAAATTGTTATTTCACAATGTTTTCAGATTCGCCGAGAATTACAGGTTACAAGCACTGCCTAACAACTCAGGAGAAACTATGGATTGGCTTCTGCCAGTGGCTCATTTTTCCCCCACCAGAAATCAACAACCAAGCTCTTTATGACTACTTCGACGGAACCGAGGACACTGCGGCAAATAAACGTATTGCGCTGACAACCCTGAGAACGGTCTTCCACGAGAGGAAGTTCGGATGGGGAATTAAACTACTTGGTTATCTGTGTCCTTATTTGCACACGGGACTTGCACAAATACTCAGGCAAGTAAAGTAAGTCAATGTGAATCAGGTAACACTTTAAAAAACAAATGGCCATCAAAAGTAAAATCAATTTGCTCTAACTCTCCTGCATGCTCTAACTTGGAATTAATACTTTCATCAACCTTGGCTTCTAAACATTCAAAGAAAAAAACTCGTACAAGCATTTCTGTTAAATCTCTGAAGTAACTCATGAACCATTTCTACTGAAACATACCTTTTCTTGACAAATTCCCTTTTAACAACAGCCCTTAACCTGATCAATATTCTTTCTCTCTTCACTAACACGTCTCCTAGAAATAAACTGTGCCGTTGCACCTATTTTTAGTCTTTCTGAACTCCACAGCAGTCAACCTTCCACATGGAATTTTCGCTGGGGTTACGGTCCCAAAGATAGAGATGCACAATTTAGCTTCGGCTTCTGGCCGTCTGACCAAATTAGTTCAAAGCAGAGGTATCAGGCGCTCTTGAGGAAGCCTAGTTTTTCTTTAGGCTGAGAAAAACACACCCCCCTCAAGCAATTCAATTTCCTGTAGAAAAATTTGTGCTTACTGATGAACTGTACCCAGCAGCTCCTGGGAAATTCTCATCTTGCTCACAAGAGAATTGCTGCTCTATACCCCTAGAGCTTCCTGGGTGCATCCACCACAGCGACGTACCACCCCTTTCTTTCACAGGCCTTTCATGCCCTTCTCTGGCACCAGGAATACTCCTTTCCTCTTAGATACACGTGCAAGCCGGCTCACCCACTCACACCCGAGCCATTTTTATCTTTTAAAAGGCGGCCTCCATCCTGTTCCCTTGCCGTTAAGCAGAGCTCCCCATCCGCTGGATCTCTCTCATGCTTGTTGAAGTCATCTTTTCCACTCTATCCTTCACGTACTTGTAGCAAGACTAACACAAAGAAAAATACAAAGTAAAATCTGCTTTCTGCACTTCATTATCATCTCCTTGAGTTGTCATTGTGATGCTGTTAGCTGCCTTCTTTTCTCAGGCTCTCACCAAAAAAAATTCCCAGTACCCGTTTTTGCTTCCGTTTCCTTCTATGGTCTTCAACTTTCTGAAATCCCATTCCCTGTTACACGCTACACTTACACTCCTGTTCTTCTTAACCTGCTCCCTGGGGAAACTGGTCAGCACCCAAGAACTATGCAGTTTATCTAAGTAACTGGAAAAAAACGAGGGAAACATTTTAAACATGTAATTGAATTATAACTCTTTTAAAAGGAAAAAAACTTACTAGACTATTACAAACCTTTCGGAAGTTATTAAATCTCATGACGATTTTCTTGTTATTACTACCGCTTTCTTTTTTTCCTCCAAAGCATTGCCAAATCAGGATAATTCCAGTGAGCTGATTACAAAATAAAGAGGCTGAAAAATACTACAAATTAATAAAACTAGCTAATATCTTTCCCTTTATTCCAAAAGGGTCTTTTGGTATTCATACCAAAAGAATATCCTCTAGGTGGAAGTGAAGAAACATGTTAAAATTCTATGAAGCAATCTTTGCTAGCTTTTCTCAGCCACTCCTATTTGATCAAGAATCAGAGCACTTTTTAAATGCTCTTGTGCACCACGCAAAACATACATTCAGATTTGACTACAATTCTACTTTCTGGGTTTGAAAGCCTGACCTTTTACCCCCTTTTCTGAGGTATTCCCTGCATTTCTGCACAACGTGAATCCAAAAAAAATACTTCTAGGACTTCCCCCTCTTTCCTCTTCGACTATAGCTATACTGGAGTTCAAGGACAAAATACTCAGGGTAAATAACTACTGACCTGACTGAAAGGTCTCACTCGAACTGTGACTTTCACACTGGCAATATTTGGCATTCCTTTTGCAAGCCTTCATTCAGTCATGAATACTCGCAAAGAGAAAAATACCCAAGTGCGTGCAACTGCTGCCTCTAGAGAAGGACCTGTTCTGAGAGAGAGAAATCATGGCCCTAGAAACAAGCTTAGCCTGTTATTAATACATTCGTCCATCACCTACAAGATAGTAATTAACCAATAAAGTATTTCTTAGAGTAAAGGTAGTAGTTTCTACTAATGGAAAAGGTTAATGTCAGGTTCCACCCTTCTGTATTCAAAGTTGCATCCACATATAAATTAACATACATAAAACCAATCCACTGTCTAAAAGACTGCACATCAAAATAGCACTTTAGTGTCTGCTTTTAAAAGAAGAGTTCTTTGAATTTATTTTCACAAATTGAAGATTTATAGGCACACTCACTCCAAAACCCACCACTATTAATGTAAGGGTCATTCACAAGTATGGTTTGCAATTAAGATTTCTCTACTTTCTGGTACCGTTTTCAGACGACTGCTTTCTTACATCAGGTTTTTGCTGCTGCGATAAGCAGGCTTCAAATATTGCAACAGATGTTTACAGACAATAATTGTTTCAGTTACAGCAGCATTCTTATTAAGATCATGAAAATCATTTGGGCTCAAATTTCAAAGTACATGGGTAACTTCCCTCTGAATTCGGTATGCTACTGTAAGCATCCCACTCTCTAATTTTTTACCAACAACAAACTGTAAAAAAGAGTGAAACAGAGGTGTGATGTAGCATTATGAACTAAAGAGCAGCCTTCCCAAAGTTTAAGAGAAATACAGCAAAATATTGCACAGCTTGAAGTACAATTGTTTACATTCTGACTTCAATGCAATGCAACCTAACTGTGAATGTAGGGAATTATTGTTCGTAACGCGAGTCCAACTGTTTGGGCCAGACAGTCAAATATCCTTTAGAGAATTTGAACTAGTGTGTTTTACATGTTGACTTGTTAGAGAAGTTCTAAGCACACTTCAAAAAGCTTATAACGCTGATGGCCTGACTTTTGAGAGCTTGAAATACTCTTTCAAACAAACACTAAAATTTCTGACCTATACAGTCCATTCAACCCACAGTTCCCTCAAAAAGATATCAGACAGTAAGCATATTGTGAAGTATACATTTTATTTAACATTCCTAAAATAACTTGTATTTACATATTATATAAATGTATGAAGTCTTAATATAAAATAGAAAACTGCATTGACAGAAGAAATCACACTCCATATGGAGTTACTTACTGAAGACCATTGGTTTATGAAATTTTACAATAATTTATATAAATTATCTCTTCCAAATTAGATGATTTTTTCTTTTTACTAACCCACACAATTCTGATGACTTTACAGTCAGTGGTGTACCTTATAAACTTAAAAAACAGCTACAGCATCTTCCGGCGCACAACTGGCTTTGGAAAATTAGACAGTCTTTTTTTGTTCTTTCGTAAAGTCTTCTCTGCCGCATCCGCGGTTTCTTTCTGTTTGCTTCTGGCTCCATCCACTGGACTTCCAAAAGGAGAGATAAATTTTATTTCCACTGATGAAGGTGACCAAGAGCCTTCTTTTCTTGTGGTTCTGAAAGGAAAGAGAATAATCAAATACATTTTGTTATTACCAACAGTATTCAGTAGAGGTAAACGTCTTCTAATTTTAGAATCACAAAATCAAAGCTAAAGAATTATTTATGGGCTTCTTTATACACAGGGTCAAGGCAGAAAACAGACATGAACAAGCTTCCTTTTGCTTTCGTTCCTCACCAGACTGTCCCAAGCATTGTCACCCACTATTTGCACGTGATTTTAGAGACAGCCACAAAAAAATTTAAGTGATAAATCTCCTCAAAGAGATTTCCGGAAAGAACCAGGAACCATGACCATACACAAGAAGTACTCTTTACTCCTTCTCAGACCCGCTCCTGGCTTCTGTGGGAAACTAAAGACCATTCAGAGTGTGAGTTCTCCCTTCTCTCTTTTGTTTCCAGTAGAAAACAAAGTCATAAAGCTGGGAAAATGCTGCCCATGATGACAGGCTCAGAAAGTCAGAGTAGAACTGCACAGCCCAGTGAGGCAGAAGAAGTGGCTAAAAGCTGAATCACTACCAGCAGAGAGGAACACAAAGAAGCATTCAAAAAGAGCGTCATACTTGCTTGCTTTCTTCATTTTTGATTTTGCAGTTCTACCTCTCTTCACCTTTTGCTTTCCCACAGACTTGGTATCCTCTTCCTCTTTATTCTGAAGCTCCTGTGTTAAGTCAACAAAATCATTTCTCATGCACAAGTTCTTATGCTTCTACGAAATACAAATGTATGTTTATCTCATGCAGACATCACAACAAAGTTATTACCAAAAGCACTAATATTTTCTCCACAAAAAAAACCCCAAATTCCATCTCAAAATCTCGTGCCATCCTAAAAGATGAGATTCTCAAAATAACAGATAACATACCCAGTAAGTTTCAAGAAAGCCACTCTGCCTTTTCTTAAAGGCAAAGCAGTACTTATTAATTCTTTCTTAGCTTAAGTAGATTCAAAATTCATTTTCCTCACTGCTTCTCGGGAAGGACAAAAAAAACAAAAAATTGTTTAGTGGATTAATTCAAAGCTCTCTCTTTTCAGATCTACTCTCCCATTTGAAGAAGCAGTACAGAGAAAAAAATCAAGAGTAGTGGATAACTACAGGTTTTACTTACTGGTTCCGTCACAATACGTGAAGTGCTAGCCACATTTTGTCTTCTTGGCCTCAAAAGAGGAGGCGAAAAGACAAATTGAGAAGACAGGTCCGGGTCTAATTGCTGGAGCTGCACGGGATGGTCTGCTTCTCCACCTGAAACCACAATGCACTGTTAGCGCACGCGTACAATAGACATAAAGGACAGTGAAGCTACGTTGCAGCTGATATAAGCCCAAGAGCTTCCACAAAGAACAGCTCCAAGCTGGTTTATAAACACTCAGCGTGCAGGAGGTATCTTTCCCCAAGTAACAGGCTCACGGGATCCATTTTTGGGAAGTAATTTGTGAAACCAAAACCTTCCGGTGTAGTGACTTTACCTGCACCGACGTAATCAAGATATTATGCTCGAGAGGCAGCAACAATCCTTACACAGCTCAAGAGAGCTTCTTTTATCACCTCCTCTAATACCAAGAAGCCCATGTGCAGTAACTTCACTATCAAAGGCTATGTCCAGGAAAAACAATCCCAGAATTAAAGACCTGTGTAGTTTGTTGCAAAATTCATCTCCTTTTCAATTAAGAACTGAGCCGAATTTGGAAGCGTGTCTCCATCGTTCCTCCCACGGGGGATGGCAATACGGCAATCGCGTACTACCAGACACCCTCCAGTTTTCAAAGCAGATAGACACTAAGCTCGTGACAGCAATTCCAAGTACATTTCATTTTGCTCTACTCAGATCAGCCTGTGGTGCTTTCCACCACAAGTAGCCAGCCAGTCCTGCAGAGTGCAGAAAAGACATGAACCGTCTCTTCCCCAATTTTTTTGTTGTACAGTGGTCACATTCAGTACAATGCTTGAAAGCCATCCTCACAGCCTGTTCTCTGTGGGATACAAAACAGCAATATGCCTTATTGTGAATACAAACATAGGGCTCCTACCTTTGCCTTTTTTTATCAGCTTTGGGATAGGAGGAGAGAAAAGGAAGGACCCGTTTCCCTCATCAGGCAGCTCCTCATGCAGGGCAGTTCTGCGGGATCTGGTTCTTGCAGTACCACCTCTTACAGGTCTTGCTGTTTCATCCTGTCCTGATGGGTTTCTGTCTTCAAGCAGCAAAGGACTTCCCTGGGGGAAGGCCTCCTCCCCTGTGCTCTCCTCCAGCACTGTTCGTCTCTTTTTGCCCCGCTGCCCTGTCCTTACTGTAGTCCTGGGTGTGCTTAGTTCCTCCTTTAACTGAGCAGGTGTTTGCTCAGGAGTATCTGTTTTTTCTGGTTTAGCATGTAGAACTCTTCTTGTACTTCTCCTCGGAGTATCCAGGATTGTCTCTTTCCCACCTGACCGTATGCTTCCCTGAGTAGAAAGAGATTCTTTGTCTGCCAAGAGATTTTGTGTCCCCTTCCTAGCACTTCTTCGAGGAGTCAAAGGAAGTTTAAATTCTGGTTGAGGAAGTGATGATGTAGACAGACCAAGGTCAGAATTTTCCGAAACATCTGATATACTCATTTTTCTTCTTCTGCCTCTTTTAGGTGGCACAGAGAAAAGGTCACTGGGCTTCACCTCTTGATCCTTGACAAGATTTTCACTAACTTGTAAATGAATGCCCTTCTGTTTTCTTGCACTTCTGCTGGGACTGACTGACATTTTTATCTTATCAGTGTCAGTTTGCCCGGTTCCTTCCTCTCCTGCTGAGCTTTTTCCTCCTCTAGTCCTTCTGGATGCAGCAATACTACCCTGAGCAAGAGACATTTCCTCATTAGCCTCTTCCAAGACTTCAGACACAGCTTCCTTTGCTCTCCTTAATCCTCTTTTTGGAGTAAGGGCCATGGGCTTTTTCTCGTCAGAAAATGGTTGTCCATCAGAACAGCTGCTTTCAACTTTCTCTGAATTACTCAGTTTAGTCTTCCTACTTCTCCTAGGAGTAACTGGCTTCACTGGTATTTGCTCATCTTCAGCACTTCCTTCTCTTAGAACACTAGAAGTCTCAGACACTTCTTTTGATCGTCTGGTACTTCTCCGAGGAGACAGGCCAAAGAAAAATGGTTTCTCTGCCTTCAGAAGCTGCTGAGTGCCTGCAGATGGAATACTTAGACTTCTACTCAGCTGTCCCCTTGTGCGGGTTCTAGGGGTGCTGATGTACTCTTCTTTATGTACGCTGGTTTCATCTTCTTCTGACACAGTTCTTAAAGAACCTTTGGCCTTTTGGAATCCAGATACTTTGTCACAAATGGCTTCATGAATTGACTGTTCCACAACTTCAGAAGTAAATTCTTTACTTCTTGTGTCTTTGATTACATCCAGTAAATTCTCAGCAATAGCAACCTTAATGGGTTCAGGCACATATGGGAGCGACTCGGCAATATTTTGTGATTCCTCATCATTAGTAACAGTGGAAACTGAGTTCGTAACCTGTTCTTGGTTTTCAGAATTATTTCCTAAAGTGCTGACAGGTTTTCCCTCTGTTGTTGTGCCAGTCAGTTCCGCAGCATTCACTAATGTAGGATCTCCGATCTCCCCTTCACCTTCTTCCCCTTCCAACGCTAAAGTAAAATTACTCTGAGACAGAAAAAGCTCTCCATCTGCCTCAGCTGCATCATATTCACCGTCTTTACCATCAAGTAAAGCACATGCAAACTGTTGCTCTATAGTTTCGTAGCTGGAGCGAAGATTGTCCAATAAGGGCAGTTCGCTGTGTGGTGATCTTTGCGGTGCTTCTTCGGAGGTTTCTGCGCTATCCTCAACCACCTGAAGTTAAAAAATACCCGTTAATGCAATGTGCATTACCAAACAGACTCACTTCAAACTGACCTAGGAGAAATTAAGGACAGCAAAACGCTGCTTTTCCTTTCCATCAGCCCTGGGGGAAACACAACACGTGCTCTCTGCTACAGATAACTGTTCATACATTTAAGGGACAGAGAAGAGAGGATTCGGGGTATGCAATCACATGCTCCGTTTCTGCTATTTCTGTTCACGACTAACCGTTTGCCACCGCTGAGGAACAAAGGGAGCAGTTGGACAATACAAGCTGTATCCACAGCTGGCAGTAAGCATCCCTCTGCACAACTTCCCCAGCGGGCTACAAATGCACACAGAGCCACCCACTCTGCATCTGAGAGGGGAAAAGACAACTGCCAGAGAAAAGTCCAAAGTTTCAGTCCGCAGCGCTTTGTCAAACTGCCCAGGTAGCACAGCTGACAACTCAGCCCCTCCCCCTAAGGAATCCCTTGGATTGCAGCAGACACCCCTTCATTTTCTAGAGAGCTCCACCTCGTGTTTCCCGGTTGCCTGTAACGGAGCCGGTGTTCTCCCCTTCTAGATCCACGTGAGGTACTCGGGTAGTCTCACGGTGAGAGCAAAAGCAGTATCTGTTACGTATTTCCAGAGACTCCGATGGTCAAGATGATTTAATCCCCGTGTAAAGCCCTTTGCCATGCCCTCTAAATTGTCGCGCTAGCCAAGGATGGCAGAAGGAAGAAGTCCCTCCACAGCCGTTCCCATAGAATCTGCTTTTTTTCCTCTCTCCTGCCTTGTCAAAAGCTGCTAGAGCATTGTGTTAGAAGCAGCCTGTCTCGCTCCAAAACTAAATTCGAGAAAACTAACTACTCTGCATAAACTTTCCTTTGACGCTTACAAACCTAGGAGCAAGAAAGCAGGAAGCACTTTGTCCTAAATTCAGTGAAGGTGCACAAGCCCAAACCAGACATTTGCATCTGTTTGGTACAAACCAGTTATAAGGAAAGCAAAAAACCCTTCACTGTACCGCTAAAGGAAGGACTGCACAGGCTTTGTGATCACCTCGTGCACCTGCTCCCTTCTTCCCATCACAAATTTTCCATTTACCCCCAGGAGGGATTCACAGATGCCCAACTCAAGAACCACCTTCTTTCTCTGCAGTGTTCTCCTAAGTCCCAAATCCAAGACAAACTACGGTAGGGACTGCCTATTTAACTTCATCTGAAATCTGGAACACTGAAAAGCCCTTGCAGAGAGATCTGAACAGGCTGGATCGATGGGCCAAGGTTCAAGAAGGCCAAGCACTTATAAGGCTCCTGCAGTTGGGTCACAGCAACCTCATGCAGCGCTACAGGCTTGGGAAAGAGCGGCTGGAGAGCTGCCGGGTAAAAAAGGACGTGGGGTGTTGGTCGACTGTCGGCTGAATATGAGCCGGCAGTGTGCCCAGGCGGCCAAGAAGGCCAACAGCATCGTGGCCTGTATCAGGAACAGCATGGCAATTAGGACTTGGGAGGTGATGGTCCCCTTCTGCTCGGCACTGGTGAGGCCCCACCTCAAGTGCCATGCCTAGTTTTGAGACCCTTACCACAAAAAAGAAATTGAGGTGCTGAAGCGGGTCCAGAGAAGGGCTACAAAGCCACTGAGGCTAAGGGAGCTCGGGTGCTCAGTCTGGAGAAAAGGAGCCTGAATAGCTGAAGGGAGGTGACCTTTTGCTGTCTACAACTACCTGAAAGGAGGTTGTAGAGAGGCAGGGTTCAGCCTCGTCTCCCAAGCCACAGGCAGTAGGGCAAGAGGAAATGGCCTCCTGTTGTGCCAGGGCAGGTTCAGATTGGATATCAGGAGACATTTTCACACTGGAAGGGTTATTAGGCCTTGGAATGGGCTGCCCANACAGGTTCAGATTGGTTCAGGAAATCATTTTCACACTGGAAGGGTTATTAGGCCTTGGAATGGGCTGCCCAGGCAAGTGGTTGAGGCACCAGCCCTGGAGGTGTTGAAAAGATGCGTTGACATCATGCTTCGTGATGTGCTTCAGTGATGGCTTGTTGGTTTTTCTGTTTGTGTTAATAAGGAGGAAAGACAAAAGGATCCAAAAGCACCTAAAATCTTTCCAAAAATGAATTTGGTTCCCACATCGTTTTGGCGCTTGGCATACGGCCCGTGGGACTGAAAACTTGCACTCCCCAGCACTGTGTATAATCTTTAACAACCAAGCTACTTCTTGTTTTTAAGTCAAACAAGAAACATCTACGTTCTCCTGAACCAAAGAAACACATGGCCATTTCAAGAAATACTTTAGGCCTTTGGGTTTTTGTACTGCTACAGCTCCCAAAGGCCCAAGTCTCGACAGGTTCTATTCAGGGTTAAAGGTGCAGAAAACGCATAAAAGGAAAACCTAACCNTGCTACAGCTCCCAAAGACCCAAGTCTCGACAGGTTCTATTCAGGGTTA
>VZRU01008096.1:3863-51778 GCA_013398155.1 Pedionomus torquatus
AGCCTGTCCAGGTACCTCTGGATGGCATCCCTTCCCTCCAGCATGTTGACTGCAGCACCAAGCTTGGTGTCGTCAGCAAACTTGCTGAGGGTGCATTCTATCCCACTGTTATGTCTCAATGTCCATGTCAACCATTCAGTACCTCAGACTTACACATATCCTGGGTGGCCAGGTCTCCTCTTTCTTTTCAGAGAGGGCCCATAGCCTCCCTAGTCTTGCCTTTTCCCCTAACATATCTATAGAGGGGTTTTTTATTGTCTTTGATGTCCTTGGCCAGATTCAGTTCTTTCACCTTTTCAACTTTCACCTGAAATAGTGATATAGTTCCTGGCTGCTCAGACAGTGTCTCTATATTCCACCCAATCCACCTGTCCTTGCTTCCACCCTCTATAGGCCTCCTCTTTGATTCTGAGCTTGTTTAACACTTCCTTGTTCATCCACACAGTCTTTCTGGCTATTTTGCTCGACTTCTTTTTTGGGATGCTTGGAGGAGGTGATTCTTGAACACTAGCCAGCTTTCATGGGCCCCTCTCCCCTCCAGCTCTTTTTCCCACCATAGCCTGCCAATCAGATCTCTCAGGAGTCCAAAGTCTGGTCTCCTGAAGTCCATGGTAGCAAGCTTGCTGCACACCTTCCTCAATGCCCTAAGAATATTGAGTTCTACCATTTCACGGTCACTATATTGTGCCGGTTACTGTATGGCAAAATGAAATTAGAATTGTAGTTCTGGAAAAATAACACCTAAAAGGTGGTTTATGTTCATCTGTCAGATGAGAAGTAGGAGGGAGTTTCCTTCTTTAATCAATAAGCAACTGCAGTAACTTGGTATTTTAATTGTCTATGTACAATACTAATTCCTGCTTTGAGTGCAGGCAAAAATTAAAAAAAAGCAACAAGTTTACACTTTTTATAAATAATCACTTTTTTAATTAGGTTGAATTTTGTGCACATAACATATTGTACGTGTAGCAGCATAACACAGAAACACTAACTCTAGAATTTTTGCTGTGAGTAATTTGGTGGCTCTCCTCAATTTCTTATTTTTTTTTAATTGCTGTCCAAATAACATGAGCTTTGAAAAGCTGAATAACGTTCAAGATATTTTGCTCAATCAACATCTTAGCAAGTGTGCTTTGCCACCACGGTATGAACATTTGCTGAATTATTTGACAGACTGAGAGAGGTGGGGTTGTTTGGCTTGGAGAAGAGAAGGCTCCAGGGAGACCTTATAGCAGCCTTCCAATACCTAAAGGAGGCCTACAGGAAAGATGGGGAGGGACTTTTTATCAGGGAACGTAGTGGTAGGGCAAGGGATAACATTTTTAAACTAAAAGAGGGGAGACTTACATTAGATATTAGAAAGAAATTCTTTACTGCGAGGGTGGTGAGACACTGGCCCAGGTTGCCCAAAGAAGTTGCAGATATCAGAATATGCAAAAGTATTTTTAAGTTCTCATTTCCCTTTCCACACATCTTCAAGTATAGATTAAGGATGGTCATTATTTTTGACTTTTAAAGTCAATATCTATTTTTGTTCTGATTTTATGCAATGAGTTATGTTGGTGCAACAGTGAGGTGACACTGCTTATGTTATTCTGTGAAGCCTATTTAACTTGTTTCCTGTGCAAATTTTGAAATCCCTCAGTGAAAATAACTATTTGTTTTCATCATCAAACTTCACACAAAAGTTTTACCATATACACATAAGATCTTTTATTTCAGTGCATAATTTTGCTGCATGATGAAGCCAATCTATGAGGCTTATTTAGGCTTTCAGTTTCACCCTTAGAATTGAATTTTGCTTCATGTGGAGCTTGATTTTCTTTAGTTCAACGTGTAAATACTATATAGCATTTGATATGTGTTTGTTTAAATATATCATTGCTTAATGTGTATTTTCAGGATTGCTGGGGAGGTTTAGGTGGTTGCTTTGTCTTTTTAATCAGTCTGCAAGTTTTATTTTACAGTAATCAGAATTTTCATGGCATGGAAATAGTGGGCCCATGAAGTTTATTCTTCTCTTTATATTATTTTATATAAGCATGAAGCTGATAAAATTTTTTGACTGCACCAAAATTCATAGTAGCTCATTGATGGGACTTCAGTGTGGACTTTTAGTTTGGTCCTGAGCCTAATGTTACTGATTTCAAAGGATTATTGACAAGTATTTGTTCAAATTGAAAGAAAGGACAGTAAATTAGAGAGTTGATTTTCAGTTCTCATGTCTTCAGATAACTTTAACATATGGACAGTCACCACATTGTAAACAGTGAATATCTGTAATACAGGAAATTACAAGAATGCTATTGACAACTTTTGCAATCTTTACTAAAGCCACTATTATTATAAATGAATCTTTAAGTGACTATGAGGATGTATTGCTATGGTAACTGTCATCTACAACAGCAGCTGCTTGTTTTTCATTGCTCTTGCATACATACATTAAACATGATAATGTCTCATCTTTCAAATGTTACGTGTTTAACCTGAAAAAAGACCAGCATTTCAAAAGCTACACCTCTAATGTCAAATGAGGCCAGTCTATGAGTTCGGTTTATGTAGTCTTTCAGTTTCAGTCTTGGAGTTGGTGAAGATTAGCTAGAAGCCTTTACTTTAACTTTGATGTGATTTTGTGCCATAAGAAATAACTGCACAAAGGGTAACAGAACAAAGTCCTTTCCATACCATTTTGTCAAATTCAAAAGATGAGAAGATTTTCCAGTAATTCAGTTTCAGAAAGTCTTTATTATCAATACTTTAAAATTTTTATAGTAACTATAGTAAATAGTTACAAAGAAGTTTTCCTCACTTGCCAACCTTTCCAGGAGGAATATATAATTGGGGCTTCTGTTCCAATAAGCCTGTTTTTAGTCTTACGGTTTTTAATGTCTCATGCTCCAAGAACTAAAAATCCAGTCAGTTGTCCTCTGGTTCTACACCATACTCTATTTTACATTTTCAGAGATGTCTTTAGATCTAAGTTATACCATTCTGCTACACCATTTAGATACTTGCTAAACAACATGTCCAGCAGTCAGAGGAAGTACAAAGCGTGTTCCTTATGTCAGTAAGAGTAAAATAATCCTATTAATCTTCTTAACAGTCTCATGAGAGAAGTATTTTACATTATCCCTATTTTAAAGATGAGGAAAACAACACAAAAAGATTACAAGATTACAAGATTGGAGTATCTAGTATTACTTACAGAAGTAGAATATTACTTGGCATAGAAAGGGGTCAAAATAATTAAATTCCTGTATTATGGTTCACCACACCGGTCATTTTAACAGCTATATCAAAACATGTAAACTAGGACTGGAAAAAGTTCGGAGAAAAGCTGAGGAGTGATCAGAAATATAACTTCCTTATTAGGAACGATTAAGTAAACTAGAACTAGATCATGGAGTGATAGGATAAAAGTACAAAATGGTAAATGTAATGGAAAGGCTGGGTATGTCTCAGATGTTCATCATATTGTCTACTGCAAGAACCAGTTAAAAACCCAACAAATTAAGCTGGTAGGATCCTGTTTCAGAACAATAAAATGAGTTCTGCAGTGGGTAATAGAGCTGTGGAACTCCTTGCCAAAGGTCACTGCAGGTGTTCAGAGATTATATTGGTTCTAAGGAGGACTAGGCATTTCCACAAAGGAGAAGCACCACTAAAGCTACACAGAATCTGTATCTGACTTTGTAAAGGGACTTACAGGGATGAGCTGAAAAGGATTACTCAGGTGCAAAAAATCTGCACAAGTTATTAGCTGTAATTCCTACTTCTTCCTAGACCTCTCCTTCATGGATAAAGTTAATGATAGGATATTGGTCTTTGTGGATATTTGTGGTTTGGCCCAGTAGGCTTGTCCTTAAATATGTAGTAAAAAGCATTGTCATTCTAAATATAAAGCAATAGTAAGGTATTTAAACTTACTATATTTGTTTTTCAGACATGAAAGAAATGCAAATATTTGAAAGTCGTTGGCAGATCGACTGTTTGACAGTAGGCCTATTATTATTCTGTTTATAAAACATTGCACTTTTAAACGCTTGATCTTCAGCATAAGCTGAAGGGCTTAAACACTTGCTTTCATGTCCATTTATTGACATATTTTTTAAAATTTAACTGAAAGTTTCCTGCCATTGGGACAAGGCTTCTAAAGGATGTAGAAGTTCCCTTACTGCATTTTGCTAACTTTCAAGAACATAATTTTAATGAGCTTGGTGATTTTGTATTAAGTCATTCTGGAAGAAACAAAGAAACAGTTGTTGACTCTGAAATTACCACAGCAATAAAATATAGAACTTGACTTAGAAATTGCTGCCAGAAAGGACACTATTTTTTTAAAAGTTGAGGGTTTTTTCTGTTCCTTTATATATATAGTTTAAGGTGTGTTCATACCACCCCTTCAGCCCCCTCAACTACCAAAACCTTGCCAGATAAACCCAATACAGAAATCTTGGAGGAAACTAAATATTTTGAATATGCTATACTTGCCAAACAGTCTAATAAATATCTATTCCAAAGGAAAAGAGAAATGAAATAATTTTTTGTTATACAAAGTATGTGCTAGAACAGCTTATGACAGCTAATGAGAATGGTCATAACAAGAACTATAAAACTAAATTCTAAACTATGATAACCGGAACAAAGTTTTAGTAAGGACAGTAAAATACAGAGAATAAAGACTGAACATACTACATGGCAATAAATACATTTGAGAATTAAGGTTAGATATAGCAAAGGTAGAAGACAAGTAGGATAAAAGACAATTATATGTTGCTGGTTACACAGTTAGAAAGCATTGATTCATTGATTCTGAAGTACTTCATTTGAAATATGAAAAGTTTAACAAACTTCTGCTGAATCCAGCATAGAGCTCTCAGAACTTTACCGGGGTGCAGCCATGATAAGGACAGTCTGAGGATCTTTCTGTTATAAGATAAGGCAATAAAGAGCATGCATCCAAGGATGCTGTGCTGGTGGGGAGAGAGCAGGCTGCTTTTTTTCCCCTCCCTACCTATCCAGTCATGAGGGATCTCACACAGTTCTTCCTGAGTGCACTACCTGATGTTTTGCAATTAACTGAGTTATTGAAAGAACCTGAAGGTTGGTGCCTACTGGCACACTGTGTTAGGTGACAGTGTGCTTTGGGTCTTCAGACTGAAGTGGTTTATCCAGGGAAGTTTGCAGATCAATTACAGAGCAGTCTGATTTTGTGTCTGAAGTTTGACTTCGACATCACAGTGTGAAAAAATATATGGTTTCTAGCATGTAGCCATGAAAATGAATAGAGCGGTATTTTGTAATTTGCAATCCAAATAAACTTACTCCTAGATATCTGAGTATATATGGTTGAGAAGCAGTATTACAGAGTCCTATTTTATTAAAAAGACACGTCTTTCAAGTTCACAAATCGTTCACATTTCAGAGCAAGGTTTGCAGCTCTGAAGTTAAGCAGTCCTTATCAATCACTGATACATCTTGCATGAGATAAGAAAAAAAGAAGTGGCCTTCCCAAGTCAAAACATCAATAGTTTCATCCTCTGATTCTGAATCAATTCCTACAGAGACAAGGTCAGTTAAATTGCATACTTTCTGTTCTTTACTCCAGCTGACAATCTGCTGGTTATAAGGCAAGAACACAAGGGCTCAAATAGATTTTTCTGACATGGTGTGCCATCTGGCACAAAGCAGCCTTACAAATGCTGCTTCCCTGCTCTGCTTTTGCAGATCTAGTGAAGGCATAATTGTAAGCCCTGTCAGTTTTCAGTAGCAAAGTTAGCTTAATGCAATCTGTAGGTATCAAAATCACTTTTGCCAGATGCAATATTTCATGGTTTCAACTTAAAGATGTAATTATATTTCCACACAGAAAAATTCTCCAACATTAGAAGCATATTTGGAAGTGTAGCGGGATTAAAGCAAGAACTAGGGAATTTTATCTGTGACTGGCTGGAATATTTGTGGTTAATGGAGTAACACATTAGGAAGCAAATGAGTTATTTCACTGTTATGGGGCCAAATTGTGATCTCATTTCCTCAGATGCAAGACAGATGAGAATCTGCTTTTAATAAATGAAACGGTAACAGAATGAACCATCATGCAGTAGTGCTGCTTAAGTGTTCCCAAGCAGCACCATCAGTACATCTCACAACAGATGCAAGGATGCATGTCTTTGCAACTTTGATTTCATAGCATTCTGAATGATGCTAGAATGTGTAATAATGTTGGGAAGCCTCACAGACAGTGACTGGCATAAAATTACTCTTTCATTTGTGACCCAACCACAAATTCAACTTTAGGTCTTCAGAAGGAGCAGGACAGTAAACCAACTCTGTGACACGTTTTTTGTTTGTTTTTTTTTTCTTTCAATGGTTTTAAAGGTCTGACTAAATGCTGCTATTACTGATGAAAATCTCATTTCCCTGACATTAATACTACAAGAAAAAAAAAAAAAAAAAGATTGCAGATTTTACAGTAAGAGCAACAGGTATCCAGATCTGTTGAATGACCAGGTGTGCAGGTCTGAAAAATTTGTCCTAACATGAAGATTCTATCTTCCCCTCCCCACCCCCCACTTGTGTAAAAATGGCATTAGAGGGTATTGATTTCATCTTCCTCAGTACACTATTCAGTGTTCAAGTTAAGAGAAAGCTCTCCTTCAACCTATTTATGAGACAATATTGTTCAGTGGAGTCAATATACATTTCACACTCTGGAGCCACACAAAAAAATTCTGCACACTTTCATTTAACAACCATAATTTTGCATGAAATTTTGTACTCCTACAGTTGAACTGTAGGAGTACAAAACATTTCTGAGAAATGAGACACAGCTATTTCATGTGGTTTTGATTTATCTACTCTGTCTTAAACTGAAACAAATACAGTCGTTACTGCAGATTTACAGGAGAAATGAAAACATCACCCAAAACATTGATTATACCATGGGATTTTCTAACTTCCTAGAAGATTCCAAACATATGTCACAGCTTTGCAGAAGTGACAAACAGATATTTTTTGGTATGCCACTGTAATACTTTACTCTTTAGGCTGCATAACTGGCAAGATCCCAGCTTTCTGTGATTTTGCAATTGTAGAAGTGCCATTCTTCCATGGAAACCTCTGTGCATTCCTCTGTGGAATTAACTTCAAATTAGAGGCCCATGAGTTCCACTCTAAACTTTAGCACATGGGAAGCAAAAACATCAGCTTTTATTCAACTGCACATCCTATTTAAAAATCACAACATTTTTTAGTACTATTTAAGAAATATTTTCCCTCATTAAATAGTACTGCATTGACTTCTACATGTTTTGCAACAGAAGCTCATATAATGGTATTGTTTGCTACTTTTGCCTACCAATATGAATGCTGGAGACAAAAAATCTATCATTTACAGTACTTTAGAAATATTATCTCACTTACATGAAGATGTTTGGACAATTTAAAGTAATTTTCAGTGCTTCCTTAGGACAAAGTATGTATTCTATTTAATAATTTTAGCTACTATTTTCAGAAAGAGGCCTGAAGTGTCTGAATTCATATGTAAAAATCAAAAATGGGATTCATTTTTATGAAGAATCCAGGCAGAATGGCAGAAAACAAGTAACAAGTAGTGTAAAGCTTGTTTTTATGGCAATACCACCTTTATGAACTGCAAAACAAATGTCTGCATTTGATTTAGATCGCACAGAGCAAAAAACCAAGCTGAGGCAGAATAACAATAACTTATGGTTGAGCGAGTGACTAATCAGGCTCACCCTAGATTTGATTCCAGAGTAAAAGTTCCATTTAAAATATATTGTTTATCTGGCTAGCTAGTTGTATGGTCCCTCATATCCACGTCAAATGATTGATAAAATTGAGAAGGATTGTCTTCACAGTGTTCTTTCAACATGATCATACAGTTTTCTTCTACAAAATCATAATTTTAATAGAAATTCTAAAAATGTTAAGGAAGGACAAGAAATTTGCTAATTCTCATTTGGTATGCAAATATTCCTCTATTTGCCTACTATGGCTGCAATTCAGTTTAAGATGTGCTCTTACCGTACCTTTTAAAATGTCATAAACTTTTTGAAATATCCCATGAAAACTATGTGACCCACTATTTTTTTTTCCTTGTATTTAAAAGAAGCAGTGTAATAAAAGATATTTTTCAGCATATAATAATCCATTTTGGGTATATGCTGAATGACACATATTAGTCAACAATTTTAAATAACATATTAAAACTTTTTTACTAACTTTTTTCCCCAAAGAATTCTACCTGAGATGTGAATTACTGAATTCCGTGGAACTGATTTCTATGGGAGATTTACAAGGAGACTGAAGTCTGAGTTTTCATTGGGAAAATGCAACCCATTGTATTATCAGAATACTAACATACTCTTTTCTTCTACCATCTAAAGACATGAAAAATACGTATCATTATAAAACATTACAATATCCATATCCCAAATATTTAATGTTACTTTTTAAATGCATAATTCCTAGATAAAGGAACAATTTACGAAGCCAGATAATGGTATTTTCAGTTTTACTTCTTTATAAACCACTGAAAATTAATTAGTATGCAAGATGCAGATGTAACCCAAGAAATTACTTTCTTTCATAGCCAATAACTGACCTTTTGCTCACCCATAAAGTGCCTTTCCACAAAAAGATTTAAACCAGATTTAACAAATACTCAACCCAAAATTGTTTGTGCTTTGCTGGCATAGTCTTCCAGCATCACAGAGAGAACCTTTATGCCTCTCCATTTATTCAACCTGACAAACA
Source organism: Pedionomus torquatus (assembly GCA_013398155.1). Lineage (NCBI taxonomy): Eukaryota > Metazoa > Chordata > Aves > Charadriiformes > Pedionomidae > Pedionomus > Pedionomus torquatus. Next base: position 12,645 of record VZRU01008096.1, read on the forward strand.
TGTTTCATGATATAATGTATCCCATTTAACACTCCCAAAAGGCCATGTTTCTTTCCATATGGAATATTATGGAATATACAAAGAACTACATTCAAGGCTATTTCTCTATATGTTTAAGAGATAGGAAAAAGATGGAAGCAATAACAAGAGGAGTACTGAATCTTCATGACTTTTTATCTCCAAATCCCATAAAATCCAGGAAGCTGTAACTTTTCCTCTTTTCCAACACCAGTTCAATTCACTCTGCTTTGGAGTGACAGATATGTAGATGCACAGAAATTCTGGAGTTTGCTTGTACTAAAACAAACCCCCCAAAAAAGGACTGCAGTGAGACATTGATCTAATAATCCCTCGTTTATGGCTCTTCTTATTTTAGAGTATCTTAGTTGTGGTAGGTGAGGACCCATCCATCCTGCTTGTTTTTGTACACCTGGAGTGCTGTTCTCAGCAGGTAGAGTGTTGCCAGATTTAGACTGTCAGACATGGTGAAGAGAACATTCTTTACATAAGAATGCAAGCTGTGCTCCAGAGGAAAAAAGTCAAGCAACAACAATAACTAAATCTAAGTTCAACACCCTTTTTCTTTCTTTTTGCTAAAGCTAGGAGCAACTATATGGAACTATAACAACTATAAGGAACAACTGTTTCTCCTGGCCTGCTTCCAATGGAGATGGAAGAAGACTGGCAAGAGAGGGGACAAGGTGGATAAAGAACAATTCCAGTCTTAGAACAGAGCAGCAATACCACAAGTGCTGGCCTGGCTTGAAACAGTGTCTGCCACTTTCTATCTGGGATACTTAGCTGATTTCTCCTAAATTATTCCTTTTAAGGGTGTTGAGAAGATACTCTTGTTTTTCCTAGGGACCAAAGCTGTGAGACAGGAACATTGATGGAAGTGTCCTGGATGCACACTGGTTAAATCAGTTAAGCACCTAAGGAACGCTTGCCAGAACAACATGTGTGATTTGACACACAAACCCAACTTTGTTCCAAGCCTTTAGTGCACTAGGATGGTGAGCCCCTGTAGTTCCTCTCCCTACCAGTGCCAGAGAACCTGCTGTAAACTGTAACAATGGGGCGTGGATGGAAAGAACATCCTCAAGCAGGAAATTAGTGTCTATTGTCCTTTCAATAGCAATAAACAGAGCTTTAAGTTTTCTTAGTAGTTAAGTGTTCTTAGTAGAAGAATATGGAAAATAATCCCTTTCAAATACCAGAATATGGTTTCTCCATGAATCATACAAGAATGCACTAGGCATCCAAGCAAAGCATGTGAATAATCCAAAATATATTGTGCATGCATGTTAGAAGACAGAATTCCTCACGTGCCTTGGAAATATAGCAGATTTGTCAGTACATAATTCATAAACATTTTTCCTGCAAAGCAGAGTCAGAGAAAATCTCACCAAAATTAGTAGTTCCCAAGAATTTTCAGTATTTCAGTTTCCTGTGTCTCCTGTAACAGATTGGTGGAAATTTTTCTTGCAATGCCTAACAAAGTGAAACTTTAGGAACAAACCCAAGATGTCTATTGTTATTCCATGACCTAACTGACAGAGGAATGAAAATGCAGGAGAATGAAAATGAGAGGAATCATATGCAGGAGCATATGATGCTTTGAATATGATGCCATTCATGCATAACTTCTGCATTTCAGCTGTACATCATAAATGTTTTCTGTGTGTCTGACTTCCTCAAACTTAATTTGAATGCAGTACTTGTTTCCATCCTCTTCACCTGCACGTTAAAGACACAGTAAGCAAAACAGCAAGCCATTGAGCCATTTGTAGCCTGATCTAAACTGGCTCAGGCTTTGGATCAGATAACTCCCTGAGGTCCCTTCAAACCTGAATTATTCTTTCATTCTGATTTTATGATGCTGTATCAATCAGAAATTCCAAAAGATAATCACACAGGATTCACAATGGAGATTTGTTAACAATTCATGAGCCTCTATTCACAGAAAATCTACCATACCTAAATAGCAAGAAGAACCAGTTTGCCCAAGAGACTAGTATCAAAGCAAAAAAAATGCCCAAAACAAACTTTGATCATCAGATGAGACAGATCACCAGAGGAGAGCAGAATTTGTAAGACAGATTTTTTTAATGATTATTATTTTATTATTATTTATTTTGGGACTCTTCCCCAGCTTTTCTTTGGAGAGCAGGAGAAGAAAGAAAAACAGAAATGACTGCTGCAGCAAGAAGAAATACCATATTTTGAGGAATTTATATGAAGTGAAAGGAAAGAGAAGTGAGCCTGGATTCTTGCAGTCTTGGTCTGGGCCCAAAAACAATGATACAGAGGAGTAAGCACACCAAAAATATGGGAGAACTACAGAGTTCTAGTGTCCTGCATGTATATCATAGTACCTCAAGAGTAATTCTGGTAGAAATCCATACAAAATATGTGCTGATAAAAGGTGTGATTTACTAATGACTTCAGTGTTTCTGTTGCAATGGCAGTGTTTTTCCATTCTATACTTTTTCCGTAGCAAATGAAAAAGTCAACTCTCATCATTTTGACCTAGGTCTTTAGAAAGGGACCAATGGTAGCTATGTCAGATAGTTTCATGATTTTCTTTCATCTATTCCTGACAGCTTAAAATGAGTAAATTTCATGCAGAATGTGCAAGATAGAAGTCTGTAAGAGGACCTCAGCGTGTTTTTAGTTTTGCAGCAGCCGTTGAAGTTTTCATTCTGGGGATGATATTAGACCCTTTATAACTTAGACCTTATCAAGGGAATCAAGGGGAAGAAGCTGACAAACTCACAGCAGATTTCCACACAACTTCACAAAAACAGTAGGCAGACAGAACAATAATGAGTTCCTAGGAAGGCTGCCAAAAGGAGCAAGTGGCTACAGCAGTCATAATGTATGCTAATTTGTGTATAAACAAACATGAGTGGAAGGACACATCAAATACAACGCTTTCCAATCTCAACTTGGACTTGGATTCCCACAACTTTAAAACTATCTCCAGGATACCTTAAATAAAACAGAAATAGCTCTAAGGCAAAGCTGGCTTTAAGGCATTCTTCAGAGGTCATTCCCATAATGTCAAAAAAATTCAGGGAGGCTGCCAAGAAATAATAGCCTTTGGAAGAACAGTATTATATCTACCTTTTCTGTAGGGGTACCCTTTCTGCGATGTGAAGATATTTCCCTGAAGATGTTTACTCTCTTGTCACTATTTCCACAAAGCAACAATAGGAAATTTTCATTTCTCTTCATTTCTCCTTGAAGAAAAACAAATCAACTAAGTACTGTAACAATGAGATTTTTGTTTCAGGATTCTACTGTTTAAAAGAAAACACACAGCCCACCAAGGACCACGATCTTTTTCATCTAAAATTTGACTATTTCTATAATATTCCAAAAGAGATTATCATTTAAGTCAGTCTTTACTAAAATAGTTGCAGACATCTAAGTTTTGTTACTGGGTTCAGATGTTACAAACTGAATGAAACCATACTCTGTGCTGAAAGTAGATTCCTTTTGTTACTTGTGCACACAGAAGTTCCGGCCCAAACTATGGCCTCACTGAAGTTAATGGCAAAACTCCCACTGACTTCAATTAGAACAGAATTTAGCTCACAGTCTCATTACTGAGCATAACAATTAAAAGAAGCTTTTACAAGCTGCATTGCTGTGTAAAAGGGCATGTACCACGTAGCAGATTTCATTGAACCCATAGCCAACAAGTCATTGCTATAGCAACTGAGGTTTAACAAAGGTAGTCAGTGTCTCTGTAATCATCAGGTGTCTCTATAGCAACTAGAGTTTCCAGAGAACAAGAGAAAAATATTTGAAAGCTGTCAGTTGGAAGAAAAGAGGTCTGTGAATAAGAAGGTTGGAACCGAAAGCAACATAAGGGTAAAGCATGGCTTGGAGTGAAAAAATACCATTGTCCAGAACCTACACAATGACAAAGGAAGAGCGAGCACAGGCCAAGGGCTAGACTGGGGATGAGAGAGGGAGTGGTTCAAGCATTCCATTGGTTAAGGGAAGCAATACAGCCCTCCAGATATTCCCATATATAAATTAGTTAAGTTTTGGTCATAATTCTCTGAAAAAGGGACTAGTTACTACAGGAGAGAAGCAGGGCTAAAACCTTTTCTGCAACAGGAAATTAAGTGCACTGAGATTTTCAAAAGCATCTGCCTGCAATTCTTGTGCCCACATTTCTTTCCAAACTTAGCCTTACTTCTCTTCAATATGGAAGAATGCAACTTGTGTTCTTAAAATGCTTCTGCTGGTAGCACTGTGTCATTATGTAGAAACAACAGTTATTTTTTTTTTAATATTTCTTATTTACAAGTTTTTAAACAGCGTTCAAGTGAAAAAAGGAACAGCTGCCATTTGGATACTGATAGAGATGAAAACAGCATTGCTCATCATAGGTCTATTTTAGTAAAAGATGGTTTTAGGCTCTCAGGTAGGAAGATAGCAGCATATCTTCACGTAAGAAAGGCCATCCTATGTAAACATAAACTCCTGCCAAAAAATACTTTAGTGATATCAGCAGAACCTATAAAATAACAATTTTGGCCTAATCTGACTGCTACTGACCTCAGGGAGATATGAATTTAATTTAATTAAATTTTAATTTAATTAGGAGTGATCCAAAATGTTCATGTTTACAGTCTAAAAATAATTCACTTGGCCTGGCATGCTTCTTCTGAAAATGAAACTAATTATATATTCCAAACGGGGTCTTCTCCAATATACTGGTGCACTACAATACATTTCTTACATAAACCAAAACCCCTGTCTTTAACCCGAGGAACTGATAGAAATCCAGATTTTTCATTTCGTGTGTAAAGAGAGCCCTCTAGTGGAATATACTTTGAGACTCAACTTATGAGAAGGAACAGTCCTTGTCATGCAACAGCCAGTTAAATCGGGTATTTTTCCCACTTTCCGTAGTAGTACAAGTTACATTGCATCGTACTGTGTATGTGAAACAGAAGTCAGCAAGTGACATGTATTTGAACAATCTACCTGAGAAGAAAACCACTGTAGCAATATACTTTGTCAGGCAAATTTTTTGTTTGTTTCTTTGTTTTGTGTTTTGAAGATTTAAATGTCAACCACAGTTAGGTTGGTTGCTCTTTTGTAACAGTCTGCAGTTACTATGTACCCAACTCAAGTGAATCAATGATGTGATATCACTCTTCATAAGGGAGGGTGGGATATTGTTAATGTCAAGTGCTCAGGAGAGCTGATTAATCTTCAAAGATAGTGTCCTCAAAGCACAAGGACCTCCCAACACACAGAAAGTCAATCAAGCAGTGTGGATGAAGAAGGAACACTTTCAAATGGAAAAGGGAAGCACAGAGAAAGTGGAAGCAGGAACAGGCAACACAGGAGGAATAGAGACATTGCCTGAGCATGCAGAAAAATGTTTAAACAGTTGGAGCTGAAACTTACTAGGGATACAAGGAAAAGTTCTTCTATGAGTTCATTGGCATCAAAAGTTTCTATTGAAGATTTAGACCCATGGCTCAGTGGGGCAGAGAAACAAGTGACAAAGGACATGGAAAATAAACTTATTCAGTAACTGGTTTGCCTCAGTTTTTACTGGTAAGTTTTGGCCTCACACTTGCCAGCCTGCAGCAGAGTCTGGGACCGATGCATTACCTGCTGTATAAGAAACTGAACTTAAACCAGTGGATATGCACAAGTCCATGGTTCCACAAGTTGAACATGAGTCACTGGGCTACAGTCCTTCCAAAACTGGACTGAGATAAAAAACAAATCAACCATTATATGTGCTGAGATTTCATTGGATGAACATTACATTTCATAGTGAATCTATCTCCCTCTTTTAACTGCTCAAAATATTCTTCCAATAGGAAGCTATAATTTAAAAGTTATCTTTACAATTGGTATCATTAAGTTAAATCTTACTATCGAGACTGTTCTTCAGTTTATTAAAATACAAAAAAAAAAAAAAAAAAAAAAAACACAAAAAAACACAGGCAGCAGTTCGAGCTGAAAATTAACATTAAGCCCATGGAAGTAAACTTGAAAATATCCCCTCCATGGTCATAACATTGTTAAATGTGGATTTATTTAAATTATATAAATAGGTAATACCATTTTTTCAGAATTTCATAAGAACTCATCTTAGTTCTGTATCTATTGGCTAAAACTGTAGAAAATAGATTGGATCTGCTGCCCTGTGATAACTCATAGAAGCAAACTGTTTTGTCTTTCAGGGCTTTAATTTCGTCAGGAGTGCTAGCATTTCTGTCTTCTCAGAGAGAAAAAACACACAAGAGCATTTCAGCTCTCACTTATGTGAAATTGGTCAGCAAATGTTTGTTCCAGCATGATGATTACAGCAAGTTGAGCCGGATATTACATCACAGGATACATTCAATTCCTTGGTACTCAAAAGGGAGAAAAGATTTTCCTGTGTTGATGCAGTGATATATGAGCAGAAATATCACAACTGTCTTGGAAGATTAGAATTCCAGTTCCACTCAATTCAGTGTATATTTATCATGACTATTGTGGTACTTGTAAGGTTGGTTTTTTTAAAATAGGCTTTGTCTTCTGGATAGAAAAGTATATTCCTGGAAGCAGAAACTATTTTTAGAGCTATTGTTTGGTTAAGAGTTATAACTGTAATGTACTAGATATATAGATTATGTGGACTGTTACTTCTGTCACTAGAGATTCTGAGCCACATAGATAGAATACCAGCAATACCACATAAGCAATAGTAAAACCAGAGTCTGACCTCAGGAAAAAAAAAAAAAAAAAGGAGACAGGATCAATAGCAACAAGCAACAGCAATCAGCAAATAAACCATTTGGCTTTTCTAAGCAGTAGAAGAACAGATTTCAAAATACATTGTGACCTGGCAGTTATAAAGTGACGCTTACCCCACCATCAAGGGCTTAGTGGCCTTAGCTCACAGTATTTCACAGGCAGTTGCATATCAGCACAGGAACTAGCAAGGCAGATCTTCCTGGCTGGAATGGATTAGAGAAGGATAACCAGTTGTGATCCCACTAATCCTGTTCCAGTCTGTCTGGGGATTTTAGGCAAGGAAGCTGTGACGGAACATTTGTTATCTGTGCGCTGGCAATGTGGTTGATTTCTCAGAATTGGTTTTGCTTGTTTTTTTATTTATATAAATGCACTTGTTTTCAATGTTTGTTTTTACTTGTGGCTGTACTTTTCCCATGCCTGCATAATTGCCGGTATTGCTTAAGTATGGTCTCTTTGCTTGGAATTCTCACTATGATTACTATAATTAATTACAATTTTTAAATTGTGCTTCTTTTCTGACTTTATATTTTCCAAGATGAGAATCCCTTATCATATAGAAGACTCCTCTTGCTTTCTGTTCAATCTTGATAGTTCCTGTAGAAGTCTGCTCTTACATCTGCCAAGCTAGGGCAGGAAAGGAGTATTGTTCTGTGAAATTCATAAAGTAGACTTGATAAGGTGAACACAGAAAATAAGCAGAATACCTCTTGGTTTGTAAAAATGACATGACAAGGAGACGAAGCAAATATTCTTTGTAGTAAGAGCACAGTATTACAAGAGCTACATGACCTTCCAACAAAAACTAACTTATTTTGGCTTTTAACTTACTCTTTGGTCTGTTAAGTAATATTTAAAATATCTTCCCTGTGATAACTTTCTTCATTCACCTGGTAGCCAGTTCTGGAAACCAAAATATAACTTTGTTGTCCAGATCCCTTCCATCTTGATTTGTCATCAGTATTGCAATTATGATGCAGCTGCTGCAAAACCTTGTTATTCTATCTGACCTGCAAACCGACCAAAACTTAAAGAGAAGTTAATCCAGTTAGACTTGGAAACTGGTGAGGGTGCTTGATAATATGTAACCACTGAAAATGTGGTTATATATCAGAAAACAGAAAGGATCAAACAGAATGTCTGGTCATACTGCCAACAATTTTGCAAATGAGATCTTCACATACTGTTAAGGTTTTCTGAGGTCTTACTCTGTTCCCGTGTATTTTTCACAGAAAGCTCTACTTTTTTTCCAGTAGGGCTCTTCCCATCTATATAGAGACATCCTTCTTCCAGGACCTTACTCAGCAAAACATTCCTGAAGAAACATTGGAGAGGTGATTTGGTTTAATTTAGCTCAAGAGGCATCTGGTTAAAGTATATTTCTCCCAGTAACGTATATATAAAATACTTGCGAATATGTTGTGTTGGATAGTTACCTTGCCTTAATCATCTTTTTTTTTTTTTTTTTGCATATCTCAGCTAGTGTATAGCAGTAATATATTAGCAAACTCTTATGTGGAGTGCTGCAGCTGAACATCTGGCCCACTTAGAATATAATAGTAAATTTAAACTCAGATAAAGGAATTTTGCTTCTCTATGTCCTCAGCTATTAGGATACTTTCCAAATGCCTTATCTGATACAGAAGGAATGTGAAATAAGCACCAGTTCCTATTTTCAAAGAAAACTTAAAATAAGTAAATTAATGCTAAAAGCTGTTATTAGGATTGCCTTCAGATAGCAACTTTCACTCAATGATCTCACACCATTTACCAAATATTAATGAATTCCTAAAAAGCCTTGTGAATGAGGTAAACATTACTATTCCCCCAATCCTACGATTAGACATCATTGTACCCTCTGTAAGGAATCAAGCTAAGCCAAAGATATTCTACAGATGTAGGTAAATCGCAGCAGTTAACTAAAACCAATTATCCTGTGTTTTGTAGAAGAAAAAAACCTGCTACCTCTATTTTTGTAGCACTTCTTTATAGTGAATGAATGATGACATTAAAGAAGGAAAAAACGGTCATTTTGGCTAAAGTATTGTCCAATAGAAAACCACCATGTTGTGAGACATGCCATTTTTCAGTTATAAACACAATGAGATTTTTCTGCATGTTTAAAAATAGAGTTCTCTGAGCCCAGGCCCTTAGCACAGATCACTGGATGAAAAATACTTGCATGTTTGAGTCTATTACTCAGTCACTACAAAAATCTGCAACACCAGCTTTCTACTCGCTAGCACTGCATATGAATTTCTTCCAAGATCTACTTGCAGATAAGCATATACTGCTTCAACATGGCCTGACTCTTTAGTAGATTCATGAAGCAGTGTCAATAAGTTAACTTCTGAGCCTATTTTATCTCCTTCCCCAAAAATACAAGATTACCTTAGTATGTGGAAAAGATGTTGACTCATACAAACTTGCATTAATGGCAATATCACAGAATGGTTCCATTTGGAAGGGACATTAAAGATCATTGAGTTCCAACCCCCCTGCCATAGGAAGGGACACCTCCCACTAGACCAAGTTGCTCAAAATAAACACTAAGAACGCTAAATTCTTCTGGTTCAGGGGAACAGAATTTTGTTAAAACCATTAGGACAAAGTCCCTGGAAAATAAGTATCTATGATAAATCTTTCATCAAGATAGAAAACATCCACATAAATTATTAATTTTATTTAGAAAGAAAAAAAAGAAGAAAAAAAAAAAAACTTAATAAATAATTTAGAGAAGTANTACCTTTGCCCAGGAATCAGAAATCTTATGTGTTGGCTGGAATTCACAGAGAATGCCCCATGTACCAAACAAAATGGAAGATTAAAAACATTGAAAAAAGAGCCGTTTGAAGAAATATAGAATGTAAAAAGGAGGAAAAAAAAATCCCAATATATGGAGTTTAAAAAGAGTAGATATCATCTGGGTTTTTTTTAGTGGGAGATAGATGCTTAATTTCAAATAATCAAAATTTATTTTAAAATAAAAAGAAAGGAAAATGATTGATTGGCATAATGGACATGCAAGCTAAAATGTCTGTTAGTGATAGTTGCCAACAAGGATACAATTATAGGATTAGACAGGTATTCATGGTTCTGTGAAGGATTAATACAATGTTTGAGAAGGCAAAGAAAAACAACAGTTTTGGATGTTATTTCTGTACTCCTCAGAAGCAGCAGCTATGACGGGTGGCCGTGTCTTGAAAGATGATTTTAAATTGTCGTGCATCTCTGAGACAAAAACAATGCCTGAAAGTGTGATCCTGTAACATGATGAATGCTATTTAGAACCACATCTCCTCAAAATTATGTAAGGAGCTCTGCTGAGTCTTTGGCAGAATTTAAGCCCCAAATCCAATACCTGGAAGTCTAAACCTTCTACGCAGCTAACAGAAGAGTCTGATTATGATGTTTCCCTAGTGGCTAGTTTTGTGCTTCTGTGCATGAAGGCAAACATTCAAAATCATTTGCCAAACTCAGAGCGTATGTAGGAACAGAACAGTTTAGCCTAGTGTTTAAAGCCATTATCTGCAAGAGGTAAAAATCTAATATTTTTTCCCATTTTTTTTCTGGCTATCTCAGATATTCCAATAATTTAAAGGAAAGAGAGATTTGGTCTCAGGATCCAACTATGTTTATATATCCTCCAAGGCTGCTTTGAAATATTTAGCTGTTTTCTGTAGAGGTGTGGGTTTTTTTCTAAAATAATTCACTTGTATGCAACCCAGAATGTGGAGTCAGTTAAAGTGACAAAATACTGAATTTATCCCTTATCCATTACAGCAACAAGCTCTTAATGTATAAACATCTTTTTATTATGCCAAAATTAAGGAAACATAGCCCTTAAGCTATCAGTAAAGAGAAAGTTTGGTATGTGTCTAGATAAATTTATTAAGTCCCAAACCTATTCAGTGAGGCTTGAATAAGTAACTTAACTGGGAATGTTCTCCTCCAGAAAGTTAAGCACACACTCAAAAATTTCTGGAGCTGGGACACTCGGTCTTACTTTTCAGATACAGTCTTTTTTGAAGCCCTTAAGTTGTTAAGATTCAAATTTCAAAACTGTACCAAAACCTACCAAAAAAGTAAATCTTGGAACAAGCCCATGACTTTTAATCCAGTAGAAACAAAAGAACGAATAAAGCCAGTTAAACAAACATAAAATACCCAACATTTTCCCAGCAAGGGCAAGCCTTTGTGATGTCTGAAGCAAGATTACTAGTGTCTGCATTCTTATTCCTGAGGACAGTGGTTTTATGAATAAAGCTTTTCCTGAAACATCTTTACTTACATAAAAGAACCCTGACAATGCCTTCAGCTTTTCTTTTAAAAACAAAACAAAAACAAAAACCCCACCAAACAAATATTCCACACACAAACCAACATGCTCTATGATGACCTTACAGTTCTTTCTAAAACAGTTTCACACACAGAAATGTGACTGATCAACCACTACAGAATTTAATTATTTTTACAGTGTGTCCATTTTTTAGAAAATTCTTCCTGAACAAAGTCTAATCTTTGGTTATCTCATGACCACATAAGTTAGATTTTTGCTTTTCCTTTTGAATTAAACTTTTCAATATAAAATGAGCACATTAAAAAAAACCCACCAAACAACAAAACATGATGCTTAAATGCTGTATGTCAAATTCTATACTGGGGGCTCAAAGCCAGGGAGACTGTACTATTTTTTGCCCACTAATATTTCATACCGCAACTTCTCTAGCAGTTAGACTGAGGAACTCCTTATTGTCTGGTAGAAATATGGGTTTGGATAAATTCAAATGGAAAAGGGAATTTAACCTGGTCTTCCAAATCTAAGGTGAGTAGTCTAATCACTGAGATTCTCTGTATAAAATGACCTCCTTCCACTGTTTTGTGCTTCTTTTCCATTGATATTATTGTAAGTGACTTCAAATTACCTATTTGGTAAAGGTAGCAAAGAACTCTGGGTTTCATAATAAATAAGTCTTTGTTTTGCATTGTTATAGATACGGAATGTGTTTATTGTCAAATTTGCCACTTTGAAGACAGATGATCAGTCTCACAACATTAAAGTCACTGTTTCTAAACTGTGAATATGGTATCCAAATAAAGTCTCCATTTATATTTTTATCCTTTATAAAAGTTACAAGCCTTAGCTATGTGACTCTAACATTTTAAAATAGGAGTTGCATCAGTTGTATAATGAAATTGTTACACCTAATTCTGTTATACAGAATTTTGTCATTCAAAGTATAGTGGTAAATATTTCTCAACAAGTACAGGTTAACATCAAAGTTTTATCCTTACTTGAAATCGAGTTGCACGGTTCATTAACTTGGGAAGTACCAGCTGGGTTCTGCCGAATTTCACCTTGCAGAGGCTCCATTGGTAATCAGGTCAGAAGTAGAGTTTTGATTTACGTAATCCTGACTACATTTGCAAATTATCAGGTAAAATTTACAAAAAGAAAGACACTATGAGGGAAACACAAAGGAGAGGAGATAGTGATACAGTGGAGGGGAAAGAGTAAAACCAGTGATGGAGACTGAAAAATAATAATCTGATAAGCAAAGAAAAAGCATTAATTTAAAAAAACCCAAAAACTGTTTTTATACAAAGTGAAAGAAAAAATTAAAACCTGTAAAGTATGATGAAATTAGTTTACACAGAGGGCACAATTAATTGCCAAACAAAAAATATTTTAAAACATTGTAGCTTGAAGCAACAGCACACCCTTAGGAAAACTCATACTATTGTGAGCTACTGACCTGAAATAGAGAGTATGGATATCTATGTATTTATTTCTATTTTATTCACCTTTTGAAAGCATTTTTGGCCAAACTAATCTGTTCAGAATTCATTCCAAGTCAGATATTTTTTTAAACATGAGTTTTATGAGGTTGTGACACACACACAAAAAAGAAACCAACCTGAAAAGATTGCCCTTTTTTAATGAGAAGCCGAATCGGGTTTTTTTTCTGATGACGATGAGAGTTTGTCTGGAATCCTCCAGTATAATACATATATTGTATTATATTGTATTGGGCTTGGACAATATTCTATGCATTTAGCTCTAAGACAGTTTCTATAATTTTACTTGTTTAACTGAATAACGTAAATAAAAGCATGCAAACAGCAGAAATGATGGAAAGAAAATTCCTGTATTTTATTCAGCTTGATAGTGTTTTCAAGGTACTTTTAATTCTAGTTAATTAGACTGTTGCTTTTACAGAGAGTCTTTCTGCAGGATCAATACAAATTCAGGGCCTAAATCTTTAAATCCCTATTTGTTGATTTGTTTTCTTCTTCTGTCTTTGCACTATAGTAAAGTGCTAGTTTTATTCTATGTCACATTTAAAAGTGGGAAAGAGCAAATATTGTTAAACTTCCAAGATGTAGTGAAGATTGCTATTCCAGTCTTTTAACATTATTTTTTCCATCTTGAATTACCTCAATAAAATCTGTTTTTTTTTTTTAAGGATTCAGATTATGCTGTAAACTACAGGGATCAATATTATGAACACAGACTAAGTTTTACAACACAATTTTAGAAACTGAGAAAGCCTAAGCCTTGGAGGCAATTTGAGCATCTGCAGCTGGAGCAAGCGCAGTCCAGCGATGCAACCGTAACATTAAAAATGAGACAGGGCAGCTTTAAGAGAGAAACAGGAAGCTGTAACTAGAACCCAGCTGAATTCTGAGCTGGAGCACTTACCCTCAGGCTGCAAATGAAACAGATGTGTTTGCTCTGAAGTTCTGTTGTATCTGGACTTTTTTTGTACCAAAGGTGATAACACTTTCCTTCCTGTGGCTTTTTTTTAATTATTATTTTTTTTCATAAGGGGCATGAAATGGAGAAGTTGAAGAAATATGTATCAGTGAAAGATGAAGATCAGTTTTATCATCAGGGAGCTGTGGAGTTGCTAGTCTTTAACTTTCTACTCATCCTTACAATATTAACAATTTGGTTGTTTAAAAACCATCGATTCCGCTTTCTGCATGAAACTGGAGGAGCTATGCTTTATGGTGAGTATAAATTCAAGTGCCAGCTTCAGATGTTCTAGTTGCATATTTATGATCAGGCACTCGATCTCAAGTGCTGACAAAGCTCAGAAAATGTGCTGAACAAAGTGTCATCAGCTCCATAGCTCCATAACTGTACAGTAAAATAATAATGTAACAGCATCTCATGAAGTAGCCAGAGGCTGACTTGTTAAGGGGGAATCTTGAGCTGATTGTCCTCATGATATGCATGTTACGTTCCTCTATGGGCAGACAGATGCTGCATGACATTTGAGGAGTTTACTGTTTTCAAAAGAAAGAAATGCCCACAGTGAAAGAGATCATTTAATTTGCTTATTTTACATGCCTGTTTTATATAACATTCAAAGGAGTTAGACTAAGGAGCTTTATGATTCCAGTCGTGTTGTCTCATTTTAGTTTAAATTATCTTGAGATTTAAAAAACAGACTATGAAAAAAAGCCTCTAAAGTCTTCTCTGAATGCTGTCATTGTACTGCAGTTTCAGTTGGCTTGTCTAGTTCTAATCTTCTTTTATAAAGTTTTACAATATTGTGTATCACTTCCGTGTAGAACTTTCTGCATTGTCCGCTGATAAGAAGTACCCTCTAGTTTAATGGTATACACTTAACATCTATAACAATTTCTCTTGTCGTTCTCTCTTACTGTTGTTTCATTTTGAGAAAAGTGTGACTGGTAACAGAAATGTTACCGTAAAACATACGGGAGGGTAACAGTGTCAAAATGGAAGATAAATCAACAGCTCAGTCACTAGGTATCTAAATGGCAGACTGTTTTGACCCAAACTCACTCTATGCACATCATGTTCTAGCAATGTAATAACAAAATTGGTTTTGGGTAAGCATTGCATATTCTGAAGAATAGTTTATCATTGCACACCACATGCAAAACACCGAGGATGTTCAGCTGCAAGCTTGCAACAGGAAAGGCAACTGACCCCTATAGTTTGATATAGAAGCTTCATTTGCTGCATTTTAAGATTATCTCCGTTCTGCAGGAGGACTGAAGGTGAAGATTACAGTCCTCCTTGTATCCCTTTCAGACTATTTCATTAGATAAATTAATTGTATGAAATTTCAAGAACACAGGCTATTTCATCTCACTGTCTTCACAAGTGACATGACACGTTGAAGGAAAGCAAGTAAAGAAAGTCAGATTCAGCCAGTCACTGAGCTCTTAACACCTGGGCGAGGAAGTCTATGAGAGCTCTTAATTCTCATCTGCCTTGCATTTATTTTAAAGCTATGAAAATTTTTATTTGATAATATGCCCTTTTTCTGATCTTGAAGTCTGTTGCAAATAGTAAACACTTCAACTGAATCAGTTGAGACTGAAATACTCATCACAAGATACTCAAATGCAGTGGTTTTCATTGTCAGACATTACCTAGATTGTTGTTTAACAGTTTTACAGGGTACAAGTTTCATAGCATGACTAAGAATACATTTGCTCATTGCATTTCTATTAACCATCTTTCCAAAGGAAAACCATGAACACCATGCAATACATTCATTATGATCAACTTGTAAATTATGACTTTTTTTCTAACTATGTGGGTGACTTTTCTATAAGCAGCTTCCTTTACACTATTCTGCTGTTTCCCATATGCAGCTCACAACATTGAAGAATTAGAAAAAAGCCTATCAAAATAGAAATGAAGTGTGAGGGAATACATATTACACAAATAAAAATCAGTATTTAATTAGTTTCATCTATCTTTTGGTTCTATTTTTCTGCCTGCCCAGAACATAATTTGCACATCATGAGGATAACCAGCTCATTATATTCTTTTGATCAGTTAAGAGATTAGGGCTCCAGCAGGACAGAGCTTTTGAATTATTAAAACATTCATGAACAAGGGAAACGTGCTTCATGATTGTAAATAAACTATCTATTTAGTCTTGCATTATTTATGGCAATCTTCAAACACAGGAAAAAAAAAAAAAAAAAGATTATTCATAGGATCCAGAAAGCTGATTCAAAATCCTGTTTTAGCCTTAGAGATTCTGGATATGGGTTTAGGCATCTTTAGTATTGTGGAATAGCAATAATTAGAAGAAAGTGGAATTTCAGGAGTTACGACAGATCAACAGGCAGCAGCTTCAGAAGAAAATCTTCATGGCACCAAGCACTGACAGTGAGCTGAATCCTACCCATAATTATTTTTTGCCTTCTTTATCAGAACAATTCTGGTTTACACTTTCTTTTTTTCTCACCAAGTTTCTGCCCTATAGTCCGCTTTACTCCAACCCACTGAGTTATTTGCTAGACACATAAATAGCAGCACAAGAAACCAATAATTTTGCTTCAAGTGATAGAAAATACTGGAAAAGCACTAGAAAGGATAGAGAAAGCAAAATGAGGAAGAACAGAGGAAAAGACAACACAGAACTACAAAAACAGGAAGAAATTCTGCAGTTACTGCAAAGTGCTGAACAGGCACAAACTGAGGTCTAGGAACAGCCTAATAGAAAGTTCTATTTAAAGTAAAGAATGAATAAAAGGGTTGGTTTTGTTTTTTATAAGATTTTCAGAAAGTTTTAGGCTTAATAATTCCAGCTAAAAAAAAAACCCATACTAGAAAACTGTCCATTTAGAAACTTTAAAAACTGAGATATGTTAACCTTTTTTTAGCGAAGCAATAGTTTAACACTAAATACAGCTGTACTTCAGTTAAAAATGTTTCTGTAGTTGCAAAGAAAAAACCCAAAGCATTTAGCATAATCCAGAATAAATTCAACAGGAATTCAGTGTTACTGCACAATAAAAATTATGTGTACATATATACACACATACATATAAATTTCAAGGCATTTATCTTGAAATTATTTAAACACTTCAAATGTTTTGTTGGTTTGAGCACCAAACTGAAAAATCACTCAGATAAAAAAGAAAAATACAGACTTACCTGTTTGTTCATTCATTCATTCCTTTGTTTTCCAGTATCTTAGAGAACAGATTTCTCTGCACACTGTAGTACACAGGCCCCAAACAGTAAACTCAACTTTCTTCCTGATTTCTGTGTATCAAAGAGACAGGTGAGCATAAAAGAGTAACTTCATGCCACCCAGAAGAGCATCCTTTATCTACATTATTATACAGAATGAGCATAGTAGATTATCTACACAAGCAATAACAAAAACTGAATGCCACTTCTCTCAGATAAGAGTAAGTGGCCTTTCCTTTATAACCAGAGCCCAGAAGACCCCCTGTAAGCATTAGACTAAATAAAAGAGTTAAGGCCCTGTTATACAAAGCCCGATCTCCTTAAATAACTCAGTCATAAAATGTTAGGTACCAAATTCCCCATGTCATAACCCTCCATGTTAGCAGGAGAACAGCCCAGAGCTAGCACAATGAAAATCTGAGCAAAAGCATCTAAACTTCTCATCTGCCTCATATTTCAGGTATCAGGACTATATGCAGACACTACCAGTTACCTCTGATTAAGAGGCTAAATTACTCCCCCCACTTAGGCAACCAGAATTTAACCAGAAAACTCCTACCAGGCAAACAAAACTCCCCCACAAGTCACTAATACAATTGTGTCCTTTATCTCCCATCAGTTTTGGTTGAAATTGTTCTCACCTTGAGTAGCTGTCACCTCTAGGGAACATGTGATGCTTCTTAGGGTGGAGGTGAGACTGAAGATGTACCTGCCTTCAAGGTTATGCTCTGTGGAACTTGATGGTCAGACTGGAAGGAAAAAAAAAAAAAAAAAGATGAATGACAGAATACAGCCATTGTAACACTCACAAGAAATGGCTTCATGTTGCAGTAGTTAGAGATGCTTCCTGAAGTTTTGAGGGGATTGGAGAACTGGGACTGGAGGTCTACCACTTTTTTTTCCTTTCCCCTTGCCATTCAGCTCTTGGCAGGTGTGCAGTGGGAAAGCTCACACATAGTAGCCTTTCCTCAGCCTGTTCAGCAGATCCCATGCAGCCTGGTTGGAAGTGAGGCATGTACCAGAGTTCTTTGGTGGTGGTAATTATTAGGCAATGGCAACAATTCTTAAACCTCTTAAATCCATTGTGCTTCTTGAGTGGAATAATTGCAGTTCTTCTGATCATGTGTGCCTAATTCTTAGAGGCAGCAATTGATCTAACAAGTCCCAGGAAGAGGAATCTCTAGCCCTCAATGAAATAACGAAGAGTAATTGTTTGTCTTCCAGACTACAACGTTCATATTGAGGAGAGATTGTCAAGATTCACAGGAATGCATGAAAAATCATGAACAAGGCAGAAAATGATGTTGTAGTGGGTAGATGGAAGAGAGGAGTAGCATTCCTGAGGCAAACAAATTTGGAAGAAATTCTAAAATATTTGGAAAAATCAAGTAATGGCTAATACTGTATCCCTGAGTGTCGTTATTGAGGAAGGCATTGAACAGCTGTCTAGCTAAAATCCTGGGGAAGGAACAGACCTGTGTAGCTTAGGAGTTTGGCATGAGTGACTTAAGAAATCCCTTCCAGATCTCTCATCAAACAAAGAATTTTATCCTGCTTCCACTGAAGAAGCTGGAAAACCTGCCATTGCCTTCAGCTGAAACATGACTGAGTTCTAGTTAGAGGTTTTGCTGCAAGCTCTTACTTCAAAGAAGAACTGAGACTTTTTTAAGGAAATCTGTAACTTTAGTTATACCCTTTTCTGTTTCAATCTTGCATTTAAATACATGTACTTTAAAACATGAATTAAAAGAAGTTTTGAAAAAAAACTAGTTTTGAAGAGAAATGTCTTAAATATGGGGAAGCTGAGATGAAACATTTATAATTGGATTTGGACTCCTAGAATACAAGATAGGTACTCATCTTTGTGCTAGTACACTCAAGTGTAGCCTTGCATAAGAGTTTGCATGTACAATTACCTACATCCTTAATTGATGTAATACGATTTGAAACTTCTTTATTCATGCTAACCAGTACCTTAGTATAATACCTACTTATGATGTCTGGTAACAGATGCAGCATCATTCCTGACTCATTTAGGGAGTTTTAAACGCCAAATTCCTAAACTTAGGTGGTAAAGCCAGGCTTTCTGTGCATGCCACTATGAAGTCAGAACTATTTCTACAGAAGGTGTTCTTTTACATACCAAAGTCCATAGAACATTCTGAGAAAATTTTTTATTTTTCTGCCACAAAACACTGATTGCAAGGAAATTAGAAATTATTAGCCTTTTTTATAGGTAACAGATATATAATAGATACATCCAAGTAGTATTTCCCCTTTTTTTTTTTTCCTTTAATTGCACTATAAAGAATGTTTCAGAAGATACATGACAAAACCATTATTTCAGTTTGGAAAGGGGAGTAGTGGAAAGGAGAGTACATCATACACCTACTTAAAAATTAATTATTTCTATTATAATATAATCTGGCTCCTGAATTCTGTCAGGAAATAAATGTTATATAATGATTTAAAGCAGAAAAAACATTCCATAACTGATACACCTACTAAAATATTAAATACACTCTTCCCATATTTTTAATTCACCGGGGGCTTTATATAGGGTCTTTGGAACATTTATTATTACTGAAGGAAGAATACAATTCCATCACTTATATTGACTCTGCAATATAGTGTAGTGATTGCAATTTTCATTGTCTGAAACTTCCAGAAAGCATTTGAGAATATTTTAAATCAAGTCATCATTATGGATCCTGTCCACATTTTTTTCAAATTTAACACAATACAGACATAAAAGCCTCATCAATGCCCTCACAGTATTGATTATTAGAATCTTCTCTAATGTAATTTCTCCAATATGCTTATGCTGCTGAATACTGTCACAATTTCCTTGTTCTTTCATTATCACTTCATTATTTGTGTGGCTCTGTAGGTTACACAGATCTGTACTCCATCAGAGGATGAGATCCAAAGCTAGTAAAAGAAAACCCAAAATGCAAACTTGAATTCCAGTTGTAAAGCTCAGTCTGTGTTGATCTTTATTTTTCTAGAGCTGCTGTGATCATATTTTAAACATGTTCTTTTTCTGCAAATTAATTTATTTAAACTCAAGACCTGTTTTTCAGGACTAGGATCTACAATATTTGCATTTGTTTCCATTCCAGAAAATTTCTACATAGACAGTTTGAGACAACCACTGAAGAGAATATATCTTCTTAGAATACAGAATAAGAACAGTTACCTACTCCTAGTTTGAACTTGATACTACAAATTGAAATAATTTGCCCTTGAACAATTCAATGCAATTGCATTACTATAATTGAGAACACTCATTTTCACTTTTAAAACTATCGAACAGAATGTGTTTCAAAGTGTATGCTATATTAGCCAATACAACGCACATCTAAGAATCTCAAAATGCTGTAGGACACAGTAGTCCACCTGGCTGTACAGCAGAGATGGTAAAGGCAATGTCAGCTGGACTCTGCTGATCTTCCTTCAGCAGTTCCATGTTGCCATTTTGAAAGTTATTACGTGTACAAGCCCTGGAAACAGTTAAACTTCAAAGGTTAAAAAGTATCAGAACTCTGAATAGCAGGATTTAAACTCTATTTTTAAAAATAATTTAAACTTATTTTTAAAGTCACTTCCATGTTTTTAGCTCTTCGTTCATGACTTTTGAGGTCTCAGTTAAAAATAGTGCCAAAATAGTTTCCTAAAAGTCTTGTCTTCTGCATGTCGAAAGAAGACTTGTACCAATAAGCATTATACACAGTGTTGCTGGTATAACTGAAGCAAGGCCAGCAGAAAAAAAGATTAATGTCCTACATAATTTTGGAAGACATACTGTGAAAATCTAGATAAAACTATCCAGAAAATGTCAGGTTAATGTGACAGATACTGTAAATGATCAGATAAATGTTAGAGACAAGGAAATGCAGCAAGACAAGAAGTCGGACAAGCACAAAAGAATCATGTGTGGGAAGTATGATGAGGGACATACAGGGAAATTTGGTAAGCAGAGAGAATGCAGAAGGAAAGAAAAGGGAAATGAAAGAGCAGAACAGGTTGTAACAGCACATTTGCCTAACCAAGCACTTCTTTCTCCTGGCTATTTGAAATCTATTACATTTTGTGATGTGATAGTGATTCTAGTGATCTACGTTGCCAAATATTCCTATTCTTGAGTAGTCTTTTCTTTAAGTGTCCTTGCACAGGCACTGGTGGTCTGAAAAATATTTTTGTTACCTGAGCTGATTAAGTCTATGTAATACCTGATAACAGAAGTGCAGCAGAGACAACAAACATCGAGTGACAGGAACAAAAATGATAAAGTAGAAGTTTTCCATTCCAGAGAGTGAGAGTTCTTGTCCAAGCACCAAATGAAGTTGAATTTTTAATGTATTTGAAATTTAATTTGAAAATGAGAGATGTGGTTCTTCTAGAGGAAATCTAATAAAAATAAGATGAAAACCCTGGCTGTTCTAACTAATTAATGGTTTCCTGGGTTCTGACTCATGATTCTGGGCATCTGGGGCTGACCACTGTAGAAACCATATTGCACAGTAGCAGGTGCTTCCCTTTTCCCATACATGCTTTCCTTTAAAATTTTGAGGAATTCTGTCTTTTACTACAGCTAGATTTATTATCTGATATTATGCACAAATGCTGTACAATTTCAGAAGGTGGCCTTGGGGTTTTCTACTGCTTATCTAAATCCTCTGCCATTTAAAGAAACCAACCACATTAAACAGTGGATACAAAACAAGGGTAAATGTGCATGCGTATACCAAACCACCAATGCAGCTCCTAGCACTGCAGAATCAGTCCAGGAAGCTACAGGCTTGCCTTGTATGCGTGCTAGAAATCTGCAGTTCAGAGACTCTCTCTTATGGGAAAATGTGTCAATAACAAAGACATTCTAGTTATGTCTCTAGGCATTTATGAACACTGTGGCATGAGATTACTGGATAAAACTTAAACTGTATTTTTCAGATGCTTATCAGCTATTTCCTGTAATTTAATTTCTTTCTTATTTTTCATAAGTAAGTGTGTTTATCCAGATGTTTTCTAGATATTTATATGTCTTTTATCAATATTTAATCTGAGTATTGTTAGCATTTTATTAACATGTTCATAATCAGTAACTGTAAAGCTGTCTATCATATATATGGGATTAAATCATATACATTTAAAAAAGCATGGAAATTAATTTTGAAGACAAATACACTTCTCTGAGGGTGAAAATATTCTCAGTAATATTATCTAGCTAAGTATTACTCACCTCCTCTGAAATAATCATGCAGGGTCACACTAGACCCAAGAAAAAGAAGTGTACCTTCCAGAAGACAATTGCAGAAGTACATTTTTCTCTGTTTACCATAAAGCACATGTTATGCCGGCACCCCTCTTCTCTACATATCTATTGAAAATGCAGTGGTCGAGCAACTCAGTTAATAACTACATCAGAATGATTCCAGGAACTGGATCACAAAAATGGGCATACAGCTGAGCATATTTCAAACTGGCTTCTGTTTTCTAATATAAAAATGACCATTTTGGAAAAGTATTTAGTGGTCATCCATGAAGTGTTGAGTGAGGTGTACCTCTGTGAAGGTGAAATTCCTGAGAAAGTGGTGTCCTAACTTTAATAGAGTTCATTTTTCTCCAAATCAGTAATTGTGTATCATCAGATACTTAAAGGTGCTTAATGTTTTTTGTTTTTGTTTTTACTCTCCAGGCCTTGTAATGGGATTAATTATACGATATGCAACAAAAGCATCAGATATTGAAAATGGAACTGTTTATGAATGTGAAAAGCTGAAATCTGGGCCATCCACTCTACTTATTAATATAACTAATCAAGTCTATGAGTATCAATACAAAAGAGAGATCAGCCATCACAATGTCAATGGTCACCAGGGCAATGCAATGCTTCAAAAGGTAAAACCTATCTTAATTTTGTTCTAAACTATGAAAAAGTATTTCTTTTATTTAAACCCTAAAGGGAAGAAATCAGGTTTAGAGCTAAGTTGTGACACAGAGAGAGGGAGTCTATTCTGCATTTAGGGTGAGACAGGTAAGTGAAGAAGAAAAACAAGAATGCAAATAAGGTACAGTAGAAACCCTACCATCATTTATCATACTATATGGCAGTATGCTTGCAGAATAATTTCCTGAACTCTTTTAGGTGGTAGTCTTGCCTCCTGCAGATACTGTGTTCACTTGTAGGCAAAGCTGTTACCTTGGGTTCATTGCCACCAAAACTATATAAACCCCACTGATATCTTCATTTGCCTTCTGTCTTAAAAGGGACCAGCTCTGGCAGCATAATGCAAGTGATCTTTACCTCCTGTATACAAACTCTAAACATACTCCAAAATATAAACGTGTAAATATGTAAACTTTCATAGATAGGCGGATTTTTTTATAATGTTATAATCCATGACAATGTTCTCACACATTCATTCACTACTACAGTGGTCTTCATCCTGGATTTCGCTGGGTACCCTCAAGCTTGGGGAGACAGCATTGTGGTAATTCAGGCTGGATGCAAAAAAGGAAGCATGGGAGGAAGTTTACACTCTTTTACGATGTCATGGCCTTTTCTGTTTTCTAGTATATAGCGACTAAAATATTTTACTTTGTTAGTATATTCTCCCCCCACCCTGGCTTTGCAATACGTACTTCGTGTAATGTTCACTTTCTTAAAAGTGACAGCAATTTAAGGAACACATGAATGCAGAAGGACTTTTTAAAACCTTTTCATGCTCAAAGACATCACATATTCACATGGACCTTCTAAGCCCTTACTTTTTTTTTTTTTACAATATTGCAATATATTATTTTGCCTTTGTCCAAGTATTATTGTTTACCTAGGACAGTAATACATATGCCTGTGTATTATAGTGGCTATCATAAAAACTTGTAAGTTATGCTTAGAATCTACATTGCAGAACTCGGCAGAATTAGGGTTTGACCACGTGCTCAAATTCCTTGCTGATGCAGCACTGTTGCGTACCTGTCTGTTGTTACTGCCAGTATTCTTGCCATTCTCAGAAAGAGCTAGACTGTCAAGGACCATTAGAGCTGTGCTGGGGGGGAGACAGGAAAATACTGTGGCAGTCAGAGTACTCAGATTTTGCTGAATCTTCATCATTTTTCCAGCTAGTTGGTTGCAAGAGGTTTGTCTTAGTCAAAGCGTCTCTTTAGTTTTCAAGGCATATGTTCTGAGCCATTACATTTGAACATCTTTGTCAAATCTGGTATACTGAAGCTGAGTTGTGTTAGGAGAAGGGAGGAGAACTAACTCAGGTGGAAGTTTCTGTTGCCTTTAACAGGGGATTGCTCTATCTTCTTTCCAGTCTCACTTTGCTGGAAGATTCTTAGCAGTCTGAACTCTCAGTTGTGGGCTTCTCCATATCATTGGAAAGGCCTCAGCCTGCCTGGATTTTCACTTTAAAATTATCTGAATTATCTGGCAAATGCCCTCTTGAAAAAAAAAAAAAAAAAAAAAAAAAAAAAAAAAAAAGAAAAAGGGAGAAATTCAGTAATATTTTCTAGACAATAACAATGCCTGGCAGCCTTTCTGACTGGCAAAAGCACTAACATAAAAAACACAAAATATGATCACATCATGCTCTGTTTTGTACAACTGTAATTCTCTTTTGACCACAGTATAAGAGTTTACTAAATGCATTTATCAGAAAGAATAGACTGTGGCATGACTTACAAACACGTATCCTTTAAAACATGGGTTTGAATAATAAAACATGCAGTCAGGATTTCGGATGCCTATGAGAAAACTATTTTATCGTATTTGCTGAATTATTTCCAACCAAATTAACATTTCAGACTGTTAGTTTGTAAGTGAAGAAAATCCTTTTTCTATCTCTCTATTCTTTTCAATGAAGTTACCAGCGTAGCTAGAGTTGCTGGCCCATGCTTTACTAGCTAGGTTTTTTCAACTTTGCAACTCAAACTAAGCAGAATGGAAAAAAAGGCTGAGCTTTCGCTTCCTGTTTATCAAATCAAGCTGTAAGAAGACAGAAGTGATTTTGTAGGCATGTCTTACTCTTTTGAAGCTAAAGAATTCTTCTAGAATACTGTAGCCTAAGTACCACTAAAATCACTAAATAGCACTAAAATATCACTTTATCTGGACAAAGAAGCTGCAAGCCATTGCATTAATTATATCCTGTTGTTTGAAAAGTCTTTTTATACTATAACCTGCTGACAGAACAGTAAACTGTACAGAAGCTTATTAAAATCTTCTTACTTAAACAATGCTGTATTTTCAAACAGGATCCTGTTTTATTGAAAGCTACTTGTCATGAAGTGCAGTCACTGAACACTGTTGTTGGTGTCTGTGCAAATATGCACTGAGGACTGACAACAGCTGAAATAAGGACTTTTGCCTTGCCTAACATCATCCTCATTTTAGCCTTACTGTAAAAATTTTAATAAGTATTTTATATACTCTTTACGGCTGTTGTAGAAACAAAAATTAATGTTTCACATGAACAGGACTGACATGACACAGGCATTTTAGTGTAACAAACTGTGCAACAGAGAATAAAGTGATGTCCACTGCTGTGCCAGCAAGGAACCACAAAGGGAGTAGCCCAGTTTGGTTCTGAAAGCAGATAGCACCTTAGTTATGTCTAGACATACATTTGGTTCTGAAAGCAAATAGCACCTTAGTTATGTCTTTGCAGAAAATTCAGTCTTTGGAGAATGGCTGACTGGTCCTTATCTTAGTGAAGATAAAAGGCAACCCCTTTGCCTATAAAAGAGATGCAAGATACATAGGCAACAGACAGCACTAGTGCCTCTCAGATTTCATAACACAGTGATGTGTTGCATCTTCAGTACCAGAGGGAGATACCTGTCACCAGAAGCAAATTACAGTTTCATTGCCATGACAATATGATTTACCCTGTCAGCACATATAGAAGTAGAAAAACCAGCAAGGAACTGAGGATAGTACTGGTAAATTAGTTGAGCTACTAATAATTAAGGCCATCACAAAACCCTGAAGTTGAAGTCTGGAAGAAATGTTTTATGCCATTTTGTGAAATTCATACCTACATAGACAGTCCTTTTGCCAAAAAGGACAATTTTTGCTTTGCCACACTTACATTTTGTTAGAAAATACATATTTACTGTGGAGAGTCTAGAGCTATTACATTTTATGAGATGTTTTACAATGGAAATGATGCTAGAGAAGCGGTCTGGAGATTTATTGAGAAACTTTAGGACAATAGAAACCTGTGCTGACAGGTTAGCAGAACTGATGATAAAACTGTAGTTTAATGAGTTGTTGCACCTGAGCTACATTGTCTACCCATATAAATGTTCCTTGCCTGCTAAAAATGTGAGGTAAAATTTATTTTTCATTGTTTTTAGGTTAAGTCAAATGAAGTAATGAAGATGGCCAGTGTGCACAGTTTTCACGTGCAGTAATTCAAGAAAGTACATATTAGCTGACAGCCAGTAGTTCATTAAGCAACATTAGCAAGCTCTATCTGCACCTGAGTAGATATGAAATATTACATTGGTTTTGATAGTGCAGGCCTTTTATCGTCACTCTGTACATGAGGTACTGAGATGTGTCTTTCCTGAAACTGAACAGAAATTCCATATGGGAACCAGGAATTAAGCCACAGGACTGGCAAGTTGGGTGTCTGGTAGGGCAGATACTTACTCTCACAGGTAACACTGCTTGCAGTTGTTGCCTGTAAAATAGCGCATGACTGATTTCCTTCTTAAAGGAATACTTTTCAAGTAGTATTCTACATATATAAGCAGCAAAGAAATACGCATGAATACTTATAAGAAAGCAATGCAGAATAACATTCTGGCCTGCAGACATTGAAACTGATCCTGAGATTAATCCTGATAAAATGTCACGATTAAAACCCATCCTATCATATTAAATGCTACTTTATTTGTCCTTACCCTCTCTTTATCCTTTCTGACAGATGACATTTGATCCTTCTATCTTCTTCAATATTTTGCTGCCACCAATTATATTTCATGCTGGATATAGTTTGAAGAAGGTATGTGCCTCTTTCTTACATTGCAAAAGTGACTGAACGCGATTGCTACTTTGTAGATCCAACAGGCCAGCCACAGGGAAGACAGTCAGTTAACAATTATGTTGCATGGAAACAACTTGACAGGAATGGAAGCAAATGAAAGATGCAGGGACCTCATTCTGCTCCCTTCCTGCATCTATGCAAAAATTTGACTGTGGGGTTTATACCACTTGGGCATTCCTGTTTTCAGAAGAGAACACTTTAGATCTGGTGACACTGCATGTAGGCAGCAGTCTGTCTGTGTTCTATATACTGCATGATCAGGACTTCATTCAAGGGACGGGGTTATGCAACTGTTTGCATCACATAGTTTCTGCTATGATCCTGAAGCATGTGTCTGGATACATAAAAGAGGGAATTTCAATAGCATTCCATCTTTAACTGAATTTTCCAAAAGAGCTGATGTAGCCTATATTGTTTGATCTTATAGTTGAGATATGGGTTGTAATAAATGGCACTTCTAGATGCAGTGTTTCAAGTTGGTCAAAATTATCTTTTACTGACTGAATTATAAGGGACCTTTTCCAAATTTTCCTCCCCAGAGACACTTTTTTCGTAACTTAGGATCAATTTTAACATACGCCTTTTTGGGAACTGCCATCTCCTGCATAGTCATAGGGTAAGTGAATGCCTGAAGTCCTTATTAGTGCTTGCTGTTTTTTTCAGTTAAAAACTAAACTGTAAAAATAATTGCATGATCAATGTACTTCACAAGTCATGTAACATATGAAGTCATTACTGATCAGGGAATACCGAGGTGGAAAAGAAAAAACTCTTGGGTAGTAAGAACCGTCTAGTACATTTAAGAAATTGTGTCCTTAATTTCTGACTGATGTAAGAACAAATTGCTTTTTACAGCCCTGTAGCTTTAACTGTCTGTCCTGAGATATAGAACTATTCTCTCACTTGAAATTCCATGCTTCTAACCAGAATTCCTCCTAGAGGAGAGCAGATCTCTTAACAGAAAAGGAAGGACTTTAAAGCACAAAAGGGGAGGAAGAGATACCTACTGGCATATATGTAAAATAACTAGAGTAATTTCAAAGGCTAAATAAAACTTTTTAGTTGAAGGTCATGCAAAAAGCCTCACTCTGGAGTTATGTGCAAATTTAGCCTAGATATGACTACATGACTTCTGATGAAACAGAGGAAGGGAAAAAAGCAGAGAGCCAAAAAAATCCTGGTTTATTTCTATACCTCCTTAGTGTAAAGCCTCTAATTATTTTTTTCAAAGTTTGCCCAATTAAAGATTTGCTAGTTAGAAATGTATTACATATTTCCAGGCTGGCGTGATGTGAAACTTTTGTTTGCCTGTTTGGTTAGCTCAATGAAAATTAAGTGAACCATTTAAAAATCCTTTTGCATCTTAAAAGTGTGTATGTTTCACAATATTTATGAATACCAGGCGGATACTTCATGTTCTCATCTTCTGGGAAAATTCCTGGTACAGGTGAAAACGAAATAGCTGGATTCTGAATTGAGTGAGTATCTGTGCCTGCACAGTCTAAGTAGAGCAATGCACTGGTCTTGCCTCTGGATGTGACAGTGCAGTGCTGCATACAAGTCTGTCTTGCTGACAGGCCTTGATCTTGTTGGGATTGTTCAGAGTCAAAAAGCCATAGAACTCTCTGATATTCAGGTTTTAGACTAGGAAGCACACTGCATCTTGTAGGATTTACTTGAGGTCCTGTGCTGTAGAACTGTGAAATGTACCATTTAAATCTCTGCATGATATGGAAAGATTTATGGAAACATTTCAGGATTTGTGAGGGTGCCTGAATTTAAAACTGGTCAAAATTCTCTACCTATGAACAGAACTGCCAAATTATAGAAGGAAATAATCTTTTATTTCTGTCTTTTCCCTTTCTTTACAATGGGCTTTTAAGTAAAGATGTATGTGTTGCATCAAGGTATAAGCTTCTTGCTGGCATTATTACAAGATGGAACTTTCTTCTTTAATGTAACTTTGATAACAGTAAAACACATGATTGCCCTTTAACTCAGAGTTCAGTAATTTTAAAACTCTTCTTTTATGGGTATGCCATCATATCTATCTTGACATCCTAGATTCCTAATAATCACGTAGCTTAGTAAGTATAATGTACCTGATGCACTATAGCCGTTAAGTGTTCTGCAACCTATGGTCACTTCAAATGTTCGGAAATTTTAGACTCCACAATGAAAAGCAACATGCAAATTATGACCCCATTCTGTGCTGAAGTACAAAGGAATGTAAGCTTTGTCTGCAGCTGTTTCCCTTTCACATAAGAAAAACTGCTGAAGATCATGGGGTAAGAAGAAAGTATTCTTTTGATTTCAGACGTGAATCTGTAACTCCAGAAGACAGTGCAACACGTGTCTTGCTTATTGGAGAGGAAAAGCTTACTCCTTTTCTTTCTAAAATTTTGCTTTCCTTGAGAAATGTCATCTCATTCCCTCACCTCTCCTATTTCTTGTTCTCTTCTAGAGAAGGGTGTGAAGAGCTCTGGCTCTTAGTGATCCTTCTTTTCTAATGGGAACAAGCAAGGTGTTTTAGACACACAAGATACAGGATTCCACAAAATGACATAATTAAACGATCAGAACAATTTCCTGCCTGGTTACTTAATGCCCCTACACTTAAACCACTCTTCATTTCTTTGTGAGGCTCTACAGCTTTTGTTAGAGCTCCAAAAGTACTTATCCACATGAAGCATCAGTATCACAGCATTGTCACTTGGTGGTGAGTGTCTGCTCACAGATCCATGAAGATCACAGCTTGGACAGCTACAGCTACACCACTCATTTCTTCCCCCCATCTTTTTTGCTGTAATATACAGCTCTGTATGACCCTAGCTCTTAAAGCTGCTTCTTTTCATATCCATTTATATGGCAAGTAGCACCCCTAAGGTTGCAATTATAAATTCAGTATAAAAATCTATATCCCGGTAACAGTTTGAGCTGAATGCTATCACATTACTGGAGTAACAGTGGTTCTAGATCTCATTAGGACTCTTCCTGTGCTTCCTCTCACTTGTCTTAGCCATTGAACATGTCTCTCCTGTACACCAATTGCTAATATCTCTGTGAGACTGCAGAAAAGCAGTAGAGCTGTCCAGCCCAGTGATGCTCTTACAGATGCGTTCGGTTTATGAGTTCTGACATGTCATTGCCCTTTGTAAACAGAAAATGCTAGAGCAGCTTTGATAAGCTTGTTAAAAGAAACATAATATACTGAGTTTAGCCTAAATTCCAAATACTGTCATTTCTATATCCATGTTATTTTACCTAAACCAGAATGAATGCAGACAGAATCTACTACAGAAAGTTCCTACTAAGAACAATTCCTACTAGTAATTCAAAGTTCAAGGGTATAGTCAGGGATAAAGATCTAAAGGAAACTCTAAGGCAGAGGAGTAAGCACTGAGCAGCACTGGGCCTTGTACTATGTTCCACAAAATCATTGCAGATAAGGCAGTAACATATTTAGAATAGGCTTTATGTGAATGTGAAGTATGGTTAATAATGTACACGTCAGGATAAGAAAGAGATAATGAGATCATGAGATAATGAAGAATGATGGTATAAAAACTTTACTGAACATACCTAAAAATAATTCCTAAAAGAAAAAGAATATATCCTGAGAGAAAAGGGATGAATAGCTACAGTTGTTCTTAGAAAAGAAAGGATCGAACTCTAAGGTACTTCTAGATTGCATTGCCGTAGACAAATATTTTGTGCGCAGGTATAATTAAACATGTGCTTACTTTTTTCATATATGCACAACACGTATATATGTGCAGTACCTCTACTTATAGGCTCAGATTCTGTGTACCTGCAGCCTCTCATTGGGCCTGTGCTCTTTCTACCTGAGGAAATTACAAAGCACCCCATTGTGAACACCCCCTGCGGAGCTTGATGTAGTGACAGGATACAGCCTGTAACGAAGAAGGACTGGACCTCTCTTTGTAAACCAGAAACACCTGGGAAATATCATTAATAAAGAACAGGGACATCATTTGCATTGTACAAACTCTCTGAGTGCTAAAAAGTTGCCGTGGAAAACAATGATACAATGGTGTCTGTCTCCTCTTTGTAAATCTTTGCTTTTGTATGAAAGAAAGAGGAACTGTGTGGAATTTGAGTGAAAAGGCTATAATCAGATATTCCCACTGAGGACAGGGGAAGGAGGGGCAAGAGGGATTGCTTGCTTCAAGTGAAGGAAGTGCTGAAACATAATTGCTTTCAAGTAAATCCTACTGTTTGGAATACCTGCTCACGTTAGCTCTAATACTGTCCTCAGCCACTTAACACACATGTAAATTATAGCAATTCCCAAGCTCTTCCAGCTAGGCCAAATTATGCCCTTTGCATCAAGTCTGACTAGCAGGGATCCATGCAGAGAGACCCCATGAGGGAAAGGAGAGACTGCCCCGCTCCGAGTGGAGTTGTCCCCTTCATGATGAACAGAATCTGCTGACTCTGGGTCTGCATGATACAGAATCATAAAAGTTCCAGTCTCTCAACAGATCTTTTCTCTGCCAGTGAGAAAATATTTTCTCTCCCGTCTCTTGAATAATGTGAGATTATCAGGAAGATAGCTCTTTACTCCTAAGAAAAATCATACAAGTTAAGTCTCTCTGGGGCCTTCTCTGATACAGGGTGCACAGTGTCTTGCTGTAGCAGACTACTTGAGTTTCACAGAATTAGACAATAATTTAGGTTGGAAGCAACATCTGCATGTCTGCAGTCCAACCTCCTAATAAGTGCATGACTGGCTTCCAATTTAAATCCAATTCCTTGGGGCCTTGTCCAACTGAGTTTTGAATATCTCCAAGAATGTGAATTCCACTGGCTGGCTGGGAAAACTGTTCCAGTCTTCACTATTCTCACTACAAAGACTGTTTTTCTGTATACCCAATTGAAATTTCCCTTTCTTTGTAACCTTGTAACCATTGCCTCCTATCATTTTACCATGCAGCCCTCAGAAGATGGCTTCATCTTCTCTGTAACCACTTTTTAGTTAGCAACAGTAGGTAGCTCCCCTCCTAGTTACAAGAGAAAGCTAAGCTGGTTTTCTCCAGGCTGAAGTAACTTAGCCCTTTATCTCTTCTCATACATCACGCCTATTGGCTGCTTAACTCTCTTAGTAGTTCTCTGCTGGATGGGTTCCTAACAGTCTTTTTTTGTACTAGGGATCCAAAACCAGACGGGCATGTGATTATTCCATTTTTGCAACATGTATCTGGATATTAGCAGTGTATTGATGACTGTAAATTGAAGAGCAACACAGCTGACGATGCTTAGCGACCCCATAAAAACTGGGCTGCTGGAAAATTAAGTGAACATCTGCCCACACTGGCTTGTTTTTTTTCCCCACCTTTAGGAAGAAGCAGGGAGATGGGCCCTAAGTGTTTAGAAAAATCTTGACACTATGGTAACAACCTATCAGAGTGACATATGAGGTACTGAATGGTAGCAGAACTGGAAAAATTTGCATTTTTTTTTCCCCTCTTGAATTCATCTTGACTTCTTGGATCGGCATTCTCAGTGGCAGCCAGGGCCAAGATGCCTGTGCACGAGACCATTGACTTTATAAAGTTGGCCTTATCTATGATTTTTGATTCATTTTCAGTTGGGTTCTCTCGAATTGCAGTGCCAAAACCACATTTTAGATATTCAGAATGCAATATGTTCACAGTCACTTACTCATATTTTTCCAGCCTGCCTAGTATGTTTGGCAAGGCCTGATTTTTCTGGAATTTAAAGCTCTCTGAGTGTGCAACTCAAATAGCAAGTGTATTTGCAGATAACCTAGATGAAGTTTTGTGGCTGCAGTGAGAATTTTGCTTGAATAAAGCTGAGATAAAAATAGGGTTTGGATAAGAAAATAGAGTAATTGTAGTTTCAAGATGGAGAAGTTACGAAATACAAACAGCTGATAATACTGGTGTACTCTTCCTGAGTCATTCCAAGATCATCACTGTTTTAAGGGGAAAGATTTTAGTTTACACTGATTTAAAGGGAAAGTGTTTATATTAGTTACTGAATTTGTGTAGCCTTCTCTGGCTGGAGAGGTAGGACTTCACCATATTCGAACTAGAACCAAAGTTGGTTAGTTTGGCCTGGTTAATTCCAGGACAACTCTGTGAGCACATGGATGTTTGCTGTAGAATAAGTCTATCAGATTTTTTTCATGGTAATCAGTGCCTAAAAGTGAACTTCTACTTTAAAATAAACAAAGAAAAAACCCATAGAGAATCAAAATATTTCTTTTGTGCATCTGTGTTTAACTGCAGTAACTAACAATTTGGACAAAGAAGTCTCTTCTGACATTTAAATTTAAGTGTCAAAAATAAGTCACCGTACTATAAGTAACATCACGCTTGTCTCTCACAGGCAGTCAAGAATCCTTTCCCTTGCCATTCCTCACCATTCTACAAATGAATATTCAAATGCTTGCTGCATATGATCACTAAAAGCTGATAATATAACATAACATATCAATAACTTTCTAGGTTATTTTCTTCCAAAAACTGAATCTTAAATGGTTTTGTTTGAAAACAGAAGCAATTTGTTTCTATACAGGCATAAACATATCTAAACATAAATATAAATTTATGAGAAGAAAGAAAATATCAGGAAATGTCAAATCCCACTCCAGATATTTTTGAGGAAAAAAAATCCTATGATTGGATTTTCCATCATAAGCTTTCTATGAAATTAGACATTTTCCATTCAAATGACTGTGGGATCAAGATTCCATCACCATGTGAAAATGTTTTTTCTCCACCCTTAACTGCACACTTTTAACAGCCCCTCCTTGTGCCTTCTAAAGGAGGAAAGGATTGGCTGAAGTACCAACAGTGCTGCTAAAAAGCAGCAGTAGCAAAAAATGTTCAACTTTTCTTTGCACAGTTTACATGGGTATGATGCCTCCTGACTGAAGTATGCAGTAAAGATTTAGTTCTCATCAGTATACCTATCTAATCATACTTCTACAGATTAGGAGACAAATTTCTTCCACTATTCTACCATTTGAACACACTGCTTACTATTAAGTCATTTTTAGTAGAAAGTAGTTTTTCAAAACAAAGCAAAGAAAAAAGTGTGACTTTGTGCATGTGTGTTTAAATAATTTCCTCCTGAAAAGTTAGCTTATTTTATTTTTACAACCTTCTTCTCAATAAGCAGCTTGCTGTGGCCTGATTGTAACATGAGACTGGACTATTGATTTACTGATATATTGACATGTTTGCAGTGGACACAGGTTCCATCTCTCATTAAGTGGCAGGGCACACCTGAAAGGTTCAGCATTCAAGAGTATTGTTTACTGAGCACTGCATAACTCTGAGGATTTCTTTTTAATTTGTTTTTTCATTTTCATATATATTGAGGTAGTTAGGCAATTATTAGATATATGTCTAATTAGGTTATAGGTGTGTTCTATATTACTTTTTCACTGAAGCTTATTGGAATATACAAATAGGGTCTACTGATGTGAAACAGTATTGAGTTTATAATCTGACTATTCTCTCTTATCTGAGGGCTCTGGATCAACTTTACAACTTGGAAACTAAACACTTGTAGTTATGTGCCTCAGCAGAGCAAAACCAAATGTTATTTGGCTTGAATCTAGTGTACAGTGCTATGGGATTCTTCTAAATTTTGGAAACTGTCTGCGAGTAAAAAAATGGGGCCAGTTTAAGGATAACAGAAAAAAATATCTCTTTTACAGAACTCTCCATAAACTAAGCAAATATCTTTACAGGCATTACCTGCTACTACTCCATCTAAGCTCTTGCCATTCCAGACGGTCATTTTTGTATTAATTCAGAGTTAGATCATGTTCAATTAGTATTTTTTCTAACAATTTTTTTTCTACTAAAAATTTGCTCCCACCAAATGGTGCAAAAAAAGCAGATCCATCTTCCCTCCACACGCCACCTGTTAATAGCTAGTGCTTAACCTCCCCACGGGCAGGAATAAGCAGACATTCATTTGAATGTAGTAAAACTTTTGTAAGAGTATAGTACCTGTGTTGGTACCCTTTTTTTTTGGTTTCTTGGCTGCTTTCATCTCCCATCTCAGAGTGAATTCTGGCATTTTCTTTCAGTCACGAGGCAGTATTGCACCATTTCTGCATTCACTTGAGGAAACTCAACAGGAGTGATTTAGCTGAAAAATCAAGTTAAGTCTTTCCAGAGTTTCCAAAGAAGGCAACCTAATACAAAGCCTCAGCAGGAAAAGAATTGGTGTGTTTAGTTGTTAATATACCACTCGGTGCCCCAATGCAGTAGTTTTGTTTCTTTGGTCAGTCCAAATCAAAAAAATTCTGTTGCAATCTGCGGAGCTGCAAAGTGCAAATCACAGCTGCGGTGGTGAGCAAGTTCCTGCTTAGCACTTTTGTTTAAAGGTGTCTGGTGAAGCCAAAAGGGGTTAGTAAAGCAGGAGTTTAAAGCAGCTCGAAAATATACACTCACTATGACATCTGGCTTTAAGAATTTTGCAAAGGGAGTTAAAAAAGGAAAGGGCTTTCTCATAGACACAACTCTCTAGCAGTTATAAGTAGTAAAAAAAAACACCTCTAGTTTGCATGAATTCTCAGCCTATGGATAAGAAGCTGCGTTTAATCAAGACATTGATATAAAATAGTGTTTCCCAGACCACTAACACCCACACAGGGCTAAAAGTTCTTCCAAGAGTACTTCGATGCATTCATGTGTGTTGCTGCAAGTTCAGTCAGAATTTGTAGCTATTTCGCAACACAACATCTGACATTGTTTACTGCAGCAGTTGATCATGCAGAAAACACAGTTTTCTCATAAGCAGATGTGGTGAACAGCAGGGTGCAATTATTTGCATCTTCCAGAAGACCCCCTCAGCATACTAAGGAGATTGAAATAATTGTATTATAGGGAACACTAAAGGTGTGGGACTGCAAAGACAAACGGAACCTGGAATACCAGGAGACTCATCTGAAGCCAAAAGAATGTTTAGTTTGTTATTTGATACCCAGTAGGTTCTCCAGAAACCCAGCATAAAAATTAAAACATGTGTTCTTCTGAAAAATGTGCAAATGGCATTTGTTGCAAAATAGGAAAAACAATCAAGTTCAGATATTTCTCAGGAAGAAACCTCACACTAGAGGGAAAAGTTTGTTTGGGGTTTTCTTGTTTGTTTGGTTTGGGGCTTATTTTTAGCAAAGTTTCTTCCAAATTGTGGAAGCTGAAATTTTTCACTGCAAGAATGAATACTTTTAGATAGATTTCCTAATGTCTTCTTCCCTTATCTTCCTGGATCTTTTAAGCACTGACATCAAATGTGGTGTCCAAAGATTGCCATCCCCTATTTCTCTGGCTATAGACCTGTGCAACCCAGCTTCCTTGGCTGCAGCATCATTTGGAAGTCTCAAGTTTGCAAGACTGTTCTCGCAATCTCTATATTAACTTTCAGGGAAAACATCTTTATAGAGCAAGTGAAAGGAAAAATATGCGTCCATCCTGGCCCCATATCCTATCAGTCCACTGACATTCTCAGAAGTACATACCCTCTTCCCAGAAAAACTCCAGCCTACAGAAGAGATGAAAGTAAAAGGAGGTATACCAACTCTGGTATACTTGTTCGTTTTCCATCTTCTACAGATATTCTTCCACACTGCATGAAAAACCTGCACACAAAGCATGCAACTGAGGAAGATACCACTGCTTCAGCCCATGCTGTGCATTGCTTCAGGCCATCCATAACTGTATGGCCTTGCTAGGTAGTGAGCCATACCATGCTTCCTTCTGAGTCCAGACGGACAAGGACATGACCTCTGTCATGTACACAGGAATGTGCGAATTGGTTGCAAAGTGCTTTGACCTGCTTCAGGGTGAAAGGTGTAACAGAAATTGGAAGCAGAAGAGGAAAATCCTGTTCTACTTCAGTAGCATGGGGCTGCCTGCAACCTTCAGTCTCTTCAAACTGACCAGTTTACTGTTAGATAAAATCCTGACCAACATTTGGAAGCACAGAGGAAGTAACTCACTGGTGTTCTTGACTTGGAGCAGAAAGGGAGAAGGTGACACAGCTCTCCTGCCTGCTACCTTGAAAATTTCATAATAAGCCATTCTTTTCAGCCATTTTGTACATTCAGCTATTTTTCCCACTTGTTCTTCTGATTCAATTATGTTACTCCCCATCATCCCATACCCAACAATTAGCTTCCCAGGCAGTTTTTCTTTCTCCTCACCTTTTTTTTCTGCAATATGGAATCTGTAACACAAAGTCTTACTGAAGAAAAATGACTAGGATTATTTCACGTCTTGCTGCAGCAAGGGCTTTATGCATGAAGATGACTCTTTAAAATGCTAATTAGCCTCTGCTCATACTCAGCTCCATACCCTAAAAAGGAAAAATCACTTTCATTTCTGTGATGTACTGATTGGGCACTTGCTTGCTCTTTGCACCACCACTTCTCCCCAGCTAACCTCCCTCTCTCTGAAGCTTAGCAGCAAACAAAATTGAAATGTTAAAACACCTCAGTCTCCACTCCTTTTTGACCTCTCCCTTACTGGAAGCATGGGTGCTTTTATCTGTTATGTGCACACTGCAAATTTTAAGCAGGATGATGTCACTAGGTCTGTTAAAAAAAACAATGACTAATAGTGAAACTCTGCAAAAGGCATATAAGGTCATACGCAGCCACAGTGACTGACCTAGATACTGCACCTCTTTGTAGCCCACTAACATTGTATGGGAGGACTGCTATTACTCAGACTGGAAGCCAAAACAACATAATATTTTTAATTTTTCATACTCTTTTCACCCATCCTTACAATCCACTCAGTGGTGAAAATAAGGAAAAACTCACTTTGCTGAGGAATAGGGGTTATTTTCAGAGTTCTGCTCACCTATTGGATTTAATTGAAGTGAGTGCACATGGAAACATTAGATGTTATTTGATTTTGGGAGAGGAAATGGTGTGTGTTGATGCAATCTCTATGGAACAGAAGTATCATAAAATGAGATTAGAAAAGCAGAGGAATGTATATGATGTTCAGTCTTCTTGCAAATCTTGTCACCTGGTTTAAGTAGTTGCCCTCTATTGTTCATTGGGATATGGATACAGCTGATTTCAGTTTCTCTCCCTTCAAGCAGCATTGAGTGAGATTGTTCTTTACCACGCTTTTGTTACAGTCATCACATAATTTATGGTAGAATTGACCTCAGGTCAAATGCCCTGATGGAAACAAGACTAACTTCTAAAGCTCTGGCAGACTACTCTGAGCCTTGTCTAGTCGAGTTTTGAATGCATCTCAGTATCCTCCTCTGAAGAACTGCATCAGTAAACAAGTGCCAGCTGGATTTCAAACAATGTTCATTACTTTTTGAGCCCAGCAGGAGAGTGGGTTTTCCATGGTGAGTGACTTGATTTAACCAGCTTTCAGCAATCTTTCTGTTAATGCTGTCTTATCTGGCCCATACAGAAACCTACAATTTGAGCTATAGTGTAGGATTATTACATGTCTAACCTGTCTGCTATGTAGGCCATCTCATTCAAAGATGTTAAAATACCTTTTAAGCTTGGCTTGATTTCTAGAAAGCAGAATATAGCTCTCACTTTAGATGTGGAAAAATGCATGTGCTGACAGGTTAAAGGATGCGACTCACTCAGTGTCAGGGACAGAGCTGGGAAACAGCTCCACAGCCCCATGCCCTGCCCGAATCGCTGGGCTGTGGGACACTATTGCCTGTACAACTGCAAGTCTCTAAAAAGCACTTTTTTGCCATCGCCATTCAGGTGACTGAAAAATTCATGTATCATGTAAGAGAAAGCAGCTTTGGGGAGGCCAACATCCAAGAGCACTGCCAGAGTGCTTACAGACGTAGCTGGGTTACTCAGGGTCTGGTTTCCTGTCCAAATCACAATCCCTTTTTGGCATCTTCCCAAAACAGCCCTCGGCTGTGGCCAAAAGGAACATTTGTGTTTGATCCCGAGTCAGACATTCAGTGCAAGAGCCTTACTTATGCTTTTATTAAGACTCTGAATGGTCCCGTTTTGCTGTTGAACGCTGTCGTATGTTTAACACGCAGCACAAGTGGCTGGGCTATTTGCAAGCGCTTTTCTCTGTTAAAAATACAGGCCACGGGCATTTCTTTCCACACGCGTCGGAAAAAAACCCCGCATCTTAACTACTTTCAAAACACAGACAGCTGATGAGAGAAACAGCCCAGGAGTACGTAACGATGGGCAGCACCCGGTGTTGCAGCGAGAACGAACGGAAACAGCGCGCACAGTGGTGGATGTGCCGCCCGCTCGGGGAACCGCTGCTCGCCCCGGCCCGGGGGCC
>VZRU01008099.1:0-11060 GCA_013398155.1 Pedionomus torquatus
TCAAACCAGGACAGTCTGGGATTTTATTTTCAGTCACACATCAGTGTAAATCCGGGATAATTGCATTAAGCAGTAAGAGATTTTTCTTCTCTCTTTTTTTTTTTTTTTTTTTTTTTTTTGAGAAGTGAATCTTTGAAAGTGTAAAAAAGACATTCCTTTTTCCAACCAGCATTCGGCAGAGGCACAGATCAGCACATAAACTTGTCTTGGCACCAGGGAAACTGGTACTCCCTCATGGAGATATAAAAGACGTGTTCTCTTTATTCTAACTAAGATGCCTCCATAAATTTATAAAAGAAGGAAGCTGTGGTTTTTCAGATGCTGCCTTTTATGAAAACTTATGCATATGCTAATCACAAGAAATTATAATGCCAGCGTACGTGACCTTTTCCAAGTAGACATTTCCACCTACTGATGAAAGATAACCAAGTCTCAAAAGTCTAAAAGGCATTACAGATGGCCACCTCACCTGGTCTTCTTCTAAAAGTAATTATCAGCTCTACTGAAACAAGCAGGCATCTTGCCCTTCCTGCCCAAGAACCTCCCTGCTCCAGCGTTAGGTCTCAAGGGTAATATATATGCATAGTTATTGTGCCAAATGGTGCCACTTCTTCCCAGCTCTTTTCCCTTGCTAGTGATTAGCCCCATTTCTCAACGTGTTTGCATTTCTAAGGAGGTCCTCAAATGTAACACTTCTCTTTCATGTTTGATTAAATTATTGTAGAGAAAGAAGATTCTTCCCTGGGTAACCCTCTCAGCTGGTCCTTCCTCCACTCACCTGCCTAGGAGATACCGCACTCCTTTCTCCCCTCCCGACTGTCAATTTGCATGGCTAAACAAACTGAACTCTTAATCTCTTTAAGAGGGATTCTACATCTTGATTACTCAGCTTGCCCTTCACCGCTCCAATTTGCTTCGTCTTTCTTGAGCCTAATGTGCTGCGATTGTCTGTGCCGTGGTCACTCTGCTGCAGTAATTGCCAAGCCCTTATGCCCCTTTCAGTTCTTCTTTTCTCTCCTCAACTAAACCTCTATATGGAATTACACCAAATTAATTTGGCATCCTGACTTGACTGGAATTGCTTTTTCTTTTTTTTTTTCTTTCCCCCCTCATTTTTATTATTTTACACCTGCTTTTCATCACTGGGAGTTTGCCTGGGTTAAGAGGGTACTGAGACCGAGGCAGTACTCAGCTGCACTGGACGGGGGAATTAATGGTAATATAGTTTGCCCCAAGGGAGAGGGAAATGGAAATGTTTCTGCTGTGCGACAACTGTTTCTGTAGTTTCTGTGCCAATGACCAATTATGCCTCTACAGAAAATAGCTCCTGTGAATAAGCCTGTGGCTAGATGGATGGCGCACAGTACACGGGGCTGAGAAGGGCAGAGTCACTCTAAAAATCAATAGGACACAGAACTGCCTATGCTAGGGATTTTGCTCCTTACACTCTCTCCTGAGAAACAGAGCAGATGCAGGATAAGGAGAGATGATCTTATTCCCAGGGGTTTGGATACAAATTCTCTCTCCTTGGTGCTTCCTTCTTCCCACAGCAAGTATATACCGTGAAGTTTATGCTTCAGTTTCAGATATTGAAATTCCCATCTTTTCTGTCATAATTCTACCTTTTTTAATTGGCTTTGATGAAACATTTTTCTTGCCAGTTTACAGAGAGATCCATTGAGCAGTATTAAGTTCAAAGACATACCATGGACACAGTCTTCACTTCTACACCTTCACAATGACAGAGAAGAAAACAAGAGATGTACATTGCTGCTGGCAAGTCTTAGATTTAAAACATTAGTGAGATGATGGGTTAATTCACTCCCAGAGAAGGGATGGTGTGTTTTATCTCTACAGGCTTGTCTGTCAGTTACAAGAGGGCAAATATCATTGAAGAACCCAAGCCATGGACAGTCTCCAAAACGTCTATAACAGAGTCTGACAGCCCAGATGAGAAGGGGTCAAGAGAATGATTTTAAATCATCTTTGTGCCTTCCCAAGCCTGGAATATTACCTGCTCCTTGTGTGATTTAGACAACTTCAAGGACCTGGCTTCCATGTGATAGTCCTGTCCAGGACCTCCATGGAGTCCATCTGGATGCCATTCACCTACACTTAGCATAGCCCCTATGGTAGGAAATGTGGAAGGAGGCCTTAGAAACTAGGTTCATAAGTGTCAATTTCTGAAGAAAGGA
Organism: Pedionomus torquatus; assembly: GCA_013398155.1. Lineage (NCBI taxonomy): Eukaryota > Metazoa > Chordata > Aves > Charadriiformes > Pedionomidae > Pedionomus > Pedionomus torquatus. Next base: position 2,196 of record VZRU01008099.1, read on the forward strand.
ATTCCTTGTACATCTGTGTATAAGCGTTTTAGAAGCTGGGATATAAAAACAACAGGGAGGGCATGCTATTTACTTGTCAAATTTGGCAGATATTGCTGCAGCATGTTCTGAAGGTTCTCCTTGTGCCAAAAATGGCTGGAATCAATTTAGTTGTAATTTATGCAGAATCTAGCTAAGGGAAAGGCAGGTACCTCATCAGTATGCAGAGCATCACAGCTACTCTGGGGCTGCTATGTTGCTTCAGGGGACTCATCACTGAAGACAGGAATTTAAAGCAGGACTCCTTGACCTTTGACTTTGGCGGCCAGTTGGGCACAGCACAGTTCACAGAAAATACAGCTTGCGGTAACTTCTTTGAAGGGAAAAAAAAAAAGTTATCTGTGTGCCACCACGCTTCCCTACACCACCAGCATCACCTGAAACACCTGGGCCGTTTGAGGTGTTTTGATTTCACAGAACAGTTCGCTCCATCAGTTAACAACAGCCTCCTGGGGCAGGCCTGGGGAATTGCTGACAGGTGCCACGTGCAGTACGTTATTAGATTTTGAATCAGGGTATTCTAACATAAAATTATTCCTTGATATTTCAAATAATGTTTTCATGAAAGCTGAAATACGTTGTAATTGTTTCAAAGACAGATATATACATAGATATAGATATATAGACATATATATCTCGCAGTTTTACATAGTTTATCAAACCCTATGTATTGAAAAGAATGTAAGTGCAAACAGGAACTGAAACATGCTGCAGTAAACACTAGGAGAAAGCTGGGAAAAACTAATATATATATATATAAAAATTAGCCATGGAAGTGAAATGTGCTGCCTACACAGTGTTACGGTTATTACATGCTGAAGGGCTGCAAAGCACACCGTCACCATATGTTTGAAAACTGCCATGACTCACACAGAACAGGCTGATGAGTAATAGGATCTTCCTTCCTCAGCGCACAACGCTGACCAGAAACCTACCCAGTCAATGGTTCCATCGTGGGCAGCAATTTAACATGCCCCATACCCTTATAATTAACTACATAAGTGTAAAAACGTTACTGCCGGGTTTATCACGCACCCGTACAGAAAGCATCTAAAATCTAAAAAAAGCATCTAAATATCTTTAAAGGCAGGTTCACACATTTCTCCTTTCCCATCCCACTCGCTTCGCAGTCAAAGGAGGCTGGAATGCTGCATTACCAGCGTTCTCATTAACTAAATTACATCCTTGCTCTTTGAGTTTTCGGTTGTGAACTCGGTTGGGCAGTGCCCCAAAACAAAGATCATAGTGTAAATAGGTGCGACTGCTTTTCTAATTTACATGTAAACATATAATAGAACTAAAAGTTGAAATGACATCGTTAATTACATATGAAAGCGAACACTAAGCGGCTGCTAGATAATACCTATAAATTATAGACTCAAGACATTAATAAGCTTCTTTTAGAGAAAGTGTGAACCTCGTGATTCAAAAGTCTGAGAAAAATGTTCCAAAAGTGGAAACATGCCTTGTCCAGTGGCAATTCTTCAGCCACATTTAGGACAATGAAGCTGGTGAGGGGTCTGTAAAATAAGTGTTATGAGGAAAGGCTGAGGGAGCTGGGGGTGTTCAGCCTGGAGAAAAGGAGGCTGAGGGGAGACCTCGCTCTCTACAACTACCTGAAAGGAGGGTGCAGAGAAGCGGGGGTCAATCTCTTCTCCCAAGTCACAGGCGATAGGACAAGAGGAAATGGCCTCAAGTTGTGCCAGGGGAGGTTCAGGCTGGATATCAATTTTTACACTGCAAGGGTTATTTAGCATTGGAATGGGCTGCCCAGGGAAGTGGTTGCGGCACCATCCCTGGAGGTAGTCAAAATACAGGCTGCCATAGTGCTTAGAGACATAGTTCAGTGATGTTTTTTAAACAGAGTTGGACATTGTGCTTGGAGACTAGATGATCTTAAAGGTCCTTTCCAACCTAGACAATTCTATGGTTCTCCCAGCATCAGGCTTTTTTTTTACCCATGGCGATCGGATTTAAGGCTGCGATACCGTGGTAACACCCAAGCGTGGCAGCAAATCTCCAGGTGTCACACTGAACAAGCCCCTCTTTTCTCAACAGCCAAAGCAGAGGAGCACAGCGAATGGATTCATTTTGAGCATCTCTTGTCAATTAAAATCACTGTATCATATCCTATGGCAGAGCTGGTTTTTTTTTTTTTTTCCTTTGAAGTGGGCTTGAGTTCTCCTTAGAAACAAATTGGTGCCTGTGGCTATTTACTCATGCACCAGCTTAGTATTTTGTTCTGGGTTTTTTTTTGTGGTGGAAATTTTATGAGACCTGAGGAAACTGGAGTTTTTCCAGAGATGACATTAAAAGCAAACTATTATTTCAGTAAATGCGAGAAGATGCTTAAATCCAGAAGACATTTTCTTACATATTAATTGGAATTTAGTTTCCATTTTGTCTTTCAGCCTCATAGAGATTTGGACAAATAAGAGTTTTCTACCTAGGTATTTACAGCTACTGAGGTCAGAACCGTCTTTACTTGGTTTGTTACAGAATATTTATGCTGTGTCATACCATCTATTTTCTACATGACACGCCAGAATAATACAATCACTTGGAAAGCAATCAAGGCAGTCAGTTAATCTCTTTTGAAATTTGCAATTCATGAATTTTGCCTTCAAATACAGCTTTGACTACAAGATCTGTTTTGCAAAATATCCCCACACCCCCCAGAAGCTAGACTTCTAATTATTCAAATCATGTTTTCCGGAACTCTTGAAAAGCAGCCAGTATATGCCACACACTGAGCATCATGTGAAAAAATTTCCATGGCAGGGGTTTATTACAAAGACGAATCTAAAATCTGTCAACAAGAAGTTCTTCAACAAGGAGATACGAAGAGCGACCTGAATTTTCTTCTAATTCTGAAACTTGCAGGTTTGCCTGGTGATGCGTTTTGGCTCAGGACGTGAAAGTCCTCACAGCCGAGTCTGCAGCTGAATCATGTCAGTGGGTCCCCTGGAGGCAGCGCTGTTTGAATGCCAGAAGCTCCCGACTGGCACAGGGGCTGCTGGAACCTCATACCAGCGTGGCCCATTAAAGCAGCTTCAGGGCTCCCCCACATCAGGCTGGGTGCTAATTACCTCCTGGCAACTCAGGCCTCAGCCAAACCACACCTGGGGCCACCTCTAAGGATGAGAACCTGCAAACTCCAGAAAGCAAATTCACTCAGCATTTACCTGAGAAATGTAAGAAGCTCTATTTAATGGGTATCTGGGTTGAACCAGTAAACCACAAACAGCTGTACAAAACTGGGACTGTGTCTTTAGGGCATTTACATGGTTTCTCAAATGGATTCTGAATGCAGGTAGTACTATAAAATAATATTTGTCCTGGGTAAGATCACACTTTAAAAGGGATCCTGTAGTTTTATTTTGCCTTTAGTATTTCTAGCCAAAAGGACTCCTTTTGCACTTCCACAGAACCTGCTATTTGAATATATGTACCGATTACACCGGACAATACTTGAGTAAATCTTAATCCATTAATGAATGCAAAGGCAAGGCACAAAAGCAATTTATTTAATAATGAATATTAATTAGTATCCATTTCAAGATTATTACATTCCATATAAACTCTTTTTTAAGAAATAAACTCATAAGAGACAAAGTAATTATGGGGTTATTCTTCTGTGAATCAGTTTATAGCAATCTGTGGATATAATTTTTAAGATGAAAGTGTTATTCGTGCATATTACAGTCTGAAGCATTTATTATCCTTTCCTGAAAGCAATCCAATCTCACAGCCTTTATGCAAAGGACTGGCCCCTGGGCTCTGCTCAGGATGTAAATTAAGTTCTGATTTGGCTAAATCTGATTGTCCTGTAGGATACTAATCTTGCTTAGCCATACTAGAAGTTAAAAATTGCAAGCAGAAAAATAGTCCTTTAAAACAGGACCAGGAAGGGGCAGCTTCTAAATAACCAATCTGCGTTTCGAACTACATTTTCATTTCATCACCAAGGATTTTCAGTTAAATACAGAAACCATCTTCTCAGTAGCTGCTACATTAAAACTCCAAACGGAACTGAGAAATGCAGTTTATTGGGTTTTTATGATGCATATATAAAGGTGCCATAATCACTTCCAACCAGCTTTCAGTCCGTCTGCCTCTCAGTCCCCATTTCACACTTCCTGACTCCTCTCCCATTCTACTGAAATTTAATGCTCCAGTTGAGAAATTCAGTGAATAACAAAAAATCCACACAGCTTATCGGAACACAACCACCCCACGTCAACACAAATGAGCTACAATTACTTGAATATTACCAAAATACCGTTGCTTTATTATGCACTTACTGAGGAGACAGATTAAAAAGGCACATGCTGACACTATTAAATACCCAGTACTGCTGGTTCCTTCTGACAGGATTAGCTAAATACCTAAATGATAAGAACACTGCCCTCTGCTTTTCCTACATGCAGAAAATGTGCACAGAAAAGTCACTCTGATCTAATTCACCAGCTTCAGTGACTAGAGCAGGCCTTCGCATACATAAAGAAAAATTATTTTTAGTAGTCTGGGGCAGCTCCTTATTCTTCCTTTGATGTATAAAGGATTTATGGTCAATAATATCTGAAAGCAGCTGGCATTATTACAACTGCTCTGAATCAAGAAAAAAAACCCAGCAGAAGTAATGCAACACCGGCAAAAAAACGATATGGCTTTTAGCGGTTCAGAAAATGTAATTATCTCAGTAAATGTATGTGGGCTTGGTAATGAGACTCAGAAATTCAGATGGATTATTTTTAATAATATCCATGCACAGTGGTTTTATTAGATATTCTAAATCAGAGCTCACCACTTACCTAATAGATATATAGCTCACTCCTCCAACAGGCTTTAGGTGAAGGGATCAGAATCTTAACAAAGGCAACGCCATAAAGGCATGAACTTCACCTACAAACAGTTCAGAACAGAATCCTGGCATGATCCATCATATGCCAACACTGAAATACACATCCAGAGAAGAGTTTTAACTGTTAATTGACTGAAGCGCAATCCGAACCTTCCATCTGAATTCCCTCATCTCCCCTATGCCAACAGCAGAACACTTATATCAGCCCAATTATTTCAATGGACATCTAACACTTTTTTCTCCTTGGTTTTAGCAGTGAATCAATTTCCTGATGTGGTTCAACAGGCAGACACAAAAATGGCTGCGTTAATAAAAGGGAGCAGCTCATGAGATGAAAATACTTTTGATTGACCTCTACCCACTTACAGCGTGTGCAAAACTACCTCAGGGATCTTAGGTATGGGCTGATGGCACAGATCAACCACCAATTCCCTGGGGTCCTGCTCTCTGCCTTTCAGGGCTATTTTTGTGCATGATCCAATCATTCCTTTACACTAGAACTGCTTATCAAAGCATGCACTCACATTGCGGTCAAAGTTTAGATACTCTAAGATATGATTTACTGTAAACCCCTGAATAATTACATTAAATATCCTCAGTATTCTATTTCAAAAATTCATTTTCTTTAAGATATGGGGCATTTTGTAGCTTTTCAATAAATACATACTTTTTCCAGTACTGATGCAGTAAACAACTTTGACAAATAACACTGTCCTAGGAGTGTTGGTCATCACCTCAGCAAACACTAATAACTTCCAGTATCTGAAGGGAGCTACAAGAGAGCAGGAGAGGGACTCTTTGCCAGGAAGCACAGTGACAGGACAAGGGAGAATGGTTTTAAACTGGAAAAGGGGAGATTTAGATTGAATATTAGGAAAAAAAAAATCTTTCCTGTGAGGATGGTGAGGCACTGGAACAGGTTGCCCAGAGAAGCTGTGGCTGCCCATCCCTGGAGGTGTTGAAGGCCAGGCTGGATGGGGCTTGGAGCAACCTGGTCTGGTGGGAGGTGTCCCTGCCCATGGCAGAGGGGTTGGACCTTGATGATCTTTGAGGTCCCTTCCAACTCTAACATTCTATGATTCTATGAACTGCCCTCATATACTAATAACACAACCATTAAAAACAACTCAGTGACCATTTTAGCCCCTATGGTAGCATCATTGTATGAAACGGGGATCTTCTACTATATCATTAATATTTATTTCTAAAGGAAGGAATTACTACAGTTCACACTGACGAATCTCTTTTTGCTCTTGCTGAAAAAGTCCGTGAATAAATCATGTCATATTTAGATAGGAAAAATAGGTCAATGGCTACTGAGCTGGCATTTCCAAAAGCAGAACCTCCCCTACAGCACAGCTACAGGAAAACAGGCTTCATTTGGCAACATACACTCTTTTTAACAGAATCCTTTCAGTAGGTATTGCATAAAAAAAAATTTAAAAATCATGTAACTATATAAATGGACAGTAAGAACATTTTAAGACCTCACTTAAAACAACCTCCTTTCAACTGATACAACATACCTTAAGGCCAGAAAAATGCCCCTCAGGCAAGTTGTTTTGAGTGCCTCGGAGAAACTGGATAGAACAGCAACTTTTAGAAAGAAACAAGCCAGTAAAAAGCAGTGCCTGTTAGTACTTATGATGTTCTCCCCCATACAGCCAAATAGCAATTTCCCTTTTCTACCAAGATTAAGTGACTGGGAATGCAACTGCTCATTGCTCAACAAGTAAAATCATTATCAATCATACATTAGAGGAACTCACATCCAAGGGGGGGCATATTTCTTTTAATTAAAATTATCTAAGATCCTATATGACATCATATCTTAATTCTTTATTAAAAAGAGATAAATCACACTGAGGATTATTCTAAGTTGATTGTATATATACTCACAAAACCATACTTGATCTTTCAGCCACGTTGTGATACTTACAGAGCTACTGTCCCAGACCAACAACTGCTGCAAAATTAGACATTTTGGTCTTCCTGGGGTAATATAGTTGGTGGAGACAATTCCCTGACCTGAGTTGGGGTACACCACAGTGAATTGCACAATCTTTAGGAACTAGGAGTCTGTAGTAAAAATGTGACAGTTGTGATCCATTCCATTTCATGTAAACAGAGAACAGCTTTTCGTAATTGGTAATATTTCAGTTGTGTTTTGGTTTGGAAATATTTTAGATATTCTTGGAGTAAGAGGTACAGAAAAATAACTATAAATTAAGATCAACTTTTATTTACATAGTTTAACAAACAGGTTCAAGCAATTATTACATTAGTCATTCTGATTCCAAACATCACTATGAACAAAGTTTACAGCAGGCCTAGCTACTGCTGCATTCTTCATGGAGCTGCAATTAATTTCCCACGTTTTTCTTTTTCCAACGAAGCCGCCTCAGAGCTCTCGCCAGTGCTACTTGTCCCATGAGGAATGTGATAGTGAAGTTACGTTTGTACCAATCTCTAGGATTCCAAAGCCAGGAAAAAACAGTAGAATGAAGACCAAGAACAGGAAAAAGGTAAAAATTAATTAAAATATACTTTGGCATTGACAAGTGACAATTCAGTGGTGACTTGCATTTACTGTTCTTTGTGCCAACAAGTTTCTTGCCCAATTAGAAAAAAATAACATATGAAAAGGTCTATCTGAATATTCACATCCATGATGAGATTACATGTGAACATTAGGACTACAAACATTGAGAGCTTAACAAAATGTTGAGGGCTGGGGATTATGAGCAACTGTACTTGAAATAAGGAAAGACAAAATAATTGTAACCATTTCTCATGTTTCAGAAAAAAAGCTGATCATCAACCTATCTAGCAGAATTTACTGCCAGAGCTGTACAAACTTAGTTGTGCATTTATGGTAATATTTGTTTATGAAAGTATGAAAATGTGTGTTGGAAAGGGCACAGTTGGTCACCTATAAGGGTGGGGAAAAAACAAAATAAAATCATACTTCAAAGACTAATTGTATAAACCAATACGGAAAACATTAAAAGGTACTGCTTTTGAAACCTAAAGACAATGCCTTTCATATTGCCAGAGTTAGTCTGTATCTTTAAATAATTTTTATGAAGCAGACACAGCTTCTGGAACCAATTCCAGATACAGACTGTCCTACCCGCAGCATCCCTGTTTCACCTCTGAGAACTTGCTTCCAATTCTGGCCTCTATTCCAAACTAAAGTAATATCAAGATTTCTTTTAGTTTCTACAGAACGAAGGAGGGAATACTTGTTAAAGTGCTGCACAAGAAGCAGAAGAAAATGCTTAGCCTAGAACTAGCTGGGAAGATTAAACACCGGGAATTAGGTCTTCTCTTTGAGCTCTCTGTGGGAAACTTTGCATCTACAGATCTAACACAAACCCGAGATACTAAGCACTCAGTATGGATAGCAGCCAAAATTGTGCTGACAAGTAGCACTGAGCTACACCCTCAAGTGTCATGTTAAATCAAAATATCACACTTATATTGCAACTGTTTCCTTTCCCCTTTCAGGTCTCATTCTCATCCTCCTCAAGTACTTTTCCTTAAATTTGACTGTATTTCTAGTCAAAGTACCCTGAACTAAATATTCATGGCATCTATGCAAGCTCATTGTTTCAGTTTTAAGTACATTTTAGAAGTCGCAACATTTCAGCAGCCACAGTTTTCAGGCCAGCTGGCTATGGTGCCAGAGACCACACAGCTGAATGCATGAACAGATTGTTAGAGATGTGACCCCTCAAAAATCAGCATGCCTGGAAAAAAGCTCCATGGCTATCAGGGCTGTGCACTCCCACTTGGAAGCTACAACGATGCCGCTGATGCTGCCTGATCTTACAAGGCAGCAACAAGGAAAGTCACATTGAGTCACAAAGCCTGAACTCTCACTGTGAAGCTGGGATACTATCCTGAGCTCCCTACAACAGAGGTATCCGGATTACTATTTACTTCCTCACTCACCAGTT
>VZRU01008102.1:0-41431 GCA_013398155.1 Pedionomus torquatus
CCTGGCTGGCGCAAGGAGGGAAGCGTGGCCCAGCAGGGCCTGAGAGGGCACCATCTTGTGAGGCGAGGCCTAGCGGGGCGGCCCTGGGGCCCGCGCAGTGCGATGCAGAGCTGGCCTCCCCCTCCATGCCCGGGCCCCACAACGTGCCTGCCCAGTACCACCCGCAGTGAACCCGTGTGGCAGGAGCCGAGCAGTGGGGGAGCAGGAGGTCCCCAGCCAGAGGGGGCAGGGAGGGGCTGGGTGCCATGTTGCCATCGCTGCCAGACCTGTGGCGGAAACCAAGGCCAAGGGGTGCACTTTTCTTGGAAAAACTTGGGTTTTCTTTGATTGGATACGAAGCTGGAAAAATAAATCCCAAGTGGGTGAAATCTCTGGAATGAAAACTTTGGGTAAGTAGGGGAAAGATTGCTGATGAAATAAAGGAATAACACCGTACCTGAAGAGCAGGACAGAGGATCATAGTTAGACTATTATAATATCATTGTAAATAGTTGGTGAGCATCTACCTGCAACATTGTTCTCACCTCTCCTTACTCTGTCTTAAAAGGACATTATGGACATGAATCATGACAGAGGCTGTAACAATGCCCGGGGAAGGATTGTCTCAGTGCAGAGCTGAATTTGAATCGCCTTTCAAAACAAAAAGTGGATGTGAGGGAGGTATAAAATAATAAATGGTGTAAAGAAGGCAAGATTGGCCTTTCCTTATCCTCTTATGTAGTCAAAGAACTAAAGGACATGATATAACAGCAAAGCAATGTATGTGAAGTAGTTAGGAAAAAATGTTTGTGCCATGTACAATTAACCTATGAAATTCACGATAAGAAGCTTGATGACACAAGAATGTTAGGAAGAACCAAACAGCTGGTTACTGCCAGCCAGCCACTATCTTGCCCTAGTTTCTAATCCTGACATTTACAGCTCTTTGCTTTTCATTCCCAGGGATCCAGTTCAGCTTTGGCTGTGCACATAAATCTCAATGTAACGTAATTCTTCTTCATGCTCTTTGACAGGGTTAGCCCTCCAGAGGTAGTTCAGTGAAAGAGTAGAGTCAAAAACATGAAACGTTCCCATGGATGATGGTAATTCTGGAAGTTTTAGATTTAATGACAAGTCAGGAATATTTATATTCCTTTTCTCCCATATTTTCTGAGAGTAGCTCTTTAGGGATCTGAGAGAAATGCTCCGAGTGGATGAGAAAGCATGGAATGTCTTTCTGGTTTTAGCAAGAATGGTACAGGGCTTGTTCTTGCAATCATCTGCTTAGGAGACTCATTAACAGATCTGAATGGAGAGATGATGCATCCACCAGCATACCACAAACTGATGGCAAAGCTTAGAGCTATGCCCATATTTCTCAATTCACAAGCCAGAGTCCTACTTACCAGGCTGTATCTTTCTTCAGATAGATGAACATTTAAGAGATGGAAGCCTTTCCCTTCATTTCTCTGCTTAGGTTTCATTGGTTTGGTAACGTCTCTACTGATCTATGTACTCTACATATTGCTGATTGTTTTCAGTATCTACTGCTACATTTTTCTTAAGTTCCAAAGGTATTTACGCACCTTAGGGAAAAATGGAAAGCAAGAAATCTGGTTGCCCATAGAAGATTTCTGTCTTCACCAGGAATAGTGAAAAGTGAAGAATACCTATTATATGCAAGCTATATTTTTGTTTTAGTTTTGAAGATCTTTGTTATTTTCAGTAGCTTTCAGTTTCCTTCAGACTTAAAATGAGTGAACTAAATCCGTGTTTTATTAACAGATGTCTAAGAGCAGACTGCAGTATTGGTAAAGGCAGCAGATCAAGAATATTAAATTACTTCCGTTTGTTTAAATGTTAGACGAAGATTCACACCGAACAAAGAAAACACTGGTGAGGTATAACAGAACACAGCAGAAGCCAGTCTGGCTACAGTGGGGCTAATTCTAAGTGCAGACTAATTCTGAACTTGACTGCTTAATTACAAAGTCAAGTTACTTTTGCCTGCCTACCATAAGCGACTAAGGTTGGAATCTTGCAAAGAAATATTTGATTTTCTTTACCTGATGTCCTAGTCATCACTGAGTTTGCATTGCATTTGGTTTTGTGTTTGGATTTCCTTTCCCTTTAAAGAAAAGCTGGAAGAATGAGGGAAAAGACACCAAAAGGGAACAAAGCTAAAAGGTGTCCCTCAGTGTTTCTAAAGATAAAGTTCTTAAAATGGCTCAATTCTAAGCTTAAACTTAGAGGCTGGATGGCCTTCAGCCATGTGAAGATGACTCTGCTTAAAACCATGAGCTATTAAAGAAACATTAATAAACCAACAACTCAGAACATGCCTAATAATGTTTATTGTCTTGGCATTAGGCTGATGGACAAACACTCTTCTGGTGGCGAAAGAACCAGATTGGCACAGCTAACTATTCCAGCTAAATTTTTTTGAAAGTAACGAATTCTGCTAACTTGGCTCCTAACTAGTTATACGCGTCTCAGCAGCTCGACAAAATCTCAAGTTTTCCAGCGGTTTGCACAAGCCACAGCAGCAGCAGATGCTGGTGTGTGGTGCACAAGGGAGAGTGTGCAGGGGCTTTCCAGAGCCCTGAGGAAACTCCTCCCAGAGGCACATGGCCAAACAGGGGTGGTTGCCAGCCCTGGGATCGGGCAGGGCTTGCATGCTGGCTGCTGTGGCCAGGCTTCTGCAACACTGACCTGGGCTGCAAGGGAAGCCACCTCTGTGGTGCCTCTCCCCCAACAGCTCAGCTAAGCATTTGCATCTAGACAGTTTCTGCTGGGCCATAATTGCCTGCATGGAGGCTGGATGAGCTCTTCCAGCAGACCAAGCGCTGCCAGTCCCCTGATCAGCTTGGCTTTTGTGTGTGGCCTCAAGCCAGAGCCTACACTTCCCTCTCAGGCTGCAGGGCAGAGGTTGAGAAGGAGGGTGTGCCTGACAGGGATGGGCAGGGAAAGGAACGGGAAGGTGTCAAGACGGGGACTGGAGTTCAGGCACATGTATTTGAATACACAGGAGGAGTAGTGGGCTGTAGACACTAAAGGCTGGGCTCCTGATGGAGCACAGTGTGAAGACACCCTTCTGCGTGTGGTTCAGCTCAGCTCAGGCAGCTGCTGCCACCACCCATGGTGGTACCCCTGTCTTGCTATCTTTGGAGCCCCTGTGGGACCTTTAAAGCAGTTGAGTTTGAGGTTGTGTTGTAAAACTAGGAGATGGTATGTTCTCAGCCTTGTGTAATCAAGTCCTGACAAGCAAGGAGACAACCAGAGGATGTTTCCCTGCCTTTAGAGAGGCCAGTTGCTTGCACTTCTTTAATTGAATCATGTTTCGTTCTTATTTTCCACGTCCTGCACATCAGCAACTGGTTGCTGTCCTCTAAACCCCGTGGCACAAGTGCATCTTGAAGACGGAGTTGGGAGAGGGCCAAAACATCTTAGAGAGATATGTCAAGGGCTGTGTTCAAAGCATTAGAGACAAACGCTTTTCCTGCCTTACTAAGGATTCTCTGTTTTGAAGTGGATCAACAGTTTCAGTTTGGTAAACAATGACTTGTTTCTATTAACGTAAGCTTTGCTGGGCCAGCAGTCTACCTTCCTATCGGTCCTTTTCAAGAACAGAGGATTTTGTGTGCTCAACTGGCCAGAGGAAGAGTAACACATCGGAAAAGGAAAAGCACAGCATTTGAAATCTTTAAAAAAGTATGTTGCTTTGGCAAATACCAAGCACAAGAATTTTCAATGAAAAAAAAACGTCTGGGGAAGTGGTAAGTGCATGTAAAAAGTGTGTGGGCTAGTATCTGAGTTCAGACTTAATAATTACAATGTTGTCTATCAAACAATCTGTAAATTATTAACTTGAAGGTTGTGGCTTCCAAGTTGCGATCCACATGGGTGGCAAAGGGTTCACCATAGTAAACAACACAGTTTACAAACTCACGGGTTCAAAATCGCGGTGATAAAGATACATCGGGGTTCATGAGAAAAATTGAAGGTTGGCCACAATCTTTCGGTCCGAAAGGACTGGAGCGGTCACCAGCTCGTCCCCGGTGCTGTTGCAGTGTGTTACTGCTTCCCATAGATGGAGCCAAACTCACGTCGTTCAGCTCCATGTGGCTCACCAAAACCGAATGCAGTTTCCCCAAAATCGCAGAGTACTGTAGCAAGAGTTTGTCGTGTGTCCCCAAAGTCCCGTTTCCTGCTCCATTCCCCTTGGCTGAGTCCCGCGGTGCTGTTTTACTTGTCTCCCAGGTCTGTTCCCACAGTGCAGCAGTGACAGGCAATGACACATGAAAGCGCTAATTTGACAGTGACCTTCCCATGCAGCTTGAGGGGAAATGTTTTTCAGATGTTGCAAATATTACCTTTCTAGCTACAAAGTACATCACAGCTTTGGCTATTGGTCTGTTCTTCTGCATATTGAAAGGGTAAGGCATTAGAAGGGGCCTTAGGAAGCACGCTTGGGAAACGTCTTCCACTGCCGCACTGTGATCTTGGGCAAAATTCGCATCTACCAGGTCTTGTGTCTCTGGGTTTTCACTGCGAAATATTCGGAATCTACAGATGCAATGCAATAACTTTTAATAGACAGTAGGAACTTCAGAGAACAGAGAGGAGGACTCTACAGTCTCTGCCACCTGTGAAGCCATAGCAGAATTACAACAATTTGATCGAAGAACTGCGGCAAGAAGACAGATAGAACTAGCAGCCAAGTGAGGACAAGACCATTACAGGGTAAGGAGTGAGCTTTTCCAGTAAGAAATCATAGCTACCCTCCTGACAACAGCTCAAAGTTCTTTGCTCAGTTCAAGAGCCAAGGAAGGCGTCTTCACATCTGTGTCCAGAGTAGCACAAAGCTGCTCGTGTCCCACTAAGGGACAAGACTGAATATTTCCAGACTGGTTTTATTTACCTGGCAACAGGTTTCACTACACTGCACTTGGAAGTGCTGTGAAAACATCTAAGACAAATTACTGTACAGGCAGTGCCCTTTTGCTAGCCTTCTATTTATAAGCAACAGCAAAAAGCAGACCATTTCCTCAAAAGACCCTAGAAGGGCCAGACTTGTTATCCTGATGTTCAGTGTTCGGGCTGAATCACAAAAATGAGTTGAAACACAGAGACTGTGTGTCAGTAACATCCCAGTGATACGAATGTGCCGTGGACTGGAGAAGAGGTCTGTGTCTGGTTTCATTGCCCTGTGATTCTATATGGTTGCATTTGCAGCAGTCACTATACTTATCCCTTTCACAAAGGACTGTAGAGTGCAGCAAGAGCTTGTGACAGTCAAACACCTGAGGAAGCTGGGAAGGGTTTTCTGGTCCCATACCAGTCTTTTGGATGGAAAATCTTGTAAGAAAAAAGTGCTGGAGCCCACTCTGGTTAAGCACATCCTCCTTAGGACTGTACTATTTCCCAGCTGCCATTTTGACTCCAAAGTCTGCTGTTGGAGGAGTTATGTTCTCCAAGTTTCGTTCATTGCTTGAGAAGGTGCAGCTGGAGGATTTGGAAAGAGGAGAGTCGATCCCCACACAATCCCAGAGCTCCCCAGAGAGGTGAGTAATCAGCATGGGGAGAGGAAGTGTGTGACACTCACATCTTTACTTTGTTTAGACGTTTCCCATGGAGTAAGTGAGTACAAGAGGATCTTTGGATTTCTCTGTGCAAAGCCTGGGTCTGATTTCAGCTGCGATGTCATCCCGAAAGAGCTGACTCATCCAGCAGGGCTGCAGCTCCAAGGAACACATGCAGAGGCTGGGAAAGTTCAGAGCTATTTTCAGAGCTTGGGGGAGTTGCACCGTGGGGTCCCACTCTCTGGAAGAGATGCCAGGCAGAGACTGTGGTGTCCCAGGAGCATCCAAGAGACTCAGTAAAAGCTGGACACTGCCGTGACCCCTCATGCTTTAAAGCAAACAGACTGCCAAGATAGAAAGTTGTAGAGGAAAACAGTCGCTGCCCACTGGGAAGGTGTGTCTTGGGCATTTTGATCTTGCCAATCACTTCCACATAGCTTAGCTGCATTAAATAGTCCCTGGAGCAGGAATTTGGCAGTGTCCAGACAAAGGTGGTCCGTAGGGAAATTGTGCAGCACAACGGCAGGGCACGCTGATATTCACCAACCTGACTGCAGGCTCCTCTTCTGCCTCGGTTTACCTGCAGCTGTTTACCTCAAACCAACTACTATGCCTGGTATTTCCAAAACTCTCCCTAGTGCGAGTGGGGCTTGTTAACATAACATTCAGCCTTCCAGCCTTTGTAACATGATTCACAACTGTGATAATAAACATTTTAAAATATTATTAAAAGCAGTGTAGGGAAAAGCTCTCAAGGGAAATTAGTCTGATTTATGTCCGAGAAAAGAGGGGCTCAAACAAAAGTGAAAAAAGAATGAGTGCTTAATGCTGTCTGGGGAACACAACAGCAGCCGCTCTCAGACAGGCCTGATGTTCCTACAAAATAACCAATCCAGGAATAAGCATCCCAGAAAACATACAGAGGCATGACCAAAGGAAGTAGGAATGAAATTCAAGAGGAACTGCTTTCCACTTTCCCCTGCCACTACTGCAACAAAACACTGAAACTGAGCAGACAAATTTGCTCCCAAAGAAAGATATCCTTGTGTGGCAGAGCTGCCCAGCAAACACCAAAGACTTTTCCAGCTGCTGGCAACATAGCAAGAGTGATGGGCTCCTGGCCAGGGCTCTCCTGATGGAGCCCACGTATATCAGAGGAGTGCCTGTGGGCGATTTGTTAGCGCTGGGGACTGCTCAGCATCTTGGATGCCAACACTGCACGACTCCTTCTGCTCGCAGGGAGCCATTTGTCAGTCAGAGTTAAATGTCTGGTTAAAGGGCCTGATGATGAAGTGCTCTCTGCGGACCTGATTTCTCCAGAAATGTGTGTGGTGCCAGTATGTAATGTCAGGAGGCAGCTTTGCCTGAAATATCCAGGGATCTCATTTCAAAAACTGGATACTGGAGAAAGGGGGGTAGGTTGGGAATTGAAGGACAGCTATGATTAAAGGGAGGGAGAGACTGCAGTGCTGAAGCCCCCTGTGATTGTTTACAAGGAGACGTTCTTCATAATAGAAGAGAAAATAATGAAAGCTATCAAGGTGCTGTATTGGGTACTGCTTGGTCCTCTACTGAATGAGCACTCAGTGATCCTGAAAGGTGAAGCATTTTAAAATGGGTAACAGGAGGTGTGTTTATTACTGAGCAATGTTATGTGTGTACAGGAAATGTATTTACTACAGAATAATGTCATTTGCGAGAGTTTCACAGACCATCATTGAGAATAAGAGTCAGCTTAAGTCTTAAATAGGATTAGAGGGGAGAAAAAAGAGGATAATTAGAGCTTGCTACTTTTATTCTCTCTTTCATGTTTGAGGGATAAAATCCCGCTAGCTTCAGGGCATAGAGCAACCTCAGAAAGCCCATGACTAGAAATAACGTCTTGTGTGGGCAAATTATCCTATTCTTCTCTTGAAGTTTTCTGGGAGTAATCTTCTGCTGGTTCCTGTCGTAGATAGGATAGTAGCCTGCAGGAATATTTATTTCGGTATGTTTGTTACTGCTGGGGTGTGTTAGTAAAGGTATGAGCTGGAATTTCAAAGATTGCTTCCAGGCCACTTTCTTTGGTAGAAAACAGGATGACGGATATATACTGACTGACACGTTTTTTTTCACCACTCAATCCTTTCCCAAACATAAGAAAAAAATATATTAAATCTGTATTTTGTGACTATGTTTCTTTTTTCACAGCAACACAGTCTTTGGAGCATCTCTGTCCAGCTTCATATTTTGGGTGTCATTTATCTCCTGGACATTGTCTGCATCTCTACTGCTGTTTCTGCTACGGTGAAGAAATCCAACCTTCTCTGGTGCCACCATGTTGTAGACATCTCCAGCCTTCCCATAGTGGTTCATCTTTGGGATCTGTCAGCATATGAGCAGCGGGGTCTGGTATGTTGGGAGACACCATCTTCACTCTTCCTGTCAGCAGTTGCCCAGCACCCCTGTTCTCACTGCTGTGTCCACAGACTGATATTTAGGCACTGTTCATCATTTTTCTCCCTAAGATGTTGGAAGTCCCCTCTTGCTGATTTGATCATTTGCCTCCTGTGGGCATGTCCTCATCAGCGTGATCCTGGCTTGGCTCCGTGGCAGGTTTGTCCTGGCCCTGATAGTACCAGAGTTTCTGGCATTCACTGTCCTTACTGTGTCCTGTAGTGACCTTCACTCCTCATGTGGGGCTGCCTGCATGCAGATACTCGAAAGATTAAATCTCTTCTGTCCCAGCTGTTCTCAGAGTGCCCAGCTGAGGGTGAATTGAACCACACAAATTGCAATTGTCACATGTGTGGTTTTCTTATCTGCTGGGCACGGTATCATTTGCTGCCATAGATATGTATACCCTCTGATCCTCATCTGCTCTTGCACCTGAAATGTGCCCATCATCTTGGGCTGTGCACCCAGCTGGCTTGTTCCCTTCTATGTACTTGGTGGGTCATGAGAGCTGTCACTGGGTCTCTCTGTCAGGTCAGTGGCCTGGGACTGGCAAGAACTGACCACGCTTTTGCCAGGAGGCAGATAACAAGCCAAAGATTAAAAGTGCTCAATCTGAAGAGGATATAGAGTATTGCATACAGGTGCCTCAAGTCCGGAAAGACTTCAAAAGGGTGTTTAATTTTCCCTGGTGAATCCATGCTTTAAAATGTTTAAACAAATCAGATGTATAATTTGGTCAAATGACAACTGTAGAAGAGAATGTGATGATAATTCACAAAACTTGGGAGGATATAAATGTCAAGGAAGGAGGAGTGGTTATGGTGATACTAGCGTGGTAGCCAGGAAGAGTCAAGTAAATTTGAGAAAAGGAAAATTTTGGCTCAGTACAAGGAACAAAAGCATAAACTAAATAAAGGAACCTAAAATAAGTAACTATACAAAGCCTAAGAAACCAAACAAAACCTTTCCTCTGAGCAGTTATTTTGAAAGGGGAAAAGTACCAGCTACTTCATTGAGTTCTCTGCGAGCTTCACTCTTGTTATGAGTTTTTTTATATGAGAGCCACTGAAAAAATGGTGGTGACGGTGTCTGCCTAAAATGGAAAAAGCCAACAATAATCTCTGCTTGATTTGAATAAAGCCTGAAAGGGAGAGGCTGAAGCCCCTCAGAAGCAGTAAATTAAACTTGAACAGAAACCTGGCACGTACACTGAATGACGCATATAGTGAATGGCATAATCTTCAGTTGGGCACTGCGCATAGAGGACAGACACATCATGATTTTCCGTGTCTAAAATAAAAAGCCTGGAAAAAGTACTTCTTCCAGTTATGGAGACAAATAAATTTGACAAGAGTGATTTGTCTTCTTATTATAGAATTTATCCTTTTTTTTCTCTTTTTTTCTGTTTGTTTCCTCTTTTCCCTGGTGATCTTTAAGTGCAGAGAAAAAAAAGTGTCTGGTCTAGGCAAGAGTGGTCTGGATGAGATGAGGGGTCTGAAACTGAGAAAATATTGCTACTTTTCACATGGGCAGTGTTGTCTCTTCACTGGAGCGTCCCTGGGTTTTAGAGGTTGTGATAAAGTATGTTTGGTCCAAGTGGAGAATATGTTAAAACTTTAGACAAGAACAGAATCATAGAATGGTTGGAGTTGGAAGGGACCTTAAAGATCATCGTGTTCCAATCCCCCTGCCATGGGCAGGGACACCTCCCACGAGATGAAGTTGCTCAAAGCTCCACCCAGCCTGGCCTTGAACGCTTCCAGGGATGGGGCATCCATGACTTCTCTGAAATAACTTCTAAATTTATGCACTGTATTAGAAAATTGTAGTAGATAAACCAAATGCTTAAAGATGTGGAAATTTAAAGCTGTGTTAATGGGCAGAAATACAGACCAAAGCCAAGCTTCCCAGGTGGGCTTTTTCCCATTTTCCAATGAAAGCTTTTTAAAATGAAAGCTAGAAATACCTGTATACTGATGGCTGTGCTTTGGTGGATGGGTGTGTAAAACAAGGCTGGTCACTGGATCAGGGGGATAGATGCTGTGGAGGAGAGCATCCTCTTCAGCTTTGTGAAGCATTGGCTCCTGCACGAGCAGGGATGCAAAGAGCCGCTGTGCCGTGTTTGCAGTACATCGACTGCTGGCATTTTCAGTGCATACCAAACCCCTGTTCAAATAACTCCATGGTTAGATCATGCTAAAGTGCTCTGCTGCTTATTTCTCTCTGTCACATACAAGTTACAGGGCTGCAGAGGCGCCGGGGAAAGCGGTACAGGGAAGTTTTAAACTGTATAAACTTTGGATCTTAAAACAAACAAACGTGCAATCAATTGTTCTGTGTTTATGCTTTGAGGAAGAAGGCCTGGGGTTCCCACTGGAAAGTGGGATGACAGTTTTAAAAGGGCATGGCAGGGCGCCATGCAGCGAGTCCCCACACCACCCTGCTGTGCCGGGCAGGGCTAGGGCGTGCAGAGCCATTGCTCTGCTCCTTCCCGCTCCCCTGCTTCCTGCTCCGGAGGCAGCTGGCTCAGTGCTTGGGGCTTCAGGGCTGGGGCAGGACAGCGGTTGCAGGCAGGGAGGAGGCGGGTGATAAGAACGGGCCGCCATCGTAGCACTTTCCATTCCCTTCTGTTTGTGTTTTGGAGCTTTTGGGTGTTTTGCTTCAAGGGCGGCCCTCTCAGGATGTTTTCATTCACGTCTTGTTTGCAGATGTGATCCCCTGCCAAGGGATGCGCCCTGTTTTTCATCTGGGAAAATCCGTGGCGTGTTTTACAAGACGGACATATGAAGCCCAGGAGTTACCAGCACACGCTAGTATCTGCAATCTTCCTTCAGATGAATCCCACTGCCCCCTATCCCATTTGAGATTGCTGAAATCACGGCTCACAGTGGCTCCTGGGCGTTGTTTGCAGGAGAGGCTCCCCAGCTGGCCCCAGGCCAGAGCCCGCAGCCCCAGCCCAGCCCTCAGCGGCCAGGCAGACGTGCCGTCCCAACAGTGTTCTGCTCTTTTTCTGCTCGGCACAGCAGCCCCCAGGGTGACAGGGCTGCTGATACGCAGGAGAAGGGTCTGGACTGCTTCAGCCGACTCAGGGTGGGGAGACAAACTGCCATGCCCTGTCGATTGGCAAAGCGCATGGAGACGAGTTTAAATCCTCCCTCTTGTTTTCCCACCGGGTCCTGCACCGTCCTCTCCCTCCCAAGCCCCATCCTTCCCTCTTTTCAGATCCTGTATATTATCTTCTGCTCCCCAAATTTCTGCCACTGATTTTTTCCCCACACCTCCTGATTTTTCTTTTAACCCCGGCATCCCCTCTACTAACACACATCGAGCTCCTGCCCTTGAACATAAATACTAGGAGCCCTTAGCGCACCAGGGACAGTCTCTCTCAACATTATTATTACTAATATAACACCACGTAGTAATTACAATATTATATAAAACAGGAAAATCAGTGCAGGTAACAGAACAGCATCCTATAGCCAGGAGGAACAATTCCTGGGAAAGCTGTGCTGCATCCAAAGATGGCACATACCTTGGGGACAACACTTGCTCGTGTTGAGGGAGACATAGGAATGAAAACGGGGGGGGTTCTGTGTTTTTCCTAAAAGGCTTGTAATCAGAACAGGCGTGGAGCAGAAGGCAGTAGACAGACTAGCCTCACATCTCAAGTCCCCACTTCAGGGCAGGGCCGTGCTAGAAAATCTTAATGAAAGAGGATGTGGTTTTGTTTTTACATTAAGAAAGCTGGTTTCCCTTAGTCAGGTTTAGAGAAATAGCTGAGTTGTTTTCGCTGAAATTTTCCTGAGACAACGCAGGCGCTGGGCAGACGCCCAACATAGCAACTTTCTGCCAGTACCACTTGTCAATGTTATCAGCAACTTTAAACAAGACTTGATAAGAGGAAGGACCAGGTAAACTCAGCTATTAGTATTCCTCCCTGTGCCTTTCATAATGAGATCTAGCCTTGTTTGTCTTGCCAGGTGAGCAGTTTTATAGCTAGGTGAGACACTGCAGGAGCTACATGCACCTTCAGAAAGCTGCAATGTTTAGCTATTTCGGTTATCCAGCAGGATGGCTTGTGGTATGGAGAAAGAACACCTATGTCCTCTCTGAGCACCCACCCTCGTAGTGCTGCTAGTGATGGGTCTGTAATGCCAGCAAATCAATGACGGGGTTTGTGCTTGCCACTGAAATTGTGACTATGGAAGTAGCTGGACAAAGCCTCGGCCAGAATCAGCAGGAACAAACATGACTGCACGTCTTTCTTGCAGTTCGGAGACTGATATCCTGACTCAATCAAGCACTGTCCAAAATAGGCAAAAAGTTCTTATATTTGCCAGCTCAAGAGCTGTTTCATTAATGATATAAAGGGAGAAAACATAGATGTCAGCGAGGTCAGGCTGTCTAAGTTCATGCTTATTTGTGTTTTGGATTTGCTGTGAGTGGGGCTTTGAGACCCAGCGGTGTGAGCTCCAGCACCTCATTCTACAGGGGAATGTCCACAGCAGCAAAGCAACTCAAGGAGGTGATGGAGAAGGGCTTGGCAAGGGGGGGTCCTCAGGGGAAAAAGGTCCAGCTCTGTGGCTTTTTCTATACAGCCTGTGCACTAGAGCTCTGGACAGAAGTCTGGGACCATCATCTCCTCTTGCAGGGTCCTCACTAGGAATGCCGATGCTTATGGAGTCGTTGCTTCCTCCTTACATCTCCAACCGTTCCTTCCTTCAGCTGGATCTCAGCACACCACCACCTCTGCAGCACCAGCACCATGGGTTAGAGAGCCAAGTGTTGAACCCCATCAGGGAGTTCATCCAGGCTAAAACCCCAATATGATAAGGGAGGGAAGAGAACTAGATCTCTTTCAATGGGTGTTGCCACAAAAAAACATTCAGAAAAACGCAGCCCTTGGGGTACAGATGACCAGTCCTGCCTGTGTGTGTGAGCACAAGGCTCCCCTGGTGGTCCTGCCTGACTTTCTCCTGCAGAGCAGGTAGTCACCAGGCACCATACAGTCTGTCTCCATATCAGCGTTTCCTGATGTCCTGAAGCCGGGTCAAGGCTGGAAACCCTGAACACCCACAGGCTGTCCAGACATTGTCTGAGGTGGGAAAAGCAAATATGCCAAAGGAAACGTGGTCACTCCACTTTGTTCCACTGACTCGATCTGTTACTGCGTTCAGAGATAATCTTCACATGAAGAAAAAAAAAATAAAAAAGAGGGGAGTGCTTTTCTGCCCCGCTTTTTTCACTACTCAATGACAAATGAAAGTGATTGGGAAGGTGCCCTTCCTCACCTTCAAATTTTTCCTCTCTGACAGAAATTCAGGTCTTAGCAAGCTGGTTCCCTTGAAAGATTTTGGTGATGAAGAAGGAGCAGCTCTGTGATCCACCAGCTGCAGTAACGTTCAGGGAGGGAAAATGGGTTCATCGAGACCACCCAGAGCTCTGTGTGCCACAAAGGGGACTGACAAATGGTGAGAAGAAAAAAGCAATGAAAGGTAAATTTTCCAAGAGCAGTAGGGAAAGAGTCATTGTGCAGGATTTCACTGGTGAATTAGCTTTGCAAATGCAAAAACTCCTAGAAGTGGACAGCACCTACACTGTTACACCCTCATAAAACTTCTCCCTCAAATCACAGCTACAGATCCCAATTCTACTTGCCGTCTACCTTCCTCTTACATGGGTTTTGGGCTTCCCACCACTGCCATAGCTGACAACTCCCCCCGCTTCAGAGTCTCCTGCAGCCTCAGCTTTGCTTACTCAGTTGGTGAAAATGGTTGTTGCATGTGGTCATCCTTTTGAAGTTCACCACTCGCTTCAACCACAGCCCCGAAAGAACTGTCCATGGATGTGGGTTGAGCCCCAGGCAGATATTGCCGCTAAATAGCCAGTGACAGTCAGAGCTCAGTTAAAAAGCAGGAGGCATAGTAAAAGCATGAGTAGGAGCTTTCTCGGTGAAAAGGAACAGTAAATTGAGCCGTAAGCACAACACATCTCTGTTGCACTTAATTTAACACTCATTCTGACAGCTCCTGGTGATGCAGACCTTTTATCTGCTGGCTGCAGCCTCTCCCACGGCCGTGACTCAGCCAGCCCTTGCCTACATGCCTTGTTTGAGTGGGAGCCTCCCCAAGAGGCCCTAATAAAGTTCAGTCCCCATGGCCCCGGCCATTTCTGACTTCTCTAGTCATGATTGCATCAAGCAGAGCCTGGGAAGCGCTAGTCCCAGTCACTCGTTGTTTGGGAAAGGTAGAAGCACTGCTTCAGGCCTAAGCTCGCTTGTGGCCAGGAGAACACCTCCAAGCTGTTGCTGTCTGTCCTCCCCATCCCGTGTCCTCCATCCTTGCCTTTGAGGACCTGTGTGTTTTGTTATGTTAGCGCCACTCAAGGAATTGCACTTGCTAGTCTGTTTCTTTTGGATGGGCAGGGGAAAACGAAGCTATGATGGCTTGGTGGTGCTGCCATCCATCAGTCTGCAGGTAGGAAGACTGGTTGGTGATAAGAATGTTAGCATTTCCTTTGTAAACAGACTTTCCACCCAGTGTTATGGTTCCTTGACCTCTCCCTCTTGGCAGGAGAGCTCTGCCACTGAGAGAAGCCACTCCACTGACCACCCTTGTGCCGCCAGCAACACTGGTGTCTGATCCAGACAACCAGGCTGAGTAGGTAGAATTTAGCAAAATATAAAATTAAGCAGAGCTTTAGAAGAGCAAACGTAAAAGCTTTTTTTGTCAGATCTGCTGCCTGCACAGGCTCATTAAAGGCTTCAGCGAGGATTATAGCAGGGTGAGCATGGCCCCACTTGCTCCCATCCTTGCATCGCCCCTGCCCTGGCCCTTCCTGGCTGCTGGCTGGGTGATACAAAGCAGGAGCAGGGAACCCTGGATGCCAAATAAACCAGGGGAAATCTGGGAGGCAGGATGTTGTGAGCTGTTTGACCACACGGGGGCCGGGGAAAGCTCAAAGTCGGGTATGAACAACCAGGAAAATGGGGGGTGATGTTGAGCTCAGCTCCCCAGGATCTGCCAAAAAAAATCCCTGGGATGTGTGGGGGATTTCTTGTGTGCTGCAAGGACAAACGTTGCTACCTGCAGCTCCAGTGTTGGGGACCTGAAAGCTTGTCTGCCCTTTTTTTTTTTTCCTAAAACACTGCAAATTAGTGTTATGAAAGGTCCAACTTCTCTCCAACCCCTTGCCTGCATCCCTCTGCAGGCTGAAATCATTCATCTCAGCCTGAAGTTTCTCCAGGGGTGAGTGGGGGAATGAATGCAACTGCAATGGTTTGGACACCGTGTGCTGCCTCCTCCAGCCATCAGTGTCCTCTCATATAGCTAAAAGACTGCCAGCGAGAAGAGGTCCCGCAGATACTTCAGCTCCCTCATGGCATCGCCCATACCAACATTTGAATGTGTAGGACCGGACTGAAGTTTAGTTGCCTGCAAACCCAGCAGTGATCCCCACTGGCCAAAGCTCTAGCCACAGCAGCCAGCACCTTCCCTGGAGCCAGCAAGAGGCCAGAAAGGTCCAGAGGTGCCAAACCTGCACCGTGCTGGAGACCAGGCAAAGCTCATGGCCCATCAGGGAGACGAGGAGGCTTTAAGGGAAAACTTGAGATGCGCAAAGGTTTGGAGGGAGAAAAGGACTCCGAGAGGGCTGGCTGGAAGTGGTCTTCACAGGGGCTGGCCATCTGCAGGCAGGGGTTGCAGCTATGCAGAGTGTTCCAGGCTTAAGAGATGAAGGAAAAACTGCTGAAAGGCGGGGAACATAAGAGCAGTGATGGCCACTATGCAAAATCCTGTCTTAGGCATGTAGGAAAGTGAATTTAGGAGCAGAGGGAACTGAGGTGATCTTTTGTAGCCACCCAGTGCTGCTTACCCCCCTACCTTCATCCCACATGGGCACCCAGAGGAGGATTTGGTTCTGGCTCAACCGCTTCGCTCCAAGCAGGAAATTAAGTGTGCTTATTTCTTCCTCAGGAGGAAAATAAAACAAAAACAGAGTAAAGCCTCCACTCGGGATTACAGGAATGAAAGATGGGCAATGGGAAACACTATTTCCAGTGCTGGGAAATGGAGTTGTCATGTCAACCAGCTGCAGTCGGCAGTCCCACACAGTGTGATAAATGGGACTGGGCTTGGCAGGGAAGGCAGCTGGCTTGTGTTGGCCAAATCCTTACGGGAAGAGAAGAGAGTTTGAGGACGAGTTCGTCTGCACCCAAACATGGGTGGCTCTGGAGAGCATCACCTACCAGTGTCCCAGCTGGTGACACCAGCCCCAGCAGAGCACCCCAGGCAGCAGTGGGATGGATGCTGTGAGTGCCAGGTACTAGAGGGCATTCAGAAATTACAAGGGAAAAGCCTTTCATGCACCACAAAGCCAACATCCTGTTCTGCTCAGCCTGAGATAAGATCAAGGAGCAAAAAAAAAGAAGCAAACCAGCTGAAACTGGTGATTGTCCTGAAAGGTGGGGGTGCTTGCACACACCCGCAATTTCCCTTCACCTGATACAGATGAAGAAAAGCCACCGAGAAACCACATGGGCCCCTTCAACATCCACACCAGGTACTTGCCTCCATCAGCTGCTACCTCATTGACCTCTGCCAGTGACTTGTGGCTGAAAACCCCCGTGGGCAGCTTTGCCCAAAAAGAAACAGTGGAAAGGTGTTGGCTGTGACACCTTTGTAGCCCAGAGAATATATAGACGGAGACTCCCCTGCTCCAGTGCCAGCAGCTCTGCAGGATAACATGCCGACTTCTGTATCTTGGAAAAGCTGGTGCACTGACTCCCTGCCTCTGAAGAAGCAAAAATTGCAATTTCAGTTGCAAAAGTGACTTTAAATAGTAACAGCCTTGCAGTGGCCTCACACGCTGTCCTAGGGGAGACCTGACATGCTTGTTTTGGAAAAGCAGCGTTGTCAGACAAGTGAACTACCACCTTTCCCTTCAGTTCTAAATAGATTTGCTTAACAAAACAGGCCCTGATATTTCGGGGGCTAGTCGGATCGTTGGATTGCTCCCACATCGGACGTGAAGGATTCTTCGACGCATTGAAAGCAACTATGCCAAGAGTAGCTCGAGAGCAGAAATAGCAATTTAGTCCCTTTGTAATGGCTGGTGGCATTATCTAATGCCGTGGTAGTGGTGTGATTTTAAAATACAGAGGGCAATTATTGTGCCCTTCTACCCATATGAAATACAGAGGGCTATTGTTGTGCCCTTCTGCTCACACCTATGTTTACGAGCCTCGCAACCCAGCCCTTCCCAGGAGGCAGGGGAGGGCAAAGCCCACAGCAGTTGATTTATTTGGTTTCGCTGACGTATATTTTTATCCTCTGCTGTACATCTTGCTTGCTGTTTTCATACTGCTGTAAGAATCAGTGCAAATGAATTCTGTTTAAAAGGGACAGGAATATTGCTCTCAGATGTACTAGGTCTTGGTCATCCCTGCAAGGTCTAATTTCCAAGGATTAAGTTGCTTAGAAAACTGTGGATGTAATTAATAACAGCCAAAGGGCATTTTAAGCAAGAGTATTTAAGCAAAGAACAAAAGGGAAATTCTGTGGGAAATAAGCTTCACTTTTATTGTTGAGAAGATGATTTAAATGAAAGTATTCAACTTCATCAGTGATGCCACAGCTAAAATTACCAGTAAGTAAAACAAAAAAGCCTGACAAACTCAGTCTGCTATTCTCTAGCTGTTTCCTAGGACCTTTTGCTGTCCTGTGGCTGCTGCCCTGGCAAAGCAGAAGAGAATCATAGAATGGTTAGAGTTGGAAGGGACCTTCAAGATCATCAAGTTCCAACCCCCCTGCCACGGGCAGGGACACCTCCCACTAGAGCAGGTTGCTCAAAGCCCCATCCAGCCTGGCCTTAAACACCCCCAGGGATGGGGCATCCACAACTTCTCTGGGCAACCTGATCCAGTGCCTCACCACCCTCACAGGAAAGAATTTCTTTCTGGTATCTTGTTTAAATCTCCTCTCTTCCAATTTAAAACCACTACCCCTTGTCCTGTCACTACACTTCCTGACAGAGTCCCTCTCCAGCTCTCCTGCAGCTCCTGGAAGGCTGCTAGAAGGTCTTCCCGGAACCTTCTCTTCTCCAGGCTGAACAGCCCCAGCTCTCTCAGCCTGTCATCATAAGAGAGGGGCTCCATCTCTCTAATCATCTTCGTGGCCCTCCACTGGACCCATTGCAATAAGTCCATGTCCTTTCTCTGTTGAGGACTCCAGAGCTAGACGCAGTACTCCAGGTGGGGTCTCATGAGCACAGAGTAAAAGGGTAGAATCACAGCTCCTCTCTGTCGACCCAGCCTGTAGCAGCTGCCAGAGGAGCCCGGATGAGGGTGCCGGTGGGGATGCTGAGGAGCAGCAGCTCGGCTCATGGAGCGCCTCATCCACCCCAGTCCTGCATTTCGGCAAACAGCTGTGAAACCCATCACCAAAAAGATGGGCTTTCTGTTGCCTGTAAAGGGGTATCATTGGGCAAGTTGGTCCAAGAAGAAAGCAAAGGGGAAAACCAGCAGGAGGAAAGATGTGTGTTTCCCTGCCGGCAGTAGCAGGTCCTGGTAAAACTGCAGCCTGAGCTCCTGACAGGAAGTGCTGAGTTGGCACAAAATTAACCAAGGAAGAGAAAAATGACAGAAGGAGCAAGAAAAGTGGGGTGGGATGAAGGGGAAAAGGAAGAGAGCAGCAACCCCTGCCACAGGTCCCCACAGCACTGTCTCCAAAAGGCTTTGCAGGCCCTCGCCCACCCACCCTCGTACACGTATTCATGATGAAAAGTTCTATGTTGTATAAAACCATAAAATTAGTTCCCTTCTTTCTCACTGCTAACTCTTGGCACAGTGCCTTCCCTCACCAGCAACCCTTGTGCAGGTGGGTGTCCGACGCCTGCTTAAAACGGAGCTGGTCTTTTCTCGAAGCGCATCCCTCTCCCAGGTTGCAGGGCTGCCAGCACACTGAGAACATGGGCTGCCAGTTACTCGAGAGATAAATATTTCAGCACAAAACAGAGTCTTGTGGAATGGAGGCAGGAGAAAGCAAAGCTGTATGGGCATGAAATGCCAGAAGCACCAAGTGATGGCTAGGACAGGTGAAGAAGAGTTTTTATTATTAAGAAGAGCTAAAAGTGAAGCCTTCAGAGCCCTGAAGAAGGAGCCCTTCCATTTGCACCCATAACAAATCTGTGCTTGCCAAGACGTGCACGTCCACAGTGTCAGATTCCAAATTTGAAAATAACTGGAACCCTTTGGGTTGGCTGTCACCTCCAGAAGGACCGTCAACCTCACCCAGGGCACAGAGGGAGCAGCCAGCCAGCGAGAAACTGAGGGCGAGGGGCAGGAGGCTGTCGAGCACAGAGGAGCAGGGAATCAGTGGCAACCAAATAGTTGTGAGGTGGGTGGAAATTTGGCTGGAAGCGAGGGCAGGAAAGGAAGGATGCTCGCACGGGATCCTTCCTCGTCACAGCTTGCTAATGGCTCCTGGGATCCACCTACAACTGCTCCTCCACAAACATCACCGGAGTTGTGTGGGTCCTGGCCCCCCTGCACCACATGGTGGATGGCATGGAGGGCAGTGGGGGGAGCCTTGGGCAGATGGTGCTCCCATACCCATATACAGCTCATTTTGTGTTTCAGCCACATGAGCGCGCGCAGGGGGGCTGCATTCCCAGACGTGTGGAGGATCAGACAAGTTGGGCTGGTTTTGGCCCGTGAAGCGCTCCATGGCGTCGGGCCCACATAACTTTAACTTCTGCCACATCACATTGCTGCAGTTCTCAAGCACAGCGGAGCCAGCAATACTTGGGGTTCCCTCCAAGCATGAAAGGCTGGCTGCCTTCAAGGGTCTTCACAAGAAACAGCCTTCGGCAGAAACCTTGGAGGCCCTGCTGGTCCCAAACGACTCAAATACACTGCGTTTTGGGGTGGATCACAAAGCTGCCTTAGGAGGAAGGGATGCTAATGGACCAGGTGCAGGAGAAGGAAAAGCAGAGAGGGCTTTTGCCAAAGGGTTTATTGCTTTGCCAGCTGCATTTTACCAACAGATACTTTGCAATACCCTTATGTGGGCGTCTGGGTGTGTGAAAGTCTCTTGAGCCATGCATTGTGCAAAGGGAGTGAGTGACGATGATGATGCCAACGCCAGCCTCCAGGGTGAAGGCAGGAGCTGGCAGGTGAGGGCAACAGTGTGCTTGGGGATACGAGCAAGGGGCAGGAATGGCAGCAGTTTTCCACAGGGATTCACCACCTGCTCGTATTACAGGCCCCCAGCACCTCTTCTACCCAGGCCTTCTCCACCAGGAGGTCCCTGCCTGCAGCTCAGCTGGGATGGAACACAACGCTATGGGTTCAGCCTGACACCCTCCCTACCTGTGCAGGAGGGGGTGGCACTGCTCATGTTTTGTCGGTGGCATTAGAAATCAGTCTCCAGAAAGGCCACTTTGCTTTCCCTTCACTTATTTTACTTTTTCCCCCACATATTTGCATGTTTCCAGAGAGAAGATTTGGGGTTGGGTTTTTTTGTTGGTGTTTTTTGGTTTGTTTTTGTTTGTTTGTGGTGGGTTTTTTTATATTCGGCTAAAGAAAGTATGAGTTGTGAAAGGAAAGAGCCTAGGAAATGCAGAGAGGTATCACCTCCTGGCAGTGGGAGAGTCCCTGGCCATGTGGCCATCAGCTCCTCACGGACACATCCACTTGTGAAAGCTGATAGGAATTAAAGAAAAATGTGGCTTTTACCCCAATAGCAGATCTGGGCTAGCCTGTTTCTGCGATTACACGGTCAGGAAATTAATTTTGATCAACTGCTCCTGCATACCTTCCCATGCAAAGCAAGCCTAGTAGGATTCCTTTCTTCTGCTAGCACTGGGGAGCCTCGAAGGGGATGCAACTTGTCCCTGAGAGGCCCTGAAGTGCTTTACTAAACCACCGCAAGGACCAGGGGCCTTCCTGTTAAGGAAGAACTGGGTTCCTTGCCCATCCCAGTCAGGAACACTGGGGACAGCTTCACCCAGCTGTGCCGGCGCCGTCCATCCCACACTGCTGGGCCAGAATGCTGGCACCTGCCTCAGGCCTCGATCCGCTTTGATGAATGACCAAATCTACACAAGAATTAAACTTCTAAACGTTTAGAGAAGTGCTCTACGTTGTAAGGGGGGTGAAAATCATATCTATCTGACCAGCCAAGGAAATTGTAAGAATAAACTTAAAAAAAATTTAAAAATAAACTACCCAGCATGAATTTTGTATCAGTGATCTACACATACTGTTTAATACGAGATGGGTAGTTGCTGCTTGATTTCCATCCAGCGACCTGCCTGCAAATCAAGCACGAACAAGAGGCACTTGCTTTGAAAAATCAACCTCAATTGATAAAAAGTCAATCCAGCATCACAAATTGGAGCCATCCAGTACTTTCCACCAAACAGCCCAAGTTTCACAAGAACACCTTTCACTCCAGATGAGAGTTCCAAGCTCTTTTGTGTATTCCAGAGGGAGCCACAGATTTATTTTCCTTTTGTTTTCTCATGCACATATGAAGTTTCAGAAGTCAACCGCTGACCCCACGCTAAAGAGTTTTCAGACATTTCTGGCTGTAGCCCACCTTTGGGGAAGGGCTTATCTGATGGTGGTAGGAGGAAGCAGCAGAGGCAATGGTCCCCCACCCTTCAGGACAGGGAGCTGCTCAACACCTATCTGCAGGCAAACTGTCCCACTCTATGACAGATGCCTCAAGTTGTCTGTCCTGGCTTAGTAACAAGCCTGGGAGGAAGGGATTTAATAAGTCAGACATAAAGCAGAGAGTGCAGAGAGAGGGCAGATGAAAACTGCTCGTGTGAGTGCACAGGAGCCAGCCTGGACTTGTTTGCTGGCTGTATGTGACAGGGTCTTTTATTTCCTATCCTGGAACCCGTGCTCTCACCTTGGGCAAAGCAGCAGGGGACACTGCTGCTGAGCACTTCTGGCTAAAGTCACGCTTTGCATCCCGCTTGGCTTGTGAAAGATCCATCTACAGTGCTACAACTCCCCTGGGTGCAGCAATAGTCCAGATAAGGACAACCACAAGAAAAACGCATAAGTATTTTTAGCTCCCATCCTAATATTATATTTTTTGTTCTTCTTGTTGCTGGGTCCACTATGAAAAAGGACAAGGGGAAAGATCACTCATTCTCTGTGAAATTACTAATTCTCTCCTGAGGAGAATTAGTTCAGCCTGTTGGTTCCCCCTCACCCCAAACACACATTCTAAGACAAAAAAAATGACACCCCTATTTTACACAAATAACTCCAGCCATTGAGAAGGGAACTATTTTTCCACAATGTGTACCTTGTCTCTTTTTCTGCCTAGTGCCAACCCTAGAAAAGTGACAAATGGGAAACTAAACCAGGAGCTTCACATTTGCTTTCCATTGGAAAGTGTTTAAAGTTTCTACCTATTACCATGACAAAAAGGAGTTTGTACAGTGAAGGTAAAAAGAGGAAAGGAGTCTCTCTCATCTGTTTGCAGGGACACCTCCCACTAGAGCAGGTTGCTCAAAGCCCCATCCAGCCTGGCCTTGAACACTTCCAGGGATGGGGCAGCCACAACTTCCCTGGGCAACCTGTTCCAGTGCCTCACCACCCTCACAGGAAAGGATTTCTTCCTAATATGTAATCTAAATCTCTCCTCTTCCAATTTAAAACTGTTACCTCTTGTCCTGTCACTACACTTCCCGACAAAGCATCCCTCCCCAGCTCTCCTGTAGGCTCCCTTCAGATACTGGAAGGGTCTTTTTAAATGATCAACACTAGAGAGCAGAACTGTAAAATAATGGCTCGACAGAGACCGCCCTCATTCCTGCCAGATCTTTCTGCAGTAGAAGAGCTAGTAAGATCTCTGAGTTCCTCTGCATAACCAGCATTCCAAACTCACCTTCCCAGGGGTTCCTCCACTGACAACAATCATAAATGAGTTCAAACCATACTTGCATTTCTTGCCTTTTTAACCTATATTCCATAGCAGCCATCGCAGATGAATTTCAAATTTCATAGACAGAAAATACAAACCCTCCATAAGATGCAGCATCACACAGGGGACAATCAGTAGGAGACAAGGAAGAAGAAAGCCTTCATAGTCCCTGCAACTTTTGCCTTCTCTTACCAGACTCCTTGCAAGACAGAGCAGGAATAAATCATTACCAGTTGTAAGAGTGCTGGTACAGTGTAGACTCCTGTCCAGAAACAGATGATTGCATCAAACAACTCAGCCTGACTCATCAAAGCAGCCATCACAGGGGGGATTCCTGGGCTTACGGCATCTCTGGGCAGAGTTGTTGAAGTTCAGGAGGTCACCCACCAACTGAGAGAGCTCAGAGCATTCCTCCAGCCACAAGTTGCGTCATGGCCAAGAGAAGCAGCATGTTAAACTGCCCATCCTTGAATATCCAAAGCCTGTCTTGATGGGAATGCTGGGCTTTTCTAATCCCCTTTGCCTGTGGTTAGAAAAAAAAAATAAAAATCAGGAGACATTCTATGTTGAGTTCACATCTCTTACTACGTGCTCAATGGACAAAGGGACTTTCTGCAGCTGTGTCTAGATGGGAGCAAAGCATTCCAAGCAAGCAAGCTGTAATTCCTGCTTCATCTTATCAATAGTACCACCAGGGTAGACAGAGCTGTCAAGACAGACTTCATCTGCTGTAACCTGCCCTGAACTTGATTTGGCCACATCTCTGCAAGCTGACAGTATTGTGTCAGCAGTGATTTCTCCAAAAGTCAGCATTGAACCGGCATCCTTTTCAAGCTAAAAAGCAGGTCACATTCCCATGGCATCTGTGTTGACCCCACAGCAAGGAACAAGAAAATTATTTTTAAGGTCTCTACCCTCAGGAATCATGGTCAGATGTTATAGCCGTTTTACCAATTATGAGTCAGACAAAAGGCCCATGTTTTGATGTAAAATCAAGCACATGTTCCTTGTTCTACACAGCATGAGACACCTGGGAAAGGTGTACAACATAATCTGAACTGAACTGAGATGGCTGAAGGATCTCAGAACCCATGCTGTTGAGCTTGGTAGCCCCCAGACCTTCCTGAGGGAGCTACTCAGCATCTTCATGTGGATCGAAGTGCACTGAACGCCCTGTGCTGTTTTGTATCATAAGGTAGAGCCAGCTGGATATTGGGTAATGTGTGCACCACTAACCACATGGCCCAGCTTGCATGCAGACACCGGTCACTTAATGGGACCCACTGTCCCCAGACCACAGCTTAATTTCTGGTTATACAGTGGCCAAGGGGCTTGGGAGCTCCTCAGCAGAGGGCTGCGGTGAGGAGACAGTAAAAGAGCAATTCCCCCAGCCCTTGCCTGGGAAGGAGCGGGGCCAGGAGGAAGCCCCAAGCAGAAGTTGCTCTGGTGGGCCACAGCAGCCTTTTGGACACAGTGGGTGCCTCTGCACTTGAGAGTGGCTGGCTGAGCAGGGTCTGGGGAGGCTCTGCCCTACACCCCTGCCAAAGGCAGTCAGATGTCTTTCTGTGTCGCATCAGAAAGATTCATGCTTCATGCTCTGGCATCATATCACATATCACATTTGCTACTCAAGCTCAGAAGGGACAGTCAAGATTCATTAAAGTGGTTTTAATGTTAATTAGGTTTGTAGAGCAGTGCTGCAAGAAACCTTTTGACAGCGTGTCTGTCCTTTCTCAGTGGATGTGCCTGCCAGGGTGAGGCTACATCAGTTTTCCCTTCCTTTGCCTACCAGAACTGCACACCTTTTTCCACCAACAGAAAACAGCAGAGCATTAAGATCTGTCAGGAGAGAATAAAAGAGTTCATTGTGCTGTCCACATAACAGATGATTTTATCTTTTCCTCCCTGTTTCTAACAGTCTATTAAGCAGTTATTTAATAACTGCCCTGTGGCAACTAACCTAAATCCCTCTAGCTTTTGGAAAGCAACAGAAGAGGTGTCTCCCTGGGACAGTTCCTGCTGCAAACAGTTTTCTTAACACAGTGCTTTGAAGTCTTCGTTTGTTGCCTCAAATGGAGGAAGTCCACCACTTCAATCACCCTACAAACCCCACAGGGTTTCACAACTGAAAAAGACCTGATAGCTGTGGAAACAGGCGAGTTCTTTCATTCACCTCTGACTTTCTAGTGCAACTAGAAATCAAGCTCCTCAGGAAAAGCAGAGTATGATTAGGCAGGATGCGAGCCGTGGTGAAGTTGCAGATGGGTAGAAGAAGGATGGCTCGGGCTCAATTTGTCAAGAAGGGACTCGGTTGTACAACCCAGAAAGCAGAAACTGAAATCATGACTCTTGGTGGCACTGTGAAATTATCCAACGATATCTTTAAGCCAAGTGCTAGTAAGAAACCTGCCCAAAATGCAAACAATCACACATAGCAGCAACGTCTGCTTTTCCCAGCCCAAATAGTTCACTCTGCCTCGCAAAATCATGCTAAATCTGTGAAATAAAGATTACACTGAAATGACCTAGCAGGTTTTGGTGGTGGCAGCCCACCATATCCCTGGAGTGTCCTGAATTCAGACAATCTATTGCCACAATAACTTTACAAGTGCTTCCTTCTTGCACTTTACTTCTTCCATTCTGTGTAACTCCACGGATTTCACTCTGATCTCTGAAATGCACTGAAACACACCGCTTGACAGCTACTTTTTCATCCCACCAAACAGTCCCTCGCTTGATTCAACATATATTTACCCGACTACAGCAATTTTTCCCGCAGCAGCATTCAATGCAATGGGCAGCACATTAAATTCATTAATGTTCTGACACGGCACAAAGCAAAAGTTTTGCCCATATTAAAACAAAGGCCTTAAGTTCATCTAGGATTTTAATTCACTATAATGCTGTAACAACATATAGGCAAAAATTTAAGCCCACCAATTTGTTATGAGCTGTATTATGTGCAAAACTGAGCATCCCCCCGGGATGCAGGGAGGAATGCAGCTTTTCTGTGCAGAATGGCATTGACCTTATCCTCATTTCCAGCTTCTGGTGTGCCCTTTCCCCAGGCTAAGGTTCAAAAGCTTCAGATCATAACTTGATTTCCTTCAGATCACGTAAAAATCCCTCTGTATCAGTTTCTGCCATGCCTGGTCCCTGGCAGTGAGAGCGGAGCCGAGAGGAGAAGTGGGGCTTGGCTGCCACCTGCCGGGGTCCAGCCACGCACCAAACCCGAGACTACAGGAAAAAAAAAACAGAAAATACCCACATACAAATAAAACAGCCACTGCCACCCCAGCTCCCCAAATCGAGCCCCCTCTAACTCAACTAGAATAAAAGAGACTCCTCGAGGAAAAGAGGCACGTGATCAGGTTGCTGAGTTTAAGGATGCTGAGCTTCACAAGTTACTACAGTTTTAGACAGCGATGAAAGCTCTAGATAGGCTACAGGAATGGTTAACATCTTGCAGACGGGAGCTACCAGGTCTCCAGAGTCAGTTTTCATTTTTAAAAGGTCACCTTCTCAAAGGTGAGGCAGCATGCCACCCCATCTCAAAGAGACTTCCATAAACATTTCCTTTTCAGCATTACTTAAAGCTTCTACATATGCGTTCCAGAAAAAAGCAACGAGGACAAAAGGATTGTTACTTCTTTCTCCATTTCTTTGTCCTCTTCCCTGCTGATGAGGAAAGGAGAAAGTTTCCCCACTTTACCCTCTAACACTAAATACAGTATTTCAGCTTTCTTGGAACTTGCTGACTTTTTCTTGATAAATACTTTAAGACTTCTGAAAGCAGCGTATGAAGTCTCCAACTTATATCTATTGAAATGTTATGGAAAGAGTAAAAAGGCAACAGGGAAATAAAAGGCTGTCTTCTCTTGTGAGAAAATTATATAAGCCTCATACATAGCCCACTGTAATCTGGGGAATCTCAAAACTATAAAACTGTGGTGTCAAAGTATTTTATGATTCACAGCCACAAGGCGAGCCTAGGAGAAATAATTCAGAAGAGAGGAAGACATTATTTTGTATGCAACGGGTGACTCCAAGGCTTAGAACTGCATGGACATGTGCACAAGGAAAGATGATGAGAAAAATCCATCAAATTAGTTTTCTCACATCAGCATTCACGGAAGACAGCACTTCATAAAACCTCCACATCAGCAAGTCACCACAGCTCCTCAAGGACATTAGAACAGCAACAAACTTCCTAAGAACAACAGGAGAGGAGTTGCTGTTCAAAACAGCAACTCTGGGCCTCTTGATGTGCTGTCCCTCAGCTAATGGGATGTTTAGTGGAGCCCTATCACATCTCTAATCCCTCCAGAGATGCTGAAATCTTCTGTCCATCACAGATTAAGATCACAAAAGTCAAGCCAAGAACTGTAAAGCGACAATTTTCAGTAAGGAAGCCACCATGGAGCCTGCCAAAGCCTGGTAGACATTTTCTCTAATTCCAAACAAATCCTATCGGGGAAAAAAAAAAAAAAAAAAACAACAAAAACAACCAACCCTAAACGCATCCTCCATATCTGGATGTAAGTGTACAGAAGAGATTAGCTGTTACTAAGAATAAGACCAATGCGTGCTGTGAGGACAGTTGGATAACAAGCGCTAACAATCACAATTCTCTTCAGTGTGAGCTGAGCACAGGGTGAAGTCAGAAAAATATGTTTTCCTAAGGATAAACTAGGGCTGGTCCCACTGCACCGAGACTGACAGAGTTTGATCCCAGGCCCCTTCCACGCAGATGCCCTCCGAGCACACGTGTGTCCAGCTGGCATTTGGCAGAGGTAAAGCTACAACATTGCGAAGAGGGTTTTCCCGTTGGTAACATCTGCTCCTCTAAGGAGATGTTCCCAATGTGACCAGTAACTGTCTGCCTTTTATGTCATTTCTCACTCGATTACAATCTAGCATATTGGCGTGGCTGAGAGACCTCCTAAATACAACGCAATTCGGGCAGCCAAAAATCCTGGCAATATGGACACACCTATCCCTTCCTTCAGCTGCTTTGAAAAACCACAGCAAACAACACTGCACATTAAAGGCTGCAAGAAAATAAAACAAAACAAACACCTACCCACACCATTCCAGCTCCAAAGGAATATTTTTCAGCTAGTGATTGTAAAAATGAAGGCTCTTGCCACCGGTACAGCCAAGGGGATGATGTGAACTGCACTGTTCATTACTGCTGTGATAGCACCCCCGTGAGCCAGGCCCTGCTGTACAAGTGCTACGTTAGGAGAGAAGGTAATCTAAGACCCCAATTTTAAAGACCGCGACTAGCGTGCAGCGCTTTGGTGTGCATCAGGGCACTCAGCCAGCTTCATCACTAGACAAGATTTACTCAGGAACTTAATACAGATTCCCCAAAATAAAACAAAGATGGCCAAAGACCATTGTTTGCATTATTACGGTTTTATGTTCCAGAAAGGACTCTCCTTAGCACTTTCAGTACTTCAGTTCGCCCAGGAGGGTAGCTGATGACTTCCACTTCTTTCTTGAACATCTGCAGATCTAGAGTTCCCAATTCTACTGTTAAACATAGTCTAATGTATCACGCTAGACAAACCGCTCCCTCCCTAGGCCAAGGACTGAACATTTCTCTCCTCTCAGTATCCCCTTCCTTCTCCAAAACTGGGCTGTAGGAAGCTCTAAAGGAAGCAGCACTTCATTCCTCCTCCCAAAGATTAGGAACCTCAGGTGTGCCCATTTCTTGCTTTATATGACTTTGGTCTACCTACAGCCTCCTTAAAACAGTCACATCATGCGAGATTCTGATCATACTAAAAGGGCTCTTAGATTGTGTAGCATTCTGCTTACAAGGACGTTTGCATGGAGCTTTTATTGGGTATGCAAATATGGATGGTGATTTGGGGATGGGATTTCCCTGATGATACAGTCTTTACCCTGTACTCAGTTATGTTTTGGGGAATGCACAGGCATCCATCTTCTCTCCTGCATGCTGGGATGCTCATGAGAAACACAAGATCCTAAATTCTTCTACTTGACTTTCCCTTGCCTTCTCCCCTGTCTTTGCACCCAAGCTGCAGACCTGAATCCCAAATCATACAATCCAAATGTCAGGACCAGATGGATGCTTATGGAGACCCCATGAGCATACAGTGCAAAATCACCCATTTCCAACCTTCATGTATTTCCCATGTGTCTCCTTACAGCAGCACTGACAGCAGTCATCACCACACACCAAACAGCACTAGACTTTGGCAGACGTAATCCCATCTGGACAAGTAATGCATCTTCCACAGAAGCTACACAGGAATGCCCCAACCTGTCAGCATTTCAGAGGCATTTACACAATGCCATTAATACCATACTTTAATTTCTGGTGAGCCCTGAATTTGTTGGGCAATTGGACTAGATAATCATTGTAGGTTCCTTCCAGCTGAACTATATTATACTATTCTATACTATTCTTCTTTGTACCTCCTCCTCCTTTCCCTAGCAGCACATGCTGAGGAAATCACTGATGACATTTCTTCCCAGCTCTGCACTAGGCAGAGGGGACTGAATGGGTAACGCGTCCCAGCCCAGGCATTGGCTCAGTCACTTTGTGGGAATGAGGCATGTACCTTCTGATGGGGGTGAGATCTTTGGATCACCTGGAGATAATTTGACTATCTGAACAAATTTGCAAAAAGCATACGTGAAGAGCAGTTTTTGAAAGCCTTCTGTGTTCATCCAGTTTAGCTGGGTTTCCCCAGGATGGCAAAACCCCGCTTCTCTGGCACTAGCAAGGCTCTAAGATCAAGCCCTGTTGTTGAAAGATGGCAACAAGCAAAAAGCTGACAACAATGAAGGAGAAAACGATGAAGATGAAAACGATGATAAGCGAAGACAAGAAGAAGATGAAGACAACAATGACAATGAAATGCAGAATAGGAAGATGGCGAAGAAGATGACAATGATGATAATGAAGAAGGAAAAAGATGAGGAAGATGACAACAGCAAAGAAGATGATGAAGATGACAACAATGATGATGAAGGAGAAGTAGTAGTACTAGTGGTACATGGTACTATGGGGTATTTTCAAAACTATGCCACACAGTGATGACAAGTGTACTTTTTGCCTTCTGAAACTTACTCTGCTGTGCTTTCTTGGCCAGTGATGCTTGAAAAGCATGCTCGTGCCTGCCCTGTGCTTGTATTGCACACAGGGAGAGATGAAAAGTGGCAGCTCCTGATGGTACAGCAAACCTGGAGCCCCTCCAAGCAAAGACTGTTTCGCACAAGCATAAAATCCCTGGGGAAATGGAGTCAAGGGAAGAGCAGAACTCACTCCCACTACAAACTTGCAGTGGGCAAGAGCCAGAGAGCACCAGGGCGCAAGCGGTGCCCAGGAGGTGCAAGAGCAGCAGGCAAGAATAGATATGAAAAGGCCCAGAGGAGCCCTGACAAGGGGCTGTGCTCAGTGCTACAGAGGACAAGAAACAACCCCTGGAGGCCCACCTTGGCACTCTAGAAATCTTCCTGCCTCCCACATACAGGGCACAAGATAGCTTTGTGGAGCACGAGCAGCAGCCTCCTAGCCAAAATGGCCCAAAGAAGCAAGCCCTGGCAAGGGACTGTATTCAGTGCTGCAGAGGAAGGCAAAAAAACCCCAGAGATACTTGCTGGCCCACCTTGTGGGGAAAAAAGCCTTCTTCCCTGCAGCTGCAGGGCAAAAGAGGCCATCTCTGTGGTCCATGAGCAGCAGGCAGTAACCTAATCAAAGAGGACCAGAGGAGCCCTGACAAATGGTCATCCTCAATGCTGCAGAGGAAGGCAAAAAAGTCCTGGGGACCAGTGTCAGTCTGGCTGGAGAGAAAATTCTTTCCTGACCCCCAGTGCTGGCAATAGGCTGTTCCCTGGAGCATGAGCAAGACCTGCCTCCTGGTCCCACAGCCAGGTCAGGCCTCCCAGGAGGTGCCCAAGCCCTATTCTCCCTCAACATGGAGACATCTCAGGGTCATCTAAGAGCCTTGGGGGCAAGAATCCTTCCCACACCCAGCAGGACATGAGTGGGTGCTCCAAAGCACTAGGACTCCTTGCAACATCTCTGCATCCCATTTCTTATGGCTGCTGCTACTGGCTCTGCAAAGGATGAAGATGCTGATCTTGACAGTGCTCCTCAAGAAGGCATTTCCATGGTCTGAAAAGCATTTCCAGCTGAAAAGGCCTGATAGCCTCAGTTACCTCCAAGTGCTGGTAGCTCTTCTCATCTGCTAAGCATCTTCCTAAAGGCTAAAGCAGGATTTCCATCTATCAGATGGCCTTTGAAAGTGGCCCCATCAAGAGCTAACCTTGCAGCAGAGAGCCTCCAGCAGCCTCATCACCACTGATCTTCTTCCATCACCCCTCCAAATAATTCCACCACAGCCTCAAGAACTTCCTCTCACATCTCTTATGGCTGCTCCTAGACCAGGTCTGGCAGTGATATGCAGGAGGATGTCCCCTTTTATCCTGCCCCAGGACACTCTGACAGCTGCTTTGCCAGGTGACAGCACTGTGACATGGGGTGATGGGGCCCCCCATGCTCAGCCCTGCCTGCTGCCCCCCACCCAGCACCCTTCAGGGGAAGGCCTTTGGGGTGCTAGCCCTCAGGCAGTCCCTGTGCCCACCAGGTCCAAGGGGCTGTTCATGAGGCCACATAGCGAGGAGGACCAGGGACAAATGCTTTTCTCGGGTGATAGCAGGGGATGGTTTCAGCTGCTGCAGCCTGGAGGAAAGCCAAACAACCAGAGCCATAGGGATGGATGGAGCCAACAGACCACCATGGAAATAACACAGACTAGGGGAAAAAAAAAAAATCAACCAGTGAGCAGATGTTACACTGGTGTGGTATAAAGGCTGGTCATTTTCATACCCTTAGAACATTTGGATTTATGCCCAAACCGAAGCCAGGCAAACAACTCTTCCAAACAGCAAAACGCAGCCTGATGTTGCTGTTGCCATCATGTCCCTTCTCCCACTGAAACCATGCTACGCAGTTCCTTTGTTACACGTACCAGCTGGCTCTGTTCGAATGGGATACAAAATGTGGTTCAGCCATAGGGTAAAACTTCCATGGCTTGCTTGCGACTATAATCTTTTGGAGAGTTCGGATGGAAGGGACCTACAATGATCATTTAGTCCAACTCCTCAGCCAATTCAGGGCTGACCAAAAGTTAAAACATGCTATTAAAGGCATTGTCTAAATGCGTCTTAAACACCAAAAGGCTTTGGGCATCAACCATTGCTCCAGGAAGCCTGCTCCAGGGTTTGACCACCCTCCTGGTAGAGAAATGCTTCCTCATGTCAAGTCCAAACCTCCCTTGATGGATGCAGTTTTGAGCTGTTCCCATGTGTCCTTGCACTGGGTACCATAGACACCATCAGCTCCCTCTCCACTTCCCCTCCTCAGGAAGCTGTAGAGAGCAATGGGGTCACCCTTCAGTTTCCTTTTCTCCAAGCTACACAAACCCCATGTCCTCAGAGGACATACCCTCCAACCCTTTCACCAGCTTTCGTGCCCTCCTCTGGATGCATCCAAGGACCTTCACATGCTTAAGTGGTGAGGCCCAGAACTGCATACAATACTGAAGATGAAGCTGCACCGGTGCTGAATAGACCAGGGTAATGCCCGGCTTGTGATGCTGTTTGATGCACTCCAGGATGTGGTTTGTCCTCTTGGCCACCAGGGCACACCACTGACTTCTGTTGACCAGCACCCCCTAGATCCTTTTCTGCATGGCTGCTCTCCAGCTGCTCCTCTCCCAATATCTGTGTTTTCTCAACAGACCCCTCTGCAGGAACATTCTGGAAGGTTCACTTGTTTTTATACCAAAAGATTGTATTTGCCTGCCTTCACTACAAAAGGCCATCGAGGGGCAGGGTCAGCACTCCCACTTTCCTTCCTCAGCAGATGCACAGTAAGATGCGTAATGGAAGGATTAATCTGTACTAGAAGCTTTGCAGTGCAGCACTCTTTTATTCCTCTTGGGCTGACTGGAGATAAATCTCATTCTTCCTGCCACACAGGGTATGTGCCAGCTTTCAGGTTTTAAGAACTTCCTTTGGTGCAGCCAAAGGCAAACTGTTCGATGGAGGGAGTCTCTTCCACAAAGTACAACCAGCTCTGCAAAAGATAGTGGTATTTAGCAGCACTCAGCAATCCAACGTTATTTAAGACAAAGAGCATATGTTACAACCCTCATCAGCTCTCAGCCTCTAACCTGGGTCTTAGTGAGTAACATTAAAAGAAGCTAAAATGTGTTAAATGCCATCCTACTATTATCTATACAGGCACGTAATCTATGTAATGAACAGAAATAGGAGCAGAATTCATCCCAAACATCACACGTACCTGAGAAGCCACTTGCTTTGTAATCTCTAAGGTGCCCTAGGGGTCTCCTAGCTTCAGTTGAAGTGTGGGGCAGGCCAGAGAAAGAACAGGATGGGATTAAATTTAAATCTCCTAACTTGAGCCAAGGACAGAGTTATCCACTGTGAAACCTGGCTAAGACAGACAATCCTCTCTGCTGCTGTCCTTGGTAATCATCTTCTTCCCTTAAATAAAAGGAGGAGGTCTATTTTTCACTTCAAGATAAAAATGCTTTCTGCCAGGTTCTCTAGAAATTAATTGACAATTTTTTGGCTGGAACATGCAGTTACATACTGGCGACAACAGAAATGCAGTACACTGGGAACCACGAGGCTTTCATTACAAATACTTGTGCATAGAGCTTCTTGTGCCACGCAACCTCAGACTCCGTCTCCATGCCCACCTCCAGCTTCAAATGCCCAAACCATGTCCGTTAGGAGGCACTTTTGTCTAAAAGAAAGCTTGTATGGTTTGTGCTGTTTGTCACAGGAAGGCATACCTTGTTGTCCTACAACTATATATCCAGTGAAATGACTTAATTAGAGAGCCAGATCAGCTGAATCATGTCTTTAGAACAACACCTGAAGCTATACATTTGCTTGTAAGGGCAACACCTGAAAATACATTTTAAAATACAGTAAATTAGTTGTATTATGATTTTTCCTCTGGACAGTATTTATCTATCATGCGAGACTAACGACTTTAGTACCAAGATTAGAAATACTGTCTTCCATAGTTTGCTTCGATAAATTATTCTTTTTTAATCTCAAAGATATTCACATATGCCTTTGAAGCCTGAAATGATTTTAGCAATTCTAACAGAAATGTCATCATCTGTTCAAATTACACCTGAGAAAACTTAGGCAGAGGTACCACCTAAACCAAGAATGTTTGCCTGCTGACTGAATAAACAACTGAATAATTCCTCGAGCATCTCGAGTTTGGCTTGGTCAGGTGAGATTAAGTAGTCGTTCAGTGAATTCAGTCTGATGTCTAAATCATCACTGCAGAATGCAGGTTTTAAATACCATAGATCTACCACTAAAAGGAGACTGAAGATGCTCCTGTCTTTAACAGTTTTGTTTTCATCCCTTTATCAACTTATTTCATTATAAGAACTAGTCAGCAGAGCAGATGGCTTAATGCAAAATGTCTATTCCAGGTTTAATGCTAAGGGGCACAGCCAAGGCCAACACTTTTTGCAAGACTCAGATACTTCTTCGCTCCTTCAAAACCACACTGGCTGGTAGGCAAGTATTTTTTTGGCTAGACAGCAAAACATGCATTTACTTTCTTCTTAGAGGTACAGCCACCTGAAAAATCTTTCTGTATTTGCAGGAATCTCTCCTTTGTGCCACAGACCAGAAAATTCTGACACTCTGAACAAAAGCTTCCAGCAGCCATGCAGATTTCAGCCCAAGTGGCACCAGAAATGCTTTTCATTTGCATAAAGCCAACAACCTCAGCTTCCCTGAATACTTCCAACAGCAGGAATTTTGAAGTGAGGTACCTCATCAATAGCTGCACTGCCGATTCCAGATTTGCTATTAACAACATCAAAAAGACAGCAGACTATCTTTCCACAGGACAACTCATTTCAGCCAGAAGAATATTTTCACTGAATTCCTTAGAATTGTCATTGTTTCTTTTCCAGTGGTGAAGCCTACAGCCTTTCATTAAGTTTCATGTGATCTATCAAAGTATAATTACAGCCCATTATTCTTTTTCATTCTTACTTGTCACATGTAAATACCATTTGGACTGAAAAGCATCCAATATTGAATGAAGAACATTTTTCTTGTATACTGATACTTCCAACACTCTTAGAAGCAGCAGTTGGCATGAAGGTTTTCAGATCATTCAAAAGACAGGATTATCTCCAGAATTGATGCCAATTTCCTACTTAGAATTGATTCCATTGAGATCCAAAAAAGGGTGCCATTTAGCAATTCAGTAATGTATTTCCTGCAGCACTTCATTCTTCTCCCAGACATTCTTGGTGTTGAACTACCACAGAGTTTCTCAATACTTCAAATATAAAAATATTCTTCAGAACAATCCTAGTGCAAATTTAATGATGGACACAGCAGGATTTATTTGGATTTTACGGCCTAGGACTATTAAACAAAACTATGCAAAAAGAACGTATATACTTACATTAACTGGGACAACAGTTATGACCTTTACGCTTTATGGTCAGGAAAACGTCTGGGAAAAATCAGTGGAAAAATAATTAAAGCACATTTCTGACAGGGCATACTCTCTTAAGAAGCACAGGGTTTTGCTCCCTGTCTGCATGAGAACATGGCATGAATTCACATATTCTCAGAAGGAACTGGGTTACAGAACTTCATGTATTTCTGTGTAGCAAGTCCATTTTATTGAAGCAGCTTGAGGTACTCAGCTGGGAAAAGCAAGAGGTTACGTTCTTCCTATGTAGCCAATATCTGCATGCAAGTTTTCAAGATTCAAAACAGGTGGA
The DNA here is from genome assembly GCA_013398155.1 of Pedionomus torquatus. Taxonomy (NCBI): domain Eukaryota; kingdom Metazoa; phylum Chordata; class Aves; order Charadriiformes; family Pedionomidae; genus Pedionomus; species Pedionomus torquatus. The sequence continues at coordinate 35,788 of VZRU01008102.1, forward strand.
TTCAAGAAGGCAGCGTGCCTGCTCGCTAGCAATATATGCTCTAGCGGTTCAGAAGTGTTTCCACCAAGTATCTGGGGCAACATCCTATCATTTTGTACCACAAACACACTTAAGTTCAAAGAAAACCATGTCAAAAAATCTTGTTCTTTATGAATTATTTTAATGATCCAAATATGAATTGACATAAACACAGGTAAAGGAAAATAACATGAAACCAGCCCCACCAGCTGCCGACAAAAGGTAAAGATAGAATAGTTGAGGATGATTTAAGGGAACACAAGAAAGCATAGTGAGAGATGCTCATTCTTGCCCAGAATGACAAATAAATCATATAGTAGTTAAAATTTCACATCAAGTGCTTAAATAAGGTCTCTGCTTTGTTTCTGAACACAGTGAGTCCACAGAAGAGTAGGGAATGGACTATCCCTGAATTCATGGCAACAGGTCCTATAGAGTATATTCCAAATTTCTCCAAATAATGGAGATGGAGGTGGCTAAAAAGAAGGAGAAATAGAGAAAGTGAGGACCCTTTGTTACCCAGCCTAGTCTCAGAATTGGAAAGTGTTTTCTAGACCCCATCATCTTTGGCATAGATTTCTTGTTCAATGTTTGCGCGAATGCTTTAGCCCCATGACTGTGAAGGTTGCAGCAGTCAGTTTCTCATACACTAAAAACATAAGAGCAGCAGTAAGGACTGTCTGCAGGAGCTTTGCTTCAAGGCCTTTGTAGAGTCCCATTATTCCAAAACGCCTGAGAACAAAACAGGAAAATGAATATGAATAGCCTTTCGTAAGTAAATTAGCAATCCACAAAGAAGAATTAATATTGCAAGTTAATGACAACCGTAAGAATCTTAAATTCCTTCTTGATCTTGAGTGCCAACTATATTTAATAATATAATAAAGATAAAATTCTGCAGAAAGTTAAGTCTTTCATGCAGGAAACTTGCTTCTTTTCAAGATGAGGTGAATGAATTGGTATCCATAGATATCCTTGTTAGGACTTACTGTACAGATATTTAGGATAATTAGGTTTTGTGTACGTATTCCGCAATCTGTTACAAAAGCCAGTTTGATTCAAATGGCAAGTTTAAGAGGACAGAAAGAAACAGAAGTTAGATCCAGCAACATTTTTGACATATCAGTAATACTTAAGTCTTCTATATCATGGTAGAGAAAAAAAAATAAAAAAAATGGAAACCTCACCTCACTCTCTGTTGAAGAAGGTAAAGAACGTTTCTAAGACTGCCTAGTGTTCGGTTCTCTGGGTTCAACCTGTGGCGTCCAAACTGAAAAAAAAAAAGAAAGGAAGAATATCCAGTTGTATTATTTCCCCGTGGTGGTAGGCAGGGAACCCAACACATGCATAATATGTGGAGAGCCCCTCTTAAACCTCTCTAAACATCTTCCACGTTATACTAGCCATCAGCAAAGAACTGAGGCCCAAGTTCACACTGAACTTTACACAGCAAACATTAAAATGTTATGTGCTCCTATAATTTGTTCTTGTTTTAAGATGAGTTCTAAAAAAAGCATTACACATGGCCATACTTGCTCTCTTTCAGTAGCTTTGGAGAAGACAGCTCTCAAGATCTCAAAAGCATAACTTGCAAAGTCTTAGTAGGGAGATGACATTTAAAGCAAGTTTTTCTTGGTTTGCTCAGCTTTCATTTAACCACAACTTAAAGCCTCATACATCTGCAAACCATTGTTACGCTGAGATTGTATAGGTGAACCCAAGATTTACCTGTCCAGCAGTGGTCTTTGAGCAAAACATTTACATGTGAGCTGTTGCAGAAGAACCTAAAATTGTTTGATCCACCTACCTGCCCCAAATAATACTTCACTGTGTTTGCTTATCCCCAAACTGTTTTTCAGTAGGCACAGCAGCTGCTGCTGTAATTTTATGTCTCAGAGTTAAACTAGCAATTTCAGCAACTGCTTTTCCAGCACTCATTGATACTCTTATATGATACAGGCTGATACTACTGTCAGGAAGCTGTCACTATGAATTACTACTACTGCAAAGGTTGCCACACCGATATTTATTGCACAGCCAAACAGCTTGTGCCGCCTGTATTATGGTTCTGCACTAAGAATGGTGAACTTTCACAACTGCCTGTGGATGAGTTTCTCCCAGAGTTACTCAGGCAACTGTTACTTCAGTGTAGGAAATAACCATTGGCAGTAGGTACAGTACCTCTCTTCTCCACTATCAGACTATTTTTATACTGCAAACAAAGGTTCATCAACCTGGGGGTGGGAGTTCACATCTCCCTAGGACATCAATACTTCATTGATTACTGCAGAAGATTTCTCAAAGGGATTAGCATTCTCTACAATAGAGAGAAGAGGCTTGAGTTTCAAAGAGAACTTTTTCACCCAGGATCACTGAGAACATTAACAGGCTTGTTATTTCTCCCAAGGCAATTTAGGCTAATGAACAGTTTCACTGCATAATCAGTAACACCAGTGCCATGCATTTTTAGTGACTGAAAAGGATATAGACATACTAAATGGCAGGGCTGGAAGCTGCTTATCACTATCAATGACAGGATAGCTCTTCATTATATGGAAAGCAAAAAAAGCTCTTTGCCAAAAATTGAAAGTACATGTATAGAGACTTCATTACAAAGAACCCTAATAACTTTGAAACAATAGTAAGTTTCTGAAGATCTAAGGCTGAAGAGAGTCCTGTAGTTGTAATTTGATAACAGCGCTTAATTATGTGTTTTTATGAATTATATTGAGCTTGTATTAGCTTATGTGGAAATCTAAAATTGTTTCAAAAACCCCTAGAACTACACAAAGTAGGCTTCATGCAGAATGTTATTTCTGAAAATATTAAAACCTTTATTCATAACTTTTTTTTTTAAACAACACTCACTATGAATGACAAAAAAAACTTTATTATAACAGTGTCAGCTTTAGATGAGAAGACAGATTGCAAACTAGTGCAAATCTGAACTGGACAGCCCAGGTATCACAGATGTACCTGAAGTCACAGACACATGTTTGTGCTGTTCTCACCAGAAGCATTCAGCATTTCTGGCTGTTAATTCTTTCATACAGCAAAGGGAATGAAGTTACCCCTAGTAACTGCAGAACTTGATAGAGGTCTTTGTATTCCACATCATCACAGGGAGAAGATGAAGTGGCACAGAAAAGTAGCACATAGTCCATCAGTGGGCCACCACCACCAGGACACAATAGCTGGCTGTGCTCTAGCAGCGAGGCAACTCATCACCACCCAGGCAAGCCAGCAGCGAACTAGCTGACTTCAGCTGAGGTGAACAGTGAGCAGCAGCAGCTGGTTAGTACATCAAGCTGGCAGCACAGCTTACCAGACCTACCCTTTTTTTTAAAGAATGACGCTGTCATCAAGACACAGAAGAATTTTGTTCAAAGAGCCAAAATGGAACAAACAAAACATGAAGAAATAGTCACAAGACTGTAAGAATTTCTACAGCAATCATGCAAAGGAGTGAGGGTTGAAGTAGTTCTATTGATGTAAAAAATACTGTGCTGCTGTGCAATGCTAAAGCTAAAATGGAGCACTCCAACTTTCCTTCTAGTTCTCCTTCACAACAGCAAAAAATGCATCACAAATTGAAAACAGGCCGTTGTTGCAACTTATCCAAACACAGCTAAATTTAAATGTAATAAAAGTCTGTGTTACTAATTTAACTCCTGAGAAGTGTCTGGGCTGTTAAAACAGAATAGAACATGGCATGAAGGCATGAGCTCAGCTGATCATCAGATCAGTCAGGAATACTTTGGAAAAAATGTCTGCTGACACATCTACGATGTGGCTTCCATTTTGGGTGCCATCAGGGTGAAGCAGAAAGCTATGCAGTTCTACCAGCATCTTTTCAGGGTGGCAGCAACCACAGAGTAAATACATTCAGGTCCCGTTAATTTTAAATATAGCATCCAAACTATCTTTTTAAAGGATATTAAAAAAAAATAAAAATCAAAATACATTTAGCCCACTCTAATTAGAGAAGAGAAAAACTAAAATAATTGTAGAATTTGCATTTGCATTAAAATAACTTTTTCCAGATAATAATAAAAAAAATCTCTATTAGACAATTCTGAAAAGCGATACCATTTCCATAGAAGGCTCATCATCTTCAATGACTCAACTAATTCTCCCAATTTATACAAGTCTTAAAACACAAATGATGGCTTGACCGTACCATACCTAACACAAGCTTTTCCTTAATTGGGAAAATAGCATTATATTGCATGTGGAAACATTTATTAATATTTAATTGTTAAAAAAATCATCAAGAAACAAATAACTAAAATGGATGAAAAAGCACAGAAATTAAATTACCATATGCTTGCTTATGTATGAGGGCAGGTCTCCCTCACCTCAACTTTTGTCTTGTTTCAATATTGCAACAATCTTGGCACATATTGAAGGTAGCATCCTTATCCAGTGCACACACAAATTGCAAGTGAAAACAAATGCAAGTATTTCCATTATCACTACAATTAGTGCACAAGTCCAGGCAACTGGTTAAAGTTATTATTTATGAGGGAGCTCAGCTTCCCCTGATGACACACATTCTGGCTACTGACAAGGTCAGACCATCATTCAAATAAAACAAGAACCTATGAACAGAACTTTTCTTTTTTTATTTAGTTTTTTATTACCCTGGGTCATCTGGAAATAAACTGGGCTTAGAGCATTTAATTTTAATTTCCCCACTTAACACATTTTCTATTTATATGCAAAGAAGTAAATTTTAGTGCCTAATAGCAGTGTGGTGCATCAGCTTCTATGAGGCACCGTACCGATGCATTACGTTGAAACGAGCGCCAGGAATACCAAATTCTATCAGAATCTATCAGTACAGGATCAAAGAAAAGAGGCATCCTTGTCAATGATCTGCATTGCGCAACGGAGCTCCAAAACCAACAAGTTCATTAATGCAAAGGAAAACAAACCATTTTGACAGGGCTTGCATTATACAGAACAAGTCAGCGGCAGTTAGCCTGAAATGAAATCATTACTTACCCGCAAAATCGACTGTACTGTCTGCAGAGGATAAGTGAGGGTGGTGGCTACTGCTTTGGCTACTGCACCAATGACAAAAGCATCCAAAGATGTGAGCTGTTCAACAGACAAAGAACACATTACTTTGATATTGTGCCAAAACAGCCAGTTACCCTTATGCATTTGAGGACTCCGTACTAGTACCTGCTAGCAGATCATTTGAGTATCTTTAGCATAAAGATTTCAAAGTCTCTGGGTCTTCTCATTTTAAAGAGTTAGTTATAGGTCAAACTTTGTGAGAAAGTAAGTTGGTTATTTGTACCTTTTACTGCTCACAAGCCTTTGCATTTCTAACTTAATCACTTTAAGTAGGTTACTAAAACATATCAGAGATAAAGCTCCACAACTAGACCAATTTAAAACACCAAGAGTAGACAAAAGATAAGAGAAGTAGTATTTAAACATACCATCAATCAGAAGGATTGGGCAACGGCTCAATGTCCAAGTGGCGGGCAGTGACAAGTGGTGTCCCACAAGGGTCAGTACTGGGACCCGTGCTATTTAACATCTTTGTTGGAGACATGGACAGTGGGATTGAATGCAACCTCAGCAAGTTTGCTGATGACACCAAGCTTGGTGG
>VZRU01008102.1:41480-53883 GCA_013398155.1 Pedionomus torquatus
CTCCTATGAAGACAGACTGAGAGAGCTGGGGCTGTTCAGCCTGCAGAAGAGAAGGCTCTGGGGAGACCTTCTAGCAGCCTTCCAGGATCTGAAGGGAGCCTACAGGAGAGCAGGAGAGGGACTCTTTGTCAGGAAGCGTAGTGATAGGACAAGGGGTAATGGTTTTAAACTGGAAGAGGGGAGATTTAGATTGGATATTAGGAAGAAATTCTTTCCTGTGAGGGTGGTGAGGCACTGGAACAGGCTGCCCAGGGAGGCTGTGGATGCCCCATCCCTGGAGGTATTTAAGGCCAGGCTGTATGGGGCTTTGAGCAACCTGGTCTAGTGGGAGGTGTCCCTGCCCATGGCAGGGGGGTTGGAACTCGATGATCTTCAAGGTCCTTTCCAACTCTAATCATTCTATGATTCTATGATTTCAGCTTTTGCAACATTCAAGGTAAGTCACAAGGCACTTGTGAAAAGGTGACAGTGGGAGAATCCTTGAACACCACTCTAATCCCAAAACATAATCACTACACTATCAGACAGCGTCTTAGTCTTGATACAAGCTAAGAATCTCATCCTCTATTAGTTTAGAACACCTGCTGGAAGCTCATCCTCGCCCACAACGTTTCACAATTCACTAAATACACCATTATAGCCTGACCTGATTACAGTCTAACAAGTGTGAATTCATCGCTGAAAATAAGCAGGTGCCCATATCAAAGCATGCTCCAAATTTGCAAAATATGTCTATTCCAATCAGAAAATATGCACATACACACACATCATTAAAAAGTCAACCTGATATACTTAAGACAATCAAGAAGAATCAAATAGGAAGAAAAATTTTATCCAAAATAAAAGCGTCTATAGAAAGACCATCACTAGGGGTGGAGGGAAATAAATTTTTTTCCTCCTCCATTGCCCACAGACAAAACATGCCCTAATTTAAGGGAAACACAAAAAATATAGCAATTAGAGAACAAATAACAACGCAGAGGAAAACTCAGCTCATCACTCAAAAGACCTATTATCTATAATGTAACTGGATAGATCCATCAGGCACTAGTAGTGCTACAGCTGCAATCTCGACTAAAGATGGCAAAAACCTCAAGCCTCATTTATGATGCAAAGTCTCATGCAAAAATAATTTCACTGTCTTAAGAAAAAACAAGATGCATTTGTAACGTACTGATACCAATTATGGTTTTGATACAGTCAAATGCATTCTATTCTCACAAATTAACAGCCAAGCACTGCAGCGTAAATGTATTATACGTTATGACACTACCCTAAAACATAATACAAATACTTTTCAGTTTGCTAGAACACAGAAGGACTATGAGTTCAGGTGAGCTGCTATATCTGACATGGAGAAAAAAAAAAAAGTAATAAAGAGAAACAGACTATAAAAGAGGGACAGAAAAGTGATTCTACCTCTACCTAGAGAGATGGGGAGGTACGATCACAATGTTGTACTCAATTCTAGTTTCTGTCCTTAGGAAAACGATAGTGAAAAATTGAGGGCTTCAGGAAAAAAAAAAGCATTATTGAAACCACAGAGTCCACAACAAATCTGTGATACTTCAAAGGTTCGATATGCTTAATTTACTAGAGAAAGGGCGAAGAGGTGACTTCAAACCAGTCTGTACAGACATATTTATGAAACGGATACATTAGAATTGAAATGTCTAAGATTTTTTCTGCCTGTGAACAAGCCTAAATAAACGTGGACAAGAAGCGCGGTTTGTAGGTTTATTTTTACATGAAGAGAAACTGATCACAGGAGTATCTTCCCTAGGGACATGAGAGATTCAAATCTCACTTCACAATCACGGATCTTTTTTATAAAATATATTAACTGAAAAAAAACCTCAAAAAACCCCAAGATTCAGAACCAAACCTACAGTTCTAGATTTGGTCAAGCAACACGTCAAAGAGAATGTCCATCACCTGGCCTCAAAACATACCTGCAGCCGCTTTTTCAAGAGCTTCCGTTTAGAGCCTTCATAAAACATGAACTGTATGGCAGGATTGAAGACCAGCAACAAAGAGGGGAAAGTACCATTCCACAATGCTAAGACTCCTTCATCTCGTATTATCTGATGAAAGGCATCTGAGAAGAAAGGTGAAAAAAGCCATTAAAATGTTGAGTATGAAATTCCGACTGTAGAATATGAGAAGCTACACTTAAAGGCCAATATTCAAAGTGTATTAAAATCCGTCATAATATTTTCTGTTACTTTTTTAAATCTTCCATTCTAATCTGGAAGTTAACAGAAAAATGGCGACAAAAGAGGTCCTTGAGTTCACACCATCATTAATGTAAACAAAGCTTATCCTCTGCACAGACACCCGGCTCTTTATAGTACAAGCTCAGCATCAACATCAAGATCTTCTAAACCGTGTTCAAAATTACAACAGTATTTATTTATTTATTTATTTTTAAAAGGAAGACAGCCTGAAATTGTGGGTGATTAAGGTTAGTCAAGATGAATTTGCAGATTGTCTGTCCAGACTCAAGACTCCCAGCTACTACCTCACTGGGCCCACTACTACTCCAGGATTTGTGTAAGATAATTGTATAATATAATAACGTATAATAAGATATAATGTATATATCTCATAATAATGTATAATACAATTATGTATAAGATAATAAGATATATTTTGCCTCTGCAAAAAGTATTTTATAGTTCCACATGTGCACACTGCAAACTCTTAATTACCATCAGAAATGGCCAAGTCCAGTTTCCTGTAAAACTCAAATGACTACAAAGTGACAGAGAAGCATAGAGATTCCAGGGTACAATCCACTACATTAATAGAAGTCTTTGAACTTCCCAGTCCTTTAAGTTCATTTAATGAGCTTCTTTGGTTGAGGACAACAACAGGTACTTACCTATTATGCCTTTATAATTGGTCGGTACAATGTCTTCATTTCTAAATTTTGCTCCCTGCAGCTTCAGACGTGTGTTCACTACCCAAAGAGGAGTGGTCAACAGGACATTGACTACACCTAAAGCAAAACAAAGCACACAGAAAATCAGCCAGAATCAGAATATTTCAGTGTTTTCTTATCCACTTTTACCCCAATTCACACACTACTGAAACTACTGGTAGGAAAAGAGGAAAAAATTAAGACAGCATAAAGGCAAAAATAAATTGGCAATAATAAGCTACTTCAGGTACCTTCTCCACAGCTCCACCATGAAATAGTTGTCAGGAGATTGTATGCAGTAAGGAGGCATTTCTGCTACTCCTCTCCAAAACCAAAATAAATAAGCCAAACAACAAGCAACAAAACACATCAAATATGGACATGTTGAAGGAATCTGAAGTGAACTTATTACTCTGCTAAGTCCTACACCACTCTGGAGCACAACATACTCCTTCATGCCCTACTTCCCTCCATGATGACTTGCAACCTGCCCACTTTCAGAAAGAAACGCAGAGTGCTAAGGTTAGAAGGATTATTTTACGAGGAGAGATCAAAACAGATACCTGTTCCGTAGTGACTGAGGAAGTTACTTTACAGACACTATTTAAAAACAAGCTTTTCATCTTTCTTTATTAATATTCCTGCATCACAGAATTTAGCAATTTTTTTCTAAATCATTTGCTTTGGCAGGAGTCTGAGTGATAGACTGAATTATTCTGTTACAGTGATATACCGGGTCCATCTCAATATCAAAAGCAGTAACTCTGAAAAAGGTGAAACTTTAGTACCTACATTGTGCCTGCTTGCTCTTTTTCTTTTCCATTAGGAGGGTTCAAAAAAGCAGAATATAAATGTATTTCAGTATCCTTCATAAGGCCTATAATCAACTCCAAAAGTTTTGAGCCAAAACAAGCACTAGAAAAGGCAAGCCACATTAACCTCTCTTAACCAAAGTCAATGCTATTACATTATGGAGCAACACGTTAGAACACAATATGCTTGTACTTTTTCACCCAGACTCAGTTACAGAAGTCATAAAACTTCATTTTCCAGATTGGAAAAATATATTAAAAATTACCTTTCCAATCTGTATTTGCTACCGGTAGGAGGAACAAGAGATGAGCTGGGAGAATTAGTAAATATCTCAAGTGGAATTTTTCAATTTACATCAGGTTTATTCCATTATAAGGATATGAACTCTGGTCACAGAAGTTATCATTTAATTGACATGCTATTACCTTAACTCCTGTGGCCTTTGTTGCAAGCTGTAACTATAAGAAAGTTTCCCCCAGTGATAAAGTCAGCTTAAGAATTTATTTCCTCACTTTCCCCCAACTATTCAGCCATTAATTGTGCCTACACACTGAAAATACAAGAAACCAGCAAAAAGTAAGCAAATACCACCCTCACCTCCATATAGTCACAGGCCCTTTTTTTGGCAGGTTTTTTAAAACCAGCTTGCTTCAGTGTGGTTGCATGAGCAATTATTCCTACAGAATCGTATAGGCAAACATGGGCACACAGTGGTAATTTTTCACGTTGGATTTGCTAGAAAAGCCACCAGTGTCATCATCCCTTCAAAGAAGCCACTGTAGCATACACAGGAGAGGAAGGAATGAAAAAGAACATAAAGTTCCCACTGTACTTGCATCTAGGCACTTACTGACACTTTTAGATGATGACCCCAAAGGAAGTCTGAAAACTGGCACCCAAATGCTTACATTAAAAGCTCTTACTTACTCTAAACAAAAAAATATTTCAGAATTGGCATGTCTCTTTCCTTCTGAACAAAACCTTATCATCTCTTCCTGCCACTTGTGTTCACCATCTAAAAGATGATGCTCAAGTACCAGGGTAAACAACACACCAGGCACAAATAAAATACTCGACTGCAATAGCTCTGTGTTATGTGTTAGAATTCATAGTAAGAGCAGCTCATGCACATTATGAGGTGGGGAAGACACAGAAGAGCAGAAGTGCACAATGAAGCAGGTCTGCATAGAGCAGGAAGCATAAGCATTCAGTGTGACCCCCAGTAAACTTCATAAAGAAAAACATTACATAAAATAAATGTATTGTTAGTATATTCTATGAAATTGAGATTTTTTTAAGTCCTACCTGCAACAACCCCAAGAACCAAGTCTTTTCCAGTGGTTGAATGCTGACCTTTGACCCAGAGAGCTTTAAGACTGTTAAATGTATAAAAATAAACAAAATTGGAGCAGCAAAGGCTGGAGATAACAGGGAACCATCCTCGATATGGCGCCAACCTAAGGGAGAGGAAAAAATCATGGTAAGGATCAGCAAAGGATTTGTGTGACCTGTTCGACTTTACATGTTGGTGGAGGGTCACAGAGATACAATACTGTATACTAGAAACAATACTAACTAGAGATGTATTTAATTGTAATATATAACGAATAATGCTGTTGAAAAGTAGCTGCAGAGGAACAATGTATTTGCAGTGAACAGCTTGGGGCTCACTTGCTCCAAAAGTATTACCACTCTATTTGCCCTCTATCAACAGCGAACAATGAACTACAAGCATCCAGGGCATGAATACACGTTTGAAATATGTACATTAACATACAGATTGATACAGTCAGTTTAAACCAGATACTAAAATGTACCATGGCACAAGGAGAATTCTCATCTTTCTTGAGAAATGAAGTTGTAAGTCTAACACAAAAAATAATTCAGTGAAGAGATCTCCAAGGAAACAAAGCAATTCTTAATGGAACCAGAAAAAAAATTAAAACAACTACTCCTTTAATGCAAAATACAAAAAACTATAGTGTGAAAGAAAAAAATATGCCTCTGGATTCTTACATAAAATTTACAGACTGAAGACTAGTTACTGAAATTAATATATTCCACCGAGGAGAGCTTTCCAAGGCATGCAACCTGGGAGATATGCAGGTGGGAGGAATTTCTAATAAATGCCTTGCAGTAAAATCTGCAGCAAATCAGTCATGTAAGTGAGAAAAAGACATTACATATTTAAATTTAACTAGACTAATCGCAGGTGAAAAACCAAATATCCCCTTATGATTCACAACTATCTTATTTTTCAGGTGTTGCGAATGATTGTCATTGTGTATCATCTAAATCTAGCTTGATTTAAGAATGACTTCATAACAGCTGACTAACAAAACTCCCTTCTCTGACAGGCCTGATAAACCTGTAAAACAGGCACATCTCAACTGTTGCCCTACATCTGCAGCATGTTCTACAATACATCCAAAAAGAGATAATGATATGCACTTTCACTTCAGCTGACAGGTATCATGTAAAGAGCATAAGAAATCTGCTCAATGACTAGCAGTAATCATGGAGGCTCTTTAGTATTCGTTAGAATATTGGGAATACACAGAATATAAGGATCCCCAAGAAGGATACCATAAAAGATGGAAGGCTGGTAAATGCAGCATCTGACTGTTCTTATGATGTAAATGCTAGTTTTCCCATCTTGGATGTATCAAGTCTTCTCCTTCCCATGTAGCTGGGCAAACATCACACCAGAACAGTTTCTGAAATCACAGGCTTAGCTAGCCATACAGGTACAGTTACAAATTAACTGACCTTACAGTTAGTCACAAGTAGAATTAAAACAATCTTTGCATCATCTTTCTCTTCTGTGGCTGGAAAAGGAAGGAACACACACCCTCTGGGGACTACGTCCTCTAACTGAGAGCATTAGTTTGGTTTTGCTTGGATGTATTAAGAACAACTTCTGACTATTTTCACACTAAATACCTCACAGTACAAAACATGAAGCTAAGACAAAAACCATAAGTTTATTTTAATGACTTAAGTTGTCAGTGCCAGTATCCCTAATTCATATACAGATAATTCTGCTCACAAATATAACCTCGGGTAACCTTATTTGCTTCACTTAGATGAGAAAAGCAGTCTCACGAAAGCGTAACATGAGACAAGACTCAACAATCTAAAGGTGAACAAGATGTTTATAATCTCACATCACATTTCAGATTTGTTGTTGGGGCTTTGTTATTCCAGACACCTCTCTAGACCTAGTATCATTGCTTAATCAGGCCTTCCCAATAACTTCGGAAGACACAATGTTCTCCTCTCGCCAGAATTACTGACTTTTCTGTTTCACAGGAAAAGCAGGATGAGCACTTTTGTAGTCTCTCCACTTCAGCTAACTTCTTAATTTTTCTTTTTCTTTTTTAAATGACATTTACTTGCCACTCTGACATGACAAAAGTTACGTGGGAATGTGAACAAAAGAAATCACCAACTGACCAAGAAGTATTCATGCATACAAGTGGGCAACTGCTCAAGTTCAAAGGTGGCAAAACATTGGCCAAGCTAAACTTTTGCTGACTTTAATGTTCTGGACACTTTGGCCTATTGAAGAGTTCCAGGAATTGATTCACTTAGGAAAATACTTGTAACAAGGACAGGTGTACAACTCTTCTTCTCAGCAGGCTCAGCTCAGGCTTTGTGGCAAACATCAACATACACCATTGCTGAAAAGTAACTGCTTATAGATAAATCTTGAATCTTACCATCTTAAAGTGCCTTGTTTATTTCTATGTGCCCAGGAGGAGAAAAAACTTCCAGCTGGGAAACACATCTCAATTACCCTGTCGAAAGCAGCTCAGCTGCCCAAGAGTTTCATCTTGGTTATGAGACACAGACACACCCAAGAATGCAGGCAGACAAAGCTGGTTTATCAGGTACATTTGTCTTCAAACCTGCACTTCTGAGGAGGCACAGTTGCACCACTGAACAGATCAATTGCATAAGGTGCTCAAGAAAGTTAATCCAAATTAGCTGAAGCCAAGCCCACAAGGTAATGCAAGTCATATCACACTTAAAAGGAGATAATTTAAATCAGAGTAAAAACCTGTCCACACAGATACAGGCTATTACACACAAATTCAAATTAGTTTTAGAGCTTGTCTACATGAAGACAAGCAGAAAATTAGTATTTACTCACAAGCCTTCTTCTTTGATTATTTCTAATAAGACTGCTGGTGTTGTCTTAGACTTCCGCTTCTCATCAACTGGAAAACAGAACAATTAAATTTTTAGATTATTTTAATTTAACACTCATTTTGAAATCCTTATCCTTCCTATTCTGAACATGCTCCAGAAAAGCATGTTTCTTGTTCTTCATTAAGGACAGATTTCTGTAGCAAATCCAGAAAGCATCCCCTTATTTTCATTTGCTAAGAAATATTTATTTTTTTTCAATTCTTCCCCAGTCTAGCAGATTCTGTTGTGCACCAGAATATCTGTAGTTACAAATTCCTAACCTGACAACAGTGACATGAACTGAAGGTACATTTTCCTGAGGGAAGAGCCTAGAACTGGGCCTGCCTAACCGCTCTCAAAATCATTCCTTGGACTCCAGACTAGCACCATTAGCGAAGCAATCTGTTACAGTTAATCTGCAAACACCTAAACCTTAGAAAAATACTATCCCTTCCTGCATTGAAAGCTGCTCAATAGTGGTATGCTGCTCATTTCTCAACCATATATTTCTGATGATCTGGCTAATGATCTCCCTCTAGCTTTAGTCACAGTGCTGAAATGCTTGGTGATTCTGTGGCTTTGAATTAGAAGATAGAGCATTAGAACAACAAAGATTAGACCCAGGTGCCTTTTTGTAAATATCTGATGATCCTACTCCCAGTTCTAATCCTGACTTTTCCCTTTAAACCACTGTTAGGAATAATTCTAGATTAGTTGTTCATGATACTTCACCTGTGGTTTGAAGTGTTCTCAGCAGCCAAAAGCAACAGCACACAAATGTAAACCTGTGTAATCTCACATCTTTATTTTTCTTTTTGGTCTTAAACAACCATTTAAAAGCCATGTCTGGCCACACATCACACAGTCTTTTCAGCTAATTAAAAGTTTGCTCAATACTTTCAGAAGGGAGAATTACCTTCAGCTGGAAAAATGGTGTTAGTGACTAAACAGTGTTAATGTTACACAGGTAACATTCCTGTTCATGCAAGACAGGTTCCCCTACAACCACCCTTACAAGCGCCCAAGTCAAAGTGAACAAACACCATCATACAAAGAAACTAGAGTTCAACACTTACCCTGAAGTCTAAGCCTAGCTGTATCCAAAGGAAAAAATACAGTCATTGCAGTCATACTGCCCTGAAAAACAAAATAAACTGGCTATATAGTATCAGTTGCTTGTACAGATGCCTGCCAGACTCTTTGTAGCCCTTCACTTCTCACCCAGAAACCAGTGTAGCAAGTAGATTTATAAAAGGGGATAAACCCCATACATACATAACAATGTATATTTGAAGTGGCTTTTAGTCCCATGCTTGCAAATGAATTTTTTTCCTCTTGTATTATATCAAGCTAAAATTAAAACTATTAGAAACTTTTTGCCCAAAGAGAAAGTTCTCAAAGTTTAAGAGCTGGTAAAGCATAAGTCAGGAGACAAACATACTGCACCTTCTCTACCTCCCATTAGCCTCAGTACCCAATTTCTAGTTTAAAAAGATAAACAAACAAACAACCAGCCACCCAACTATGACACAAGTAACTGTTGTGTTACAATAACTTGGTTTTGACCTAAGGAAAAAAAACAACACTGTGTTCATTAAAAATTGATAGCACGTGTTTTTCAGGTCTTAAGTCTAGCATTATACTAAATTCCAATTTAGGCAATAAAGATCTGCCTACCAAGACACCCCCTATGGCACGACTTAACGGTGAATTAAATTATGACCTAGGTGTTCCTACGAATCCAACACTATTTCTTCACTTCCTGCGCAATCCTTCCATTTAGAAACTTTAATGGTTAAGTCACCAACCACTGTCCTTTATAGCAGGGTTAAATACTGCATACCCAAATGCCCTCATCTTCCATACAGGCTATTCCCTCTCTCTCCAACACCATTCAGCTTCATCATTCTTCAGTATTTTAGCATTAATACTATACAGCTTCTGGTAAAAAATACCTAACTCCAAAGGAGCCTGGCTTGGTGTGAACCTGTTAACAGTCTACGCTAATATTAAACGCATTAAATGGCTGCTAAAGCGGCAGCACTCTTCCGTTAGTAGCCATGCAACTGATTAAGTGGTGGGACAGCCTGGGATACAGCAAGTCACACAAGCATTGTGCTGAAAGCATCTAACACAGTCTTGACTTGAACTTTGCTAGAGCTATGTTATGCCATACATTTCAGCGAGCTTTGCCTCTGGAAACACTCCAGCTCAGGAGCAGGCTGCTTGGACCTCTCCCTACAATCACTTTGAGCCTCTCTGCAACCATCAACAGAGGATTATTTTTCAGCTGGTGTTTCCTCACTAAGACAACTGTCAGTTGAAGCCTTAACAAGACTTAAGTTCCTCCAGTTTTCATAACACCAGGTAGTAGACGAAAGGAAACATTTGGCCATAATTACCTGGTTATTTTAACCCATTTAGTTTGGGCTCTAGCCAAAACAGTTCTGCTCCTCTTCTACTTCTCTGGTGTACCTACTGCGAACGCAGATGGACAGCAAGTAGGATTAATGAACCCATCTGACTAAAGACTACAAGAAATAAATTCCAGTCAGAAGGCTAGTACCAGCAGAAAAAGAATTGCCAGAAAGAGCCAAAATATACCTCCTAATCACAGCTACATTACAGCAACTCTGAAGCCAGCCTCAAAACAGTTACACCAATGCGCAAAGCAACTAGAGGACTGAACAGTCCCTACAAGTTCCAGCCTTCTCCTGCTCAATTTATCCTGCTTCCATCATCCTCAAGCGTTATTTTCATCCTGAATCCAAAGTCAATGCTATCCAATATACAGCAACACAAACACTTGCACTCAAAAACATCTGCAGAAAAGGGAGACAGGGAAACAGTCTGGCACAAGCTACAGAACAGAATAGAGTATTTCAGCTGGAAGGGACCTACAGCTATCATCTAGTCTAACACAAGTGAAAGCATATTAAGAGCATTGTCCAAATGGCTCTTAAACACTGACAGAGATGGGGCACTGACCACCTCCCTAGGAAGCCTCTTCCAGTTTTTGATCACCCTCTTGGTAAAGAAATGCTTACAAATGTGAACTCTGAACCTTTCCTGATGCAGCTTCAAACCATTCCCACACAATGAGCCTTACAGGCTTCTTAAAACTGTGTTAAAACAGGTATGAAGCTAGAGCTTAATAGAACACCATGAGGTAACTCAGCTGATCCCACCAATTATTGCCAATAAGAGGTGATTTGTACTCTCTCCTCTCCTTCTGCTAAATTCAGGGAAATAAACTCAGAAAAACAGAATTATAAATGGAACAACTCAACTACATGGCAAGGAGAAGCATCATATGGAAGAGACAGGATCTCATGACTAGATGTAAAGGAAAGGAGAAGGATGAGCAGGACCAGCCCTGTCCCCAGCAACAAAAACACTTAAGATGGGCTCCGATTCCTTACTGAATCACACTTGAGACCAGCAGGGAAGGTAACTCCTGTTACTAATTGCAGGTACATACGATAAAGCATATGACCTTGTACTACTAAAAGGGTGAGGCCTCACTGTCCACCTTCTCACCACCTCCCTACTGGTGCTCGATCCCAGCAGTTTGCCAAATCAAGTCACACTATCACTGAACAATCACTAGGACAGGTACAAACCAGCTTAAGTAATCCTAGCTCTTGATCAAGCGTATTTGCATCCCTGCCTCCTCTGTTCTGGCAACGTAACTTTTTGGGCACCTACAAAATGATGCAGACAAAGAAACTAATCTGGATAGAAAAATAAGAAATAACCAGGTGGAAATAGTTCAGTCAGATCAGTCCCCTGATCAGCCACAGCACCTTATTAACAACTGTGAAGCAGCTAAGAGGTGGCAGAAAGTGGACAGAACCAATGGCCTGAGGTGACTGCTGCCAACAAGAGGCAGGCAGGATCACAGCCTAAAGTTCAGTTTTCTAAAAAATAATAATTACAAATTTAAAATATAAAAAAATAAATTTTGTTGTCAGCCAGCATTCAGAGTCAAACAGTGCAGTTTGACTACTGCCACAAAATTCTCATTCCTACAGCTTTTGTAACAGGCAGGTTATTTTATAGCTATATGCAGAATTAAAGAATACTTATTTAATTCAACATTCACAGGAAATCAAGCACTGATTTTTTTGCTGCTCACAAAAACTATTCATTTGTCTCAAGTGTGACTAGGTAGCCTAGAAGATAAACAAACTTTCACCATATTAGAACCGAAACAAAAATTATCGTGCTGTGATCTGCCATGTTCTTCTGATTCATTACCTCAGCACAGTTATGCAAGATGTGCTTTTTTTCAAAAAAGTTCTTACATCATAGCCATACATCAGCATTCTTTATAATAATTTAAACTAATAGTGAGAACCATTTATCAGAACAGTTAGTACTCATGTCAAAGATCCTACCAAAATTTATATTACAGCAGCAAACAGCAATCTATAATTCAATTACTATATCTTTACTATAAAAAAAAAAAAA
>VZRU01008108.1:31463-42425 GCA_013398155.1 Pedionomus torquatus
GGGGTATTTTGTTTTATATATATATATTATATATGTATTCTATATATATTTATATATGTATATTATTATCCCAACAGTTGTTGTTGGCGTCAGTGAGGTCTCGCAGCCCGCGGCCGGCAGAGGAATCATAGTTACCTTTAGCTTTGTGCGAAGGATTTCTTGGGGTTTGCTGCCGGTCCCTGTGCAGGCACAGCCACGGCTTTATCAGCATCGCCAGGAATCCTGTCTGCTGCCTGACAAAGGCTGGTTTCTGTCTGCGTCTCAGCGCTTCGTTAGGTTTTACGGGGGCCTCGCGGGAGGAGAAGGTGGGTTGTTTTCCCCGGGTCCTGCAGGAACCTGCGGCTGCGGCCGCCGGGTCTGTGGTTTCCCCTCCAGCTTCTCCTCGCTCTCGGCTCACTGGGCAGCGCCGAAGCAGAGGGTGAGAGTGACTTACTCAGAGAACCCACTTATTTTTTAAACCCTGGAGTGCGTCTCTGCAGAACCAGCTGCGACTCTTCTCTGAGGCAGGAATTAAAGCCACCTTTTGCTGGGGAGCCCTGTGATCTTGGAATAAGGCTGGACAAAGCCAGGCTGCTCTGCTGCCCTCCCGGGGTTCCTGCTCTCAGGCTCAGCCTGAAGCTGTGCCCTGTCTCTTCTGCTCCTATTTTTTTTTTTATAAAAAAAACCCAACCCACATTAAATACATCAGCCCCCACTCAGAGTTGACTTGAGCCTGAAACAGGACAGGACTTAAGAGTTCTCCACTTCTGATTTGAGCTCCCCAAGGGGTGCTCAGAGCATTTTCGTAGACACTCATCCAGCACCGCTTGATGCCACCTGATTTTTCAGAAGGTCCCTCTCCTGTCCTTGGGCTGACAGCTGAGTTATCACGTTTTATCCCTGCGGTCTGTAATTTGTCGGTGGCGACCGTTCTTTGATCTCCCCTCTCTTCACCTCTTCTGCCCGCAAACTCATAAACCAGGTTTCCTTCCCTCCCGTGTGCTCGAAATGCTTTTCTAAGAATTCGATTTCTGCAGCATGTGCAAAAGTCCTCTGCGTTTCTCATCAGCCCCAACCGGCAGAGTGGAGACGGGCAAGGGAGGATTTGAGGTCACGGCAGCCTCAGTGTGTGACTTTTTAAATATAATTGAGATAATCCCAGTTTAATATGTCAAAAAAAAAAAAAGATCTGGGGCACCATCGCCGCTCTCTCTCCCCAGTGGACTTGTTCACATTTCAGTCTCCTAAGAGGTACCTTGAGGTATCTCGCAGCCAAAAATCTGCTCTGTTAAAGCTGGAGGTGATGTGAAACTCTCAAGATGGATGTGAAACCCTCGAGATGGGTGTGAAAACCTCGAGATGCAGTTGTGGCGGCGGAGGAGCCACGGGCATCGCCTGGGGATGCGCAGGGGGGATTATTATTGTTGGTGGGATCCCTTGCCTTCCCATCGCTCTCAGACCCGGGGCTTCCTTTGTCTCGGTGTGGATGTTGCTATTCCTTCCCCAAATGAGTTGACACCTCTTTTGTTTTCACTGGGTTTGGGGAAATGACCTCTCCTTTCCCACAGTCAGGTGCCGGATTTCGCAGCTGCCTGCCCCAGAACAGGTTCCTACCCGGCTGCTGTTTGAGCATCGCATCTGGGGAATGCATTGCTGGGGAAGAACCCCTGGAAATAGGATTCACGGGCCCCATTAGTTCGGTTTAAGGAGCCCCCAGCTGGTTTCGGAGAGGTTAAACCTTGGGCCAAAAGGGTAGTGATGGTCCCTCGGGGACCCTGAAGGGCAGCAGGACAGTGGGTGAGCAGAGAGCTTGGGCTGAGTTGGGACAAACTGGACTAAACTGGAGAGTGGGAAGGGCCGCTCTGTTGCTTTTGTGCCAAAACAAGGCTGGGAGAAATAAGATGGCTCGGGGCCAGCCCCGACTCTCGGCCGGGGAGGAGCTGGGCTGTGCTCACGGGCCGTTCCCGCGGCCGGGGCTGCCCGAGTTGTGGTCCCCGCAGCCGGCGGGGAAGCCCTGGGCGTCTGAAGACACACGGGTCTGTTCCCAACAGCAGTTACTCCGGGAAGCGCAAGCGTGGAGGGATTAATGGCAAACAGAAGCGCTATTTACATGGTTCCAAGCAGCAAAAAAAAAAAATAAAAATAATCAACTCCTCTGAAGTGGAGCCGTGGCTGCAGCCGGGTTCAGCGCCAGCGCCGTCTGCCTTGGCTCCCCTCGACTCCGCACCAGCCGCTCAATCAACAGGCCCTTGGCTTTGATGGGCTTCCAGAAAGGGCCTGAGAAACAGCTTTTTGCTGGGTGGCCGCGTGTGTGGCTCCTGCTGCTCTCCGTGGAGCCCAGGGCTCCCGCTCGCTGGCTCTGGGTGCAAACAGGAGCACGGCACGAGCCAGCAGCTCCGCTCCTGCCCCGGCACTGAAGGGGAAACGCAAGGAATCGCTGTCTGAGAGCTCCCTTCAAACATCTTCCATACTCAGGCTGCTCAGGTGGATGGTTTCGGGTGGAAGGATGAGGAGGTAGTCGCGTCTGAGGCAGCTTTTTCCTCTTCTGGAGCTGATAAATGCAGGCTTTTAGGTCGGAAGAGCTCTCTGAGCAGCTTTCCAGGAGCCAGCACTCACCCAGCGGGTGTGATCCCGCTGCCTGCAGGTCGTTTCCCAAGGTATTCCCAAGGAATACCCGGATCTCAGGAGCCCGTGCAAACCACGCTGCCTTTGCTCTCGGAGCCGCTGCGTCTGGCAGGGGGTATTTTGGGTCTGCGGGCTCGCGAACATGCTGCGAAATCCCGCTGCTGCCCCGTGGAAAGGAGGGAGCGGGGGGGTCTGCCCAGGGCAGCACCCATGGGTGCGCTGGGTCAGCCCGCCGGGGTCTTCACCTTCCCAAAGGAAAAGGAGGTTTAAGGAGTTCCCAGCCGGGAAGGAGCTAAGATGGGCCCGGGTGGGAGGTGACCAGCGACACCTCGGTTGTTTGTTTCTTGTAATGAGTTTCCCATGTTGATAACGAGGCCATAAATTAGATGAGGAGCTCCCTTTTCCACGGTCCAGGAATATCTTTAAGTCTCTTTAAAGAGATTTATTTTGTTGCCAGAATAAATGAGAGCGTCGGTGCGTTGCTGTGAGTTCAGCACAGCCGGGGACCTTCCTCTTTGCAGAAGAAGTTGTTGGGCCGAATGTGCCGTTAAGATAAATTTGTGATGGTTTTGCCACCGAGAGCTCGACTTCTGGCGTCTCCGCCGGCTCGTAGCTCTGCTTTGGCCAGAGCTTCCCATTTAAAGACTTAATCTGGGAGTGCAAACTTGAAGAGAGTTGGGTTTGGGTTTTCACGGGTTGCCCTGGGTTGTCCCGGGGAGGTGGTGGCTGGTGGTGGGACCCACAAACATCCAATTAATTAATCTGAAGCTGGATGATTTTTAAAAAAAAAACCTCTCTTGTGAGCAGAGGAGAGGAGCTCCCGAGCCTTTAAGCCGCGGCGTTTTGTGTGCGTGGGGCTGTTCTCATGGTAGGATTCTGCTGAACCAGTTTGTGAGGAGGAACAACCGGGCAGGAGCGGAACAGGCTGCAGAAGGAGCAGGTTCTGCCGCTGGTCAGGACACTCTGCACCGCTCCATCGCAGACAGACAGGTTGGACACTGTGAACTGGGTCACTGCGGTTTTTCTGGAGGTTTGGGTTTGTTTCGGGGTTGTTTTTTAGACGGATGAAAGGATAGTTCTCCAGATGGGCCTGAAAAGAGCGTTGCGATCCACCGAGAGCAGTGGCCGCCCCAAGGGCTTATCGACACTGAAGCTGATGGGTCCTTAATCATAGAATCATAGAATGATCCAGGCCAGAAGGCACCTCCAAAGCCCATCCAGTCCCACCTCCCCGCAGTCCCAGGGACACCCCCAACTAGCCCAGGTTGCCCAGGGCCTCATCCAGCCTCCCCTTGAATATCTCCAAGGAAGGAGCCTCAACCACCTCCCTGGGCAACCTGCTCCAGTGTTCCACCACCCTCAGAGGAAAGAAATTTTTTCTAATATTCAACTTAAATCAACTCTTCTCCAACTTCAGTCCGTTGCCCCTCATCCTATCGCAGCAGCCTTTGGGAACAGCCCCTCCCCAGCTCTCCTGGAGCCCCTTCAGCTCCTGGAAGGCTGCTCCAAGGTCTCCCTGGAGCCCCCTCTTCTCCAGGCTGAACAGCCCCAGCTCCCTCAGCCTGTCCTCACAGCAGAGGGGCTCCAGCCCTTTGATCATCTTGGTGGCCCTCCTCTGGACCCGCTCCATCAGGTCCATGTCCTTCCTCTCCTGAGGGCTCCAGCCCTGCACCCAGTGCTCCAGGTGGGGTCTCACCAGAGCAAAGCAGCAGAATCCCCTCTCTGGATCTGCTGGTGACACATCTTGTGATGCAGCCCAGGATGGGATTGTCTTTCTGGGCTGCGAGTGCACCCTGCCTGCTCATGGCCAGCCTCTTGTCCATCATTATTCCCAAATCACAGATAGTTTTCTTTAGTGGGATTGTTTACACGCACTGAAGTGTTCCCTTTTATCTGGTTTCATTCTGTTACGGAAAACTGATTCCCAAGCGGTGGTGAGAGCACCTACGGTCTCTTAGTTAAGCTCCTCCGATCCCTTTTCCAAAGCAAAGCCGCTGGTCTCCGGGGTGGAGGTTCCAGCTGGCCTGGGCTGCAGCTCGCTGCTCCGCCTGGGCCACGGGAATACTCAATCCTCACTTTTGCTGCTCTGGAAAATGGGAAAATCCAGCCCGTGCGATGCTGCTGCGCGCAGAGAAGGTTCTCCCCCTCCTCTTTCCTCTGGGTGGTCTGTGTTGGGGCAGAATTGGAGCGAGCAGCCCCGGGGCGGGCGCTGGCGGGTCCGGGCTGAGGGACGCTGGGCTTGTGGCCCCTCCGTAAGGCGAGGGGGCTGCCAGCCCCACCGGAGCCCCCGGTTGGGGGGGCTGATGGTTATACCCCGCGGGAAGCCAGTGACATTTACCAGGCACTTACTGGGAGGCAGTGGATGAGGGGGGGTTGTGTCCCTTCTGGGTCTTTTTTTGTGTGTGTGCGTGTGTTTTGTTTGGGGTTTTTGGTTTTTTTTTGTGGGTTCTTTTTTCTCCAGCTGGCTTTGTTCTGCAGGGTTGCTGATATTCCCAACCGGAGTGTGCTTTTATCAGCAGCATCTGCGGTGCAGGCTCTGACTCATGTGCTCTTTGAGCGAGGATGACAAACGGAGAGCGGAGACAAACAACTCCCCGGGATGAGCCGGGAGGGGGAAGGAGCGAGCGGTCAGCTGGGAAGGCATTGCTAATAAAGCCCTAATGACTGCCCTCGTGCGGGGGAATCTGCCCTTTTTTGCTTCTGAAGAAATCCAATTTCGACTTCCTTGGAAGCAGGAGAGGGAAAACCGGCGCCGCTGGCAATCGGGCTGGAAGATGCTGCAGAGTCTGGGCTCCCGGAGGAGCGTCGAGCCCCCAGCACCCCCACCCCAGACACCCTGGGCTCGCTGCTGGAAACCTCTCGCAGCCCCCCCGGGGGCGGTTTGTTGTTGAAAACCCCCTGCACATGCTCCTCTGACTCAGCGCCGTGACAGCAGCGCCCGTCATCCCCCTGCAGCTGCCTCCCGAGGGCACCGCGTGTCCCTGGCACCAAACCGCCCGAGGAGCTGGGTCACGCTCTTGCCTGTGGCTAATAATAGCCAAGGGACGTTTCCCACCCCGTCCGCCGCGTTTTCACCTCCTCCCTCGGGTGAAATCTCAGCGCGGCGCTTCTCCCGGGCTCATGCCATTTACAGAGAAAGGCGATTTAGCGAGTCGGCTCCGGTGCCGGACCTGGGCAGCCTTGTGTCCCCAGGGGCAGGGACAGCGAAAGAGGGCCCCCTCCCAGGGCCACCTTCCCAGCCCTTCTGCTGGCTCCGCTTGTCCCTTGGGCCACCGAGGGCTGGGGCTCGCCCTGAGCTGGTTTCAGAAGGGGCTGGTGGAGGAGTTTCCCCTCTTTCTGCTGCAAAGCTGGGGGTGTCTGGGGGGGGGGCAGGAGGAGGAGGATGGAGGTTTTTCCCCCAAAATGCCTTTCTGGGAAAGTGAAATCCTAATTCTGGCGTTTGTTGAAAGGGGATTGCCTGCAGTCATCCTTTTTTGGACTAGATGGTGTGAAATTAAGCCGCCTGGTTTCACTTTGATGTTTCTTTTCATTTTCGCTAGAACTTACTCATTTTCTCTTCATTTCCCCAATGAAAAGTACTTTTTTTTTTTAATTATTCTTTAAGGGAGACCACTAACTGAAACTGAAATACTGTCTGCAAGAAATAGCACAACTTTGATCACTAAACTTAAAAGCTGGGAAGGAGCCGGGATTAGCGCTGTGACTTCTGTAGATAAATATTTGCAACTTGAAGAGAAATTAAAGAGGGAATAAACATCTGTCCTTTGATCAGCTCTCCAGCTCATTAACCTGCTGATTGCAGGGTCTGGCCCGAGGATTCAAGGCCAGGAGGGGTTCAGGGCATGTGAAACAAGCACAAATCCCTTTCTGCGGATGGCGGGTTTGGGGTTGTTTTTTTTTCCTGCGGTGTTTTAGTTGTAAACACAGCAGGATACCCCGGGAACGCGTTCAATGACTCCAGGTTTCCTCCAGCCTTAACCCACCCAGAACTTCGGCCCAATGGTCCGAGGTGCCTGGAATTCTGTCGCTCGTGTTGGGTTCAGGGATGAAACATTCGCTCAAATCTAAGGATTCTGGGCTCTGGTGGACCTGGAAGGTCTGGATGAGGATGGAGATGGGTCACAGCGCAGGAGCCGAGCCCTGAGGATGGATGCGGATCCGGGGCGGATGGAGCTGGACATGGACCTTCAGTGTCCTCCAGGAGTTCTCCAGACAAACATCAGCAACCTGGGTGCCACGTGGAAGGGAATCCAGGGAATCCAGCACGAGGTGCCTTTTCCCACCTGAAAAGGTTGAAGTTCAGTTCTGTTTTCACGTGAGGCTTTCACTCGCTGCTGCTCCCGGGCTTTTCTCCCCAGCCCTCACCGGAGCAGACACCGGCATCTCCCGGGGTATGAAGAGACGGAGAGATGGAGGGTGACCACCGTCCTGCAACCGTCCCCACCGGTGCTTGAAGTTTGAGCCCCCCAATTCCTGAGAGGGACGACCCCCCCGTTCTGACGGCTGGAGGCCAGGCCTGTCGCACCCTGCAGTTTGTCCCCCCCGGCTGCTCCCCCGGCCCTTGGGGAGAGTTTCTGCAGAACTTCAGCAGAAAAGGAGTTCAGCCTGTTTTGGCACAGAAGCGGTACCTTAATTGCCACAGTGTTTATCTGGCTGGAAGCGGAGGCCTGAGGAGCAGGACTTGTTTACAAGAAACTTACAAATAGCTTTGGGCAGCTACTGTCAGGTTTGAACCCTTCAGAGAGGAAGGTCTGCTCCGGAGATGCCGCGGCAGAGGGTTCGGTTCAAGCCCTTAAAGCGGGTTCTCTGCTCCGCCGGCGCTTCCCCGGGTATCTCCAAGGAACTGGCATTTTCGTGTCCTTTTCGTGCAGAACTGGCTCTGCCACAGTCTGACGCTGCCTCTGCCCTGGCCCCAAACGCCCTTCGTTAATTTGGAGAGGAACCTGTTGGAGGGAGAGCGCGTGGCAGGGCCTTCCATTGCCTTAATGCTGCAGGCGTTCGGCCCCAGCAGCTGCAGGTGAAGGTTCTGTCTTCTGGGCCTTCCTTCCCCCGGCTGGTGGGGACGGCTCGGCAGGGCTGGAGCCCTCAGGAGAGGAAGGACATGGACCTGATGGAGCGGGTCCAGAGGAGGGCCACGAAGATGGTCAAAGGGCTGGAGCCCCTCTGCTGCGAGGACAGGCTGAGGGAGCTGGGGCTGTTCAGCCTGGAGAAGAGGAGGCTCCGGGGAGACCTTGGAGCAGCCTTCCAGGATCTGAAGGGGCTCCAGGAAGGCTGGGGAGGGGCTGTTCCCAAAGGCTGCTGCGATAGGATGAGGGGCAATGCCCTTAAGTTGCAGAAGGGTAGATTTAAGTTGAATATTAGAAAAAATTTCTTTCCTCTGAGGGTGGTGGAACACTGGAGCAGGTTGCCCAGGGAGGTGGTTGAGGCCCCTTCCCTGGAGATATTCAAGGTGAGGCTGGATGAGGCCCTGGGCAACCTGGGCTAGTTGGGGGTGTCCCTGGGACTGCGGGGAGGTGGGACTGGATGGGCTTTGGAGGTGCCTTCCAGCCTGGAGGATTCTGTGATTCCATGAAGACGCCCCGATGGCTTTTATTGGGCCACTGATGGCTTTTACCGGCCACCGTCGTCGCTGGCGAGGCAGAGCTCCGGCGGGAAGCACAGCCAACGCTGCCCAACTCCTGTGGCCAAAGAGGAGCTTCTCCTCCTTATCTCAGAGGCTCCGTCTGGAGCTCGGGGCTATTCGGGAGCCAAGAGGCTCACACGCAGCTTCGGCTGGTTGTTGCAAAAAGCTCTGGGGCCATGGTGTCGCCTGCCCATCCCTCCCTTCACGTTCTGTGCACCTGCTGGCCGGGGTTTATTTGCTCCAGGGGAGGATGAAGTCGGAGCTGGCACCGACTCCTACTCTGGCCTTTGGGAAGATGAGACTCCGTCCCCCCGTGGAGCTCGGGGCTGCACCGATGGTGCTGCTTCACGGGTATTTTTTTATCGCCAGGGCATGTGTGTGTGCTCCGGGGGGCGGGGGGGTTCTGTAGCACAAATTGAATTTAGAGCCCAATCTGCCCAGTGAGATTTTGGGAGATGGAGCTGGCGGAGGAGCTGGAGGCGCCGCGGCCGCCAGCTGGTGGCCACCTCGATGGCTCGGCTTCTCTCGTCTCCTGCGAGCTGTGCTCGGGTCACTGTAGCATCAGCTGTTCTTGTTCATTAACAGCTTGTTTTTATTTTGTTTGCCTGCAGGGTGGGCGGCAGCGTGAGATGTGTCACGAGTTTCCCAGTGCCTTCATGAGCCTTCTTTGCTTTCTCCTCCCTCTGTTCCTGCACTCCCTGACTTTCTCCTCCCATGCCCGGGCCGTCCCATGGCTGGGCTGGTCCATACCTGCTTCTGGCTGCGGGAACAGGCAGAATTAGTCCCTTTTTTTAAAAATAAAACACATGAAAAAATATCCGTCAGTGGATGCAGAGCGATCAGAGCCAGCAGGGGAGTCTTGGCAACCAGCAGATCTGCTGCTGTCTGAGATGTGAAATGCTCAGGTCTGAGCCACGGCCGGTAAAAGCCGCAGCTCTGGGTCAGTGGTAGTTGTGGGTTTGACTGCCAGAACACGCGGGCTTGGGGTTTTTTTTCAATTTTGCTAATAGAGAGTTCCTGAGCCTTTAGTGCTGCCTTAACCCCCGGTGGTCTTCAGGACAGGGAACTTCTCCTGCCTCCGGTCTGCTCCAGACGGGTCCTTGGGGTGTTTCTGCCTGTTCTGCTCCCTGGGAAGCGAGTGGGGAGCGTGGGGGTGGGACAGGGTGGCTGAGGAGCAGCAGAAAGTCAGCGAGAGGCTGCTCGGGGCCGAGATCCTGCCCCCAGGACCTGGAGGGCATCTGGGAGGAGAAGGAGCGATGGGAAAACAGGCTGGGCTCCGACCGGGGTTTGTGACCAGACTCTTATAGGTGGTGAACGTTCATTTTTCTTCCCAGGAATTTGGTCACTTTTCCTCTTTCTATTCGAGTTGAAAACCCCCAAACCACGCAATCTGCTTTCCTTCCCCAACAGGCCAGGCTGGATGGGGCTTGGAGCAACCTGGTGTGGTGGGAGGTGTCGCTGCCCAGGGCAGGGGGGTTGGAACTCGATGATCTTCAAGGTCCCTTCCAACTCTGCCCATTCTGTGATGCTGTGACAGCCCCGAGGGGTTTGCAGGGCTTGTTTTGCCCATCAGTCTGAGAGTGAAACTCCGTGTTTACATCTGCTGGGGACAGATGAGGTCAGAGCGAGTGTCACCAGCGCCGATCCCTCTCGTTCCTATTTCTGGAAGCATTTCCTTCCACGTTAACAAGTAAAGCCAAGCCAACCTTTTCCTTCGCACAGCTCCCACCGTTGCCCCTGCTCAACAGCCTGGTGAGGAGCTTGACGGAACCTGGTCACCGTCTTCTGTGGTGGCTTTGAGTTTTCTAGAGACCCTGGCATCTCCCTTGGCATTCCCCACGCCACGGGATCTCTGTGCTCTCAGAGCAGCTGGAACGATCCTCCTTAAAACCGTTTCATCCCTTAGGAGGAGTCTTTTAAAGTCCCTTGTGGGTTTCCAAGCAAAAATCCCGTGAAAGATGCTCCTCAGTCGACCCGTCCGAGGCTGCAGTCAGGCGGGAGGTGGATTTTTCTTGCCTTTTTTACCCTAAAACCTCACACCTGCCTCTGCCTGCGGCGGGGACGGGAGCTCGAATGCTTTGTCCAGGTCCCTTGGGGCCGGAGGAGGCAGCAGCGCGATTCCCCAGCTTCATACGGGGCTGGATCCCAGCCACCCGCCGGAGGAGGAGGAGGAGGAGGAGGAGGAGGAGACGCACGATGCCAAGGACGATACTCACTCTGCTACCAGGCTTTTTATAGCAACAGCAGGAATTGATACCAAAGCAGCGATTGGGCCGCCCCGGCAAGCCCAAATAGGCATTTTTCATGAGATACTAAATCTTGCCTTTTCCTCCCTTTCATTTTTAGTGTGGGAGACACCAGGTCGGCGCAGCACCGGGTAATTCATCAGCCTGTCATTGGGAAACTTTGGGCAAATAGCAGCAGTCACTTGAGGTTCTCCTGTAGCACGAGGACTTTCCCTTTTTTAAAATAAACCCTATTATTCAGCGAGCTCCTAAGAATAACCCCAGCCTGCCAGCGGCGGGGCAGCCCGCCCTCCCTGGTTCAGAATTGCCCCTTTTTTGCCCTTAAATCCTTTGGGAACGTGTGATGCTGTGATGGAAGAGGAACTGGAGGTGTCTCTTTGCCTTTTCGGGATGAGTTGGGTGTAAATCAGGTTTTCAGTGGGGTCTGCTGGGCTCCCCCTGTGCAAGGTGCTGGGGGCGTGAAGGGACTACGTGTGGCTTGGGAACCTC
>VZRU01008113.1:10961-37400 GCA_013398155.1 Pedionomus torquatus
ATTTGCCTGAATATTTTCCCCTTTTTTGGGCCAGATCAAATGATGAGCTGATCCTGTTCCTTTGAGCAATATATTTGTGTTAGCGCTGGCATTGGGGACAGTCAAAACTTGTGGCCAGAGGGAAGCTGGAAAAGTCCCTTTCACTGGTAGCCAGCCCTTCCACTGGCTTGAGCTGGTTGTGACAGTGTATCTTGACATGCAAAGCTGCTGTGTATTCTCAGCTGTGAATGAAGTCAATGGAAATTGTATTTTGAAAGTGCTAAATATTCTGAAAAAATAAGGTTTTAGCTGTGTCACTAGATATCCAAAAGCGGTAAGTAATTTTGACCTTAATATTTTTTCCCTTCTTTTTTTTTTTTTTTTAATGAGGCTAAGGATGATCCCTTCATCAGTGTTGCAAAGTAAATTCGCTGTCACTTGCAAATAGTTAGATGCTTATGATCAAGATTTGTAGAGATGAATCCAGAAGGAACTTGAGCAGCTAATTCAGTAGGTTAAAATAGTATAAATAAAAATCACAAGGCCATGTACTGAGCAGTACACTGATAAGTGAACAGCAAGTGAAAGTTGCACATTTGCTGCAACAAATGGAGCCAGAAATCCAGGTGAAAATGCAGTGTATGACCGTAACACACATGGGCCCACATCAACTTAAAGCTGTTTTTAAGTACACACACCATCTTAATTTTTGCCTTTTTCTTTCTTTGTGATCATCCTTTTGTTACCTTGCTGTTTCATTATAATATATGTGAATATGTTATATGTCAATGTTAAAAATAATTCAAAAATACGGAGACTGTTTGAATGCAGGTCCCAAATGCGAGCTCTTCTTAAACTAAAACTATCTCCAGTTTCTCATACTAAGAGACTTCGTCAGGTAGTAGGAGTGTTATTATATTATTTTTGGAGTTTTGCCTTTCACAGCATTGCACATTGAAGTAAGGCTTCATTCATACTGTGTTACAGGACTTGTATTTTGTACAAATTATGTTTATTTTAGAAAGCATACAGGGTGTTACCATCACAGTCCTAAACATATTAACAGTTAGTATTTATTTGTGCATAATTTGGGCAAAGTGAACATGAAACCTTATCAACAAGTTTTAACTATGTGCTGTCGGGCTTTGGAACAGTTTTTGAATTGTTCTTTGCTTTTTTGATTCAGTGACACAGATTTTTCATTTATGAACTCAAAGAACTAAAAGGGCTGATATTCCTTGTTTTTTTTGTGTTTCCTAGCCACTATATAAATGTCATTCATTGTGGTCTTTCTTCACTATTGCAAATTTTGAATGAATGAAAGTGGGTTTTCTCATGTACTACATGTGTTGTGTTTTCATGAAGGCTAATAACAGAACTGCCAATGGAATGGCTTAGTGCCTAAACAGCTAAATGTGAATAAAATATTTTCCTTCAGGGTTAATACAGGTAAAAGGGAGTTTATACATTTTCAGAGAAGTAAAGCAAGTAATTTTCCCCTGCAGAAATGTTGGGCAGTCTCTATCCAGTGTTGTTACTTTCATTTAAAGGTTTCCTTTGTTAGGCTCTGTGCAGGCCGGTTCCCATTTCCATGGTGACCATGCCGAAATGCAGACGGGACACAGCCTGGATTCTCATCGACATAGCCATGCACTTGCATACCAACACATGTTATCTGTTTGGCTTAGGACATTTCCATTAGCAGTTTTAATGTTTAAGGCTTCTTTTTCACAAAGTGATCTCTGGCCCTGTGATACTGGGCTGTGTTAGGATTTCAGATCCTGTACAGCAAGTGAAAGCAAGTTGATAAGCTTATTTTTTGTAAATAAATTGGCTGAACTGTTCCCATTCAAGTTAGTCAAGGACATGAGCAAACCGTCTCAGCCTTCTTTTTTATTTCTGTTTAAAAAGATAATGGCAAAGGATATTTTATTTATAGACCTTTAGGTGAAAGTCTGATGTATCTGTGCTAAACAGTTACATGAACATATCCCCTTTTCAAGGTGCTAATAAAAGGCTAATAAAAATAAATGAATGTGAATTACACAGGATGAATTATACCTTCTCTCTATATTAGCTGAGTGTGATTGTGTATCCCTGTGAAGCAATATGCAATAACTTTCTTACTGCTTATGCTGCACCGAATTTCTGGAGGTGGCAAATAATAAAGGCATCTAGTGAAGTCAGAATAAGCTGTGTGTTTCCATCACTTTCAAATCAGGATGGGAGTTCTAAATTACCAGATAAACTCAGTATTCTGAGTCCAGTAATTGTTTTTTTTTTCAGAAAGTCCCTGATAGTATTTCAGAATCTTCTGAAGATTAATTTATGTTCTATTTTCTCCTGAAGATGCATATTCTTTAAAAATCTAATAAAATTATCATAATTTTCAGAACTTCAGAGATTGACTATGCAGGCAAAGTAAGATAAACACAGACTCTTTGAATGCCATATGAGCAAAGACATTTTGTGTGTAACTGAATGGCATCTGCATGGTTGAATGTCACACATTATGAATGTCACGGATTCTTTTGTCCCTTTCAAATCACTGGTAGACAGGGCGAAGGGCCTGGAAGTTATGCACAGCCCTGGTAGAACTCTTTTGCCTTACTCCTGATTTATTTTGCCCTTTTAATCCTGCTTCAAGTTCATCATTCTTTTGCCTCATAAAGATTTTGTTTTTAATTATACAGATCTCATTGGCTAATTTCTAAAGAACAGACAAATTGGGGAAAATGACTGTTAACAACAGACTTCTGGAAGTTGACTGTATTGCACAGTGGCAACACCTAAGGAAATAATGGAGTTTGAGGATGGGTGGTTGGGCGTGTGGGGTGAGTGCAGAGAAAGATTGAAGGTAAAAACCTAATTCAGCCTATCTACCTGCCTGGCTGGCTGTCTGTCTCAAATATGTTACGCTTACACAAGACAGCTGGCAGCAGCTGATGCTGCGTTAAAGCTGTGGCACAAAGCTGTAGGTAGTGAGTGTGAAAACAGCAGATGCTGAAGCTGTCTAGATTTACTGGATTATCCAGTAAAAAGCTATCTCAACCAACTGCAAGATCAGCCTTCTTACCTGAATGAGGAATAGCTGGCCTGCGCTTGGCTCATGTGAGCTTAGTGCAGCGGTGGATGCTGTTACCAGAAGTTGTGAAGCCAGGAAGTTTGGGGGATGCACTTGTAACCATCCTTTGAGCTGCCTGGAGTAAGGCAGCTGCATGTAGGTAAACCAGCTGGATTAGCTAGCGAGGTGTCTGCCTTCTTCACATACATAGCAGTCATTTGTGACTTCTCAGTTCTTGTGACTGGTGTGTTCATGTATCCCTTCCACTGCAAAAGCACACTGGGTAAGAAGTTCTACTTAATTGCATAATCTGCTAAAACAGCAAATCAGTGAATTGCTGAACTTTAAGCCTAAATTTACTCTTGGCTAGTTCCGCTCTGTTAGTGAGCTAAATGTCTATGTAGGTGTCTAAATTAGGGCAACCTGTGTCAAGAGTTTTTAGCCTCATTTCTAAATAGAAACATGCTACAATAAGGAAAGCAAAACATAGAAGAATCCACCTGATAGATACGTGGCTGAATCAGAAGCCAGTGGGGTATCTTGTCCCTAGCGTGTCCTAGATCTTCACTAAATATCATCGCATTGGAAAGTGACTCAAATGTTTCTGTGCCTGTATCCTTATTTGCATTTTCTATTTGAGGAGAATGGTACTTGCTAACTGAAGAAAGGCACAGCAGCATTTTATTAAATAGTTTTTCAGCAATTGTATTTTCTTAACTCTGTATTCTAATAGTATAGTAAGAACAGTGCTTTAATAATGAACATAAAATGCAGAATTACTACTGTGTGGAATACAATTCATTGTCTTTATGTGCAGTACTTGAGATACATATGCAACAACTGATGTGATATATAAATATTAAGCACTGATTCAGTTGAAATTTCTCAAGTGAGATATATCTAACCTAAGTGGAAAAAATGTAAATGACCTGACACTTTGACTATGCCTACCAAAGAGTTCCCATTTAAACATGCCTGAAATACCTACAGGTCAAATTTAGAACAGCAGAAATTAGTGAAAATGAAGTCTTATTACGATGGGCAAAACAATAAACAGAGAAAAAATCCAGCATGTATGGACAGTAGTCCTTTAGCAGCTGTGCTAATTATAGTTATTAATTCAATTCTAGCCAAACATCCTTTCATTTCACTGTCTCTACTCTCTCTTTTTTGTTGTTGTTTTTGTTTTCTTTTCCAAGCTGTCCAATGCCAGTTCATCATATTGAACAGTTGAAAAAGTAAGTTAAGAGTCTCTGGAGTTTTCTTTCTGAGAAATTGACAGCTACAATAGACTTCTCTGAAAACAAAAAGCAACTGTTCTGCTTTTGTGGAAGAAAGTATTATCTCCAGAAAATGCTTCTTAAATGTACTTGGACCCTCCTCTCTGACCCCGAAATGTACAATGGTTGCATTTTACAAAAAAGGTAACTTCTTTCCAAACTTTTGACTAGAGATAGCTTGCCACCCACCTGACCACAGGCATCTGGACATCCCAGAGTCCAGTTTGCCAGTTGAGGTCTGGAAGACTGCATGCTGCAGCCTCATTTCACCTGAAACCTGGTCTCTGCACTCCACAGTGCAGGGCTAGATGCCTTGCACTCAGAGAAGACATTTATGTTATTTTAAAATGCATGA
This sequence comes from Pedionomus torquatus, assembly GCA_013398155.1. Classification (NCBI taxonomy): domain Eukaryota; kingdom Metazoa; phylum Chordata; class Aves; order Charadriiformes; family Pedionomidae; genus Pedionomus; species Pedionomus torquatus. Next base: position 15,640 of record VZRU01008113.1, read on the forward strand.
AAAATGCTTGCAAAGCAGGAAAGCTCCTGCAGTATAAGCAGTGTGTTGAGGAGAGTGTTTGAACTCCATTCTTCTGAAGCAGCTGCATGAGGTGCCTCCTGTAAGGTCAAGGATGGGGAAGAATTTCAGGAGCTAGGTGTTGAGTTCAGCTTCTTTTCAAGTAGCTGTTTGAGGAGTGATGGTAATAGTCACCTGGGAAACGTGGGACCTGGGAAACATGGGCTTAGTTCTCCCTTGAGTCTCATGGCGATGTAGATTTCGCCTCTCAGATTTTTTTCCAGAAGCATCTTTGCTACCAGGCAATAAAGTAGTTAGAGAGTAGTAGAGTTAGCTCTTTACTTCTGGTATTGCAACCAGGTCTCACTTCATCCCCAGATGCATATTCGAGCTTCTAGGCAGACAAGCAAGGACATGCCTTGCCTGAGGCGTAACGTCGTGGGCACTCAGCTGGGAGGAGAGGAGTTTGGAGTTGGCCCTCTTGGATTGCTCACGCAAATCACCTTTGGTAAACAGGCAGTTCTTTAAAAGAACACATCTAGCTATTTACTTAAATCATTTAATTATTTAGAGCAGAAATTATTTAATCAGGAAGCATTCATGGCCTCTGGCTGTAGTATCAGCATGGGTCTACAGTAGGGTAGGTTACCTTGCTCTTGGTCAGGGGTGCTTCTACACCTGTATCATACTCTAACTTCTTATGGTACTTTGTGATATGGAACCTAGGTAGACAACTACTGAAGTCTGGGCTTTGTGGATTGTCTTCCTGATTTTAACGAGCCCAAATTCTGCCTAGGCCCTAACCGCTTCCAGAATTGATCATTTCTGTGTGCATTAAAGAGGAATTTCAGGTGAGCAATTGGGAGCACCTACCTGCCATTCAGGCTGCCGGGCCAAGAGCTCCCTTTACAGTCAGGGGAGAGAGACAGTCATTAAGTCTGCTATAAGAAAACAAAAGTTCTGATAATTATAGCTCTTCCAACTATTGTATTATATATCCTGTGGTACATTGGAGGTTTTCTTGTTGCAGGAAGCTGATGCAGCAAACTTTTTTAAAGCTGAGGCTGTTCTTGTTTCTGGGCCTGTGGGTGTAGAGTGCAGAAAGCTGAGCTTCCAGCTAGCTCTTGAGAAGCTCTGAGGGAGAAGCAGGCTTCTAAACTCGGTGTCCTAAACAGCGTGGTTGCAGGTCTCGAGCCTCTGTGGCCCTTGCACTCGCAGGCTGTGACACTGGAGTGGCAGAGGGATTGATGGTGAAGGCGAGAGCTTTTTCTAATTTAGTGTTTTCAGGTCACACATATCTATGTGATATAATATGATATATCATCTAATATGCAATATGATATAATACACTAAATTACTATAATACACGAAAATTTTCCCATAGCCTAGAGTGTGATATGCGTTGGGAAATATAGATGACTGTCTGCTTTCCCATTTTCTTGCTATCTGTGTGCAAACATGCATTTTCATCTGCATACAAATGTTTTCATAGCAGCTGAGACAAGCAAATGCAGCAAATAGGGTTCAAAGATAGCAGACACATCAGTTTCTGTGCAATAACATGCATTTCCTCTCTTATAGTCCTAATGTGGCTTATGCTTCTCTGACTATATTTGGAAATATTGCTAGTTTAAAAAAAATAAAAGGATCAACAACTGATAATGTGGACAGAAGGGAAGACAATTTGCTGGACTGAAATGCCACTGGATTGAAAGTTGGTTTTATCTCAGGGAAGCACATGAAGGTTTTCTAACTACTTGTGAAGCCAGCAGTTTAACTGCCTATAAAACATGTAACTGTATACAGCTTATTTGTCTCGTGTACTTTTAGTCACTTTGTGGTATCAAGGACAAACTGTGGTAGTCTAAGGAGCAAGTTGAAATAATTCTGGTTGTTGTACCAAGGTAACAGCAAAGAAAAACTACAAGTCAATTTAAAAAGATGCAATTTGTGTAAGTTTTCTGTAAAAGAAAGCTTTTCCCACTTAACTTAATGGTGGAAACGTGCCAGGATAATTAATTTGAGTAGGCTTGAATTCTTGCTTTCTTTATTTAAAATTCATAGGAAGTTGTCAGTCCTGCAGGAACTGCTCTTATGCCTTACTTTGGAATCAGTCTTTGTATACATAGTAGGTTGTTGAGATTTCTTAACTCCAGATAAAGAGCAGCTTATTTTCTAAAAAGGCCAATATACAGGCCACAAATAGGGAGTTATCAAGAGGAAGACAGGTCTTTTTCAGTAACTAATGTGGTTGTGGGTAAATTTAGTTAAATCCCTTACTCTGCAGCAGTGACAGAAGAGTAGAATAGATAGCACCTCGTTGTGTTATCCCAGTCTCCAACTTTTCATTCATAATTTGTGTGTCGTATCATCTGTGGGTTGTTTTTATAGCAGTTTATCGGTAACTTTTCACTGCAGCTTCTTGGATCATAAACAGTTGAAACTGAAAGGCAGTGACTCAGGCTTTCACACACTCGGAGGTTTTCAGGCTGGAAGCTGACCTACTTCCAGGAAGGAGCAGTTGGCCAACTAAGCCAAGAAAACTTGTTGGAGGGGGCAGGAGAGGAGGGGAGGAAGAGGAGTGGGAGGGAGGATTTGTAACTAAATGAGAAGTTGTTTTTCCTTTCTTCTGGGTCTGTGTGTTTCAGGGTTTTTTTGTTGGGGGGTGTGGGGTGTCGTTGCCTGTAAGATTTGCCTTTTAAAGCTCCTGTAAACATAATAAAATATCAACAAAGTAATTAAAGCAAGGGTGATAAAATACTCCGCCTTTTCTTCGCTCCTTTTGATTCCTGTTTTGTGAGATTCCTTCATATTGTCTTTATTTAGAAGGTTGTTCTCCATAAGAAACATGTTCAATCTGGAATAAAAAGTTTAACCATGATTATAAAACTGCTGTTTCAGTACATGAGCTGAAGATATCTACTTGCCATTGTGAGTATATACTGAGGCTTTAGATACTTAATAAAAATGCGACAAGATAGAGAAGTAAATAACCAGGAGAAAACTAATGAGAAAATATTTTCTACTTATATTGACTGTATTGGGTAAAGGTTAATATACCTTTCCAGACTGAATTATAAGTAGTACTCTACTTGCCTTGCATTAAGTGAGTTGGATTCCACATAGCCCTGAGCAAGTATACTCCAGATATATCATAAAGGTCTTTTATATTTACACTCATTTACAAAGAAGCCCCAAACAGTGCAACCAATATAGAATTACTTGGTTTACATGAAGATGACTTAATTTGATGTCATTTCCTGGGCAAGCACACAATGCACGTACCACTACAGTAAAGCAGATCAGGCTGAAGACTAATGTGTTAGTAAAAAAACCCACCTGTTTCCTCCTTTGGCCAGATTTGGTCCCTGAACAAGCTCATTGCAGGGAGAATTGCTTGGTGGCTTCCGAAAGCCACAACGTAGAGCATCTGTAGTGCAATTCAATAGAATAAAGTAACTGCATGCTGCTTGCTTTGTTCTTTATGTATTCACAGTCTTGCCAATAAAATCTTCAAAGCACGATGTATTGTGAAAGCAGTTCAGTCTGTAAGAATAGTTGACTAATTCCAGTTGGATTATTGCCCTGATAACGTAGGTTCTGAATAATATGGGAGTAAACTTTACTCTTACACCAAAATATTGTTGCCTTTTAATAAAAGGCAGCGAAGTAACACTAAATATATTTAATATGAAGCAAATACTACTTGACTGCCCTCTTTCATAACTTTATTACTTTTCCTTCCTGCCTTCATTCCACCTTCTGCTTAGTATTTCCAGGACAGTAGGTGATTATAACTTGAAAGTTATCTATAGATGCCTGTACTGCAATACTGACTGAGCCAATTTCTGCAAATTTTTGCAGCGGGAAGGAAAAAAAATAACACGTTGAGTATTGGAGTGAGGAAAAAAGTGTTTTTAAAAGTTTCCTGACAACTGAGAGGAGCCAGTGTGACCTTGCGTAATACAAAACACCAGAAAAGCCACCCCAAAGTGAGCCCCTAAAAATACTTCATTCATGGAGAAAGCTGGAACCAGAATGTGCAATCTACTGTGAGATGAAGCCAATGGAATGCAAGAGTTAGGAGTTCTCTCACCCCTTTCTTTCTCTGTCCCCAGCGGGGTCTGACAGGCTTCAGGACCCTGCCAATGTCTGTTCTTTGGAGGGAGAAATATTTGAAACCAAGGGAAAACTTTTCTTTTTTTTTTTTTTTTTTCTGAATGGGTAGTGGCTATCTTGGAGCAAAGTAATAAAAAGGGCAAAGTTAAATCCTTCTTCTGGAAAGAGGAGATATTGTAAAAAATGCTGGACTGAGCGATTAAGGCAATGTAGGCTGTACACATGTTACTGTCTGCCAATCTATGACATTGGTTTAGGAAGCAGACAATATTCCAGTGGGATTTTCTTAACACTTTTTCCAAAAGAATGCAAACTAAAAAAAACATGCAGCAATGCATGTTATACTGTCTTATTTGTACCATAATGCCTTGGTCTTTCTCAGTGACTACATACTTAGCCCTTCCCACTCCAAATCCCCAAGGATGCTGATGACTGGGTTTTTCAGGGTCCTCTGCCCAGCTGGAGGTGGCACAAGGGACTGTGGTTGTCGCTGTGTCCGTGCTACCAAGCAGAGGGGAGCTGCCCACAGGGACTCCTCTTCCAGCACCTGGTGTCGTTAATGGTGTGACTGCTCGCTCACGAAGACAAATGGTTGCTTAGCTGGATCATGTAACAAACCCTTTACGGTTCATACCTAATATTTGTTCAAAGAAGCGAACACCACACCGCTAAAGAAAAAAGGTGATGATGTAAAGCACATTACTTTACATTACACATACCTTTTACTGTAAAGTTCCTACTGGTAAGGTTAACACTAGACAAATTTAAAACCAGTTCTTAGCATGTGATGGATCCTTAAAGACTCAGTGGTCAGATTCATTGTGTCTTCTTTTTTCTTTATACTGTGATTGTTAGACCTGTTTGACGCAAGCTAGACGTAACAGCAAGCAGTGAGTCCCTCTGACTGGATGGTACAGCAGCAGATGAGACTTTACATAACTGAGTCTGTATCATGGGAGCCTGTCATATATGGCCATCTTAAATTAGAGCGTCAACTTTGCAATATAGCATGAAGGGATTGAAAATTCAATTTTACTACTTTGACTGAAAACAAAATGACACGTTATTTATAACAATTATGACATAAAATGAAGGCTAGTACTATTTTAATATATTTTATTAAACTTATGTAAACTCATTTCACAAACTAAGTAATCAAACGCACAAAATTTTATTTCATTTTTTTCTCATCCATTTAAATAATTTTTTGTTACAGTGATTAACCTGAATAAGGGGTGATAATCAGACAACTACTATAATCATTACATTAAATGACTGATTACCCAACAGACATTTTCTGCTTGCTCACATTAAGCTATGAGCTTTGCTTAAAAAATCAAAACAATTATGAACTGGGCTGCTCATAATGAAATATGAGCTATTACTTCAATAAACTTGTTTCAGCTTGTACTTCAACGGCAGAAAACAGAAGACATTATATCTATCATTAGGCATGTCATTTATAGTTACGGAAGAATTCCCACACATTCAGGCTTAAAGGTGCACAGTATTATTGTATTATTTGTCATCCTACTAGGGCAAGAAAATGGTGGTGCAGAAGTATAAAAGCGGCTATGCTGCTACACTGCAGCTCCCGTGGTATACACTGCAATAATGCAGTTGCTGAAATATGGGAATTCCCAGGAAAAAAAAAAAACAAACCTGCCATGCAAAGAGATACTGGAGTTTATTGGAAAGCCTGCAGGTCCTTTTATCCTATTTCTTTCTAAGTTTTCTTGTCTGAAGCTTTATGTTGGGAGCTGCTCTTCTCTGCTCGATTAAGCTATCCTCTTTAAACCAAAGCACCCGTGCCCCCTACACAGTTGGCAGAGAAGAACTGCTGCTTTTGAAGTCTTCAGAATGGCCTTTAGAAGCTTTAAGCTTGTATCTGGCTTCCTTTGTTCCATGCAGTCTGTTTATTTAACTGTAAATAAAGTGCCATTTAGAGATAGAAGTTAGGAAGTGCAATTTTACTNCATCATGATCATTAGGTCACAAAGTAGAAGTTCATCACCAAAAGCTATTAAAATCCAGATAGTGAATTAGGGTTTTTTTATTATTATTTAAAGATTCTTAAATTATCAAAGTTCATTGCCCAGAGGCAGCAACAGATACCAAATCTTTCCAGCCTAAAATATACAGTACTTTGAACCTAGATGCTTCAATAATTGGCACTCTTTTAATGCATAAGAGACCCTCTTATTCTGGCACAGGCTTAAAATAGGTTTGAAAGAAACTTCGTTTTTATCTCTTTTTTTGGCTACAAATGCTTGCATTTCGTGTTCTGAATACTGTATTAAGATAGATGTACAAAATGGATAAAAGATGTCCTTATAGAGTAGCGCTATATAAGATGGAGGAAAATGGCAGGAAAATGCCTAGTATGATAGCAAGTACATACTTGCTAATCCCAAAACAAACAAGATTTGTGTTTTAGATCTAAAAATCAAAAACCTGCTAATGATTATAAAAATGTAGAATTTAAAATTACTGTGACTGAAATATACTGTATTGTTCACTTGATAATGGTTCATGGTGAGTCAGCCTTTCTACTTTGATTTTGCAAAGCAGTCATGAGTGAGAGGCAAAACTGATCCGTAAGGATATCGTAGATGACAGTGTATCTTCAGATGTGGGTTTGATTTTTTGCTCTTTTTGCTCTCTGCACTATCTGCCTAACCAGAATGCCAGGATGATAGAAGCATCTTTGAGAAGAGACCCGTGGTCTGGCAGACACTTTTTTTGTTATTTCCAGTTAGAAATTCTTCCACGTAGAAATTGATGCGGCAGTAGTGCAAATGATTAACAAGAATAAAACCAAGCCCCAGTTGTAAATAGGAAGGATGGGTGCAACAGTTCAGTGAGGAGACAGGATGAGAGGCTGGCAAGAAAAAAGGAACGTTGCTTATTTAAGCTGTGATGAAGCCCAGAGAAACGGCAAGGAGCTGATGCATCCCTGAGAGGGGCCAGTCAATGTCTTTTCTCCTTGAAATCAGTCCCCATCTTGGAGAAAATAGGACTACAAGAGTGGTCATGGAAGGTCCAGGGAGGGATGCTGCATCACCAGTGGGAGATCAAGAGGGGAGGTGGACAGGCCAGGTATAATGTAGAGGGCATTGTGCTGACCCCCATCTGACTAATTGCCATGCCTCAGGGGAATCTAAACCAGTACAGGGACTTCCCTTCAGTCTGGTGGTAGTGGTATCTCATCTCTCTAGTTTTATCCAGTTTTGAAAAATTTTTGCCTTGGCTGTAGCATTTAATAAAACCCTTGCCCTGGAAACATTTTGAAAGATCATCCGTGCATTTGCACCAAAGTTAGCCAACAGACTTAGACAAAAGACATTTAGCAAAGTTACTGCTTGGCTAGAAGTGCGATTTCATAGAATCATAGAATGATTCAGGTTGCAAAAGACCCTTGGGATCATCGAGTACAACCATTGGCCCCACTCTACAAAGTTCTCCCGTACACCATATTCCCCAACACCACATCTAAACAACTCTTAAACACATTCAGGGGTGGTGCCTAGACCACCTCCCTGAGTTTTGCTAATAACTGTGTAATAAGGTCCAGGTAGCCAAGAGTTTTTCTCTAGATGTCATTAGAAGATTTGGGGTCACACTGGAAATGTTTATTGTTCTAGGACACTTTGGCTCTTCATTCAAAAGCATGGGTTTATTTCCATGTTCACCATATAACTTGGGGAGATTCTCTTCTGTATTTACATACTCGATGGCATTATGGTATAGCCTCCTGTGACCTCTGAGAATGGGGAACTGCTAAACAGTGCTTGATTTCTGATGGAGGATAATATAATTTCAACACAACAGATCAAAAAATAGACACAGGATGTGACATGAGCAAAATATTTTGATAAAATGCAAGTATGCTATATCACAAAACTATTAGTGACAATACTCAGTATCTATCTCAGCTCCTCTATTCCCTCTCCCCAAAACCAAGACTTGGGCTACAAGTATATGTGGTTGTATTTAGTGTCAAAAGAACTGCAAAGCACAGAGTGGCATGTCTTGTCTTTTCCAGTCTTAAGTAACAGGACTCAGGAAATATATTTATCTCTAAGGATGTTTCTCAAGGAACTATACTTTTAGCAAAGGGTGATTGCTTGCTTCCCAGAGGCCAGCTGTAGATAGTGTTTGTTTAAAATAACTAATATATTATTTCCTGTTTTGAGTTCATGGTAAAAAAGTAGTAACTGTGTGAATTGTATTTAGTCTTCTGCTAGAAACGTTTGTGTTTCCTATTTTATGAGCAAAGGTACAAAATTCAGTGGAATTTTTTACGTTGTGAACTTTGCCTGCAAAGTTGCAGTTGTGATTTTAATGTTCTTAATATAATGTTGTTATTTTTATTACTGCTACAGCAGAGCTACTGTTAAGGACTGGTTTATGCTCATTGAATCCCTCTTAACGTCTCTTCCAAAGCCCATTTTGGAACCTGGAAGAGAGTGATATCAACAGTGAGCTCTCTGCCCATCAAAACTAGAGAAACACTTAAAATTTAAGCTTGTATTCTTCAGATGCCAAAAATTGGCTCATGTCTCCTTAGAAGTTCTCTCTTATAAGGGTTTATCATAAAGGCTGCCACTTTATTTCCCAGTGACTCATACTAAGTAACTATGGTGCGCATATTTTTTGTAGAGCAGTTAAAACTCATTCTGTCTGAGCACACAGGAAGGGAGGAGAAACGTGAAGGATGTTGTTTAACCTATATGTAATTTCATGAAGCTGCGTCACTTGGGAACTTCAGGCAGTAGCTGTGCAGTGCAACCACAGGTCATTATTACTTCTGTCAGTGCCAGTTTTGGAGGGTTGTCAGGAGCCCTAAGGTTTTCCTCAGGTGGGCTGTAGCTTGTTCCTGAGATCCCATCATTGTGTCCATCCTTCCACCTCCAGCTGGGAGAGAAGTTATCTGTCCCTGGCTATTAGGGGACTCTGCTCCTTTTCCTGCAGCTTCTCAAGCGGATGTTCTCTTAGATGGCCACCTACAGCTCCTGATCAGAAGGCAGTCAGGCCCCTTGTGAATTGGAAGTGGAGCCTGACCCTGCAGACTTGTGACACTTAGGACTTTGTCCCCAGCCCATAGTGCCAGTTCCCCCAAAAATGGCATGGAGTGACTTACTCTTATTCCTAGGCACTAAGGTGCCCAAGGAAAAGCAATTAATACCATGATCACAGCAAAGCGGAGTTTCAGTGTTAAGTGTCATGATTTATTAATGCAGTTCTATCTTGTGTGTTTATATTTCTAAGTTTTCCTGTTTGGACAACTGTTCAGACTGTTTGGACTGAAAACAAAAGCTTCTGGTGTGATAATGAAATGGCTCAAAAATGTAGATTTTCTGATGCAGTAGATAATGCAGTAGATTTTTGTTCCAGTGATTCAAGCATTAAACTGCAGATAGAGACTAGAATACAAATAGTATTAGCAGTCAGTGCATTTTCATTTTAATGTATATCAGCAGCTTGTTATGTGTTTGTTGTGCCATAAACTTAGCATGCCTAAATGTAAATGAGGATAACAGACCTCTGAGTCATGGTTCTTGCCTCCCTGCAGCTAAAACATTCCCATTCGTAATGCTGCAACTTCTGTTAAGGCAAACAGTGAATGTGTCATTGATCTCTGCTCACAATATTATAACACCTATAAAGAGTGCTAGACAGCCATTACACATGGGCAGATGGGTACTGCTGGGAAAAGGCTGGTTTTTTTCTTGCACATGTCAAAGCCTACATGTTATTTTCTTCTGTCGGGGGAGCTGGCATAGATGAAGAACCTTCTTTACTGGGATCAAAATTCTTCTTTAATTGCTTCTGTGATAATCATAATCTTTCTGTTAACAGGCGTTCTTCATATCTGCTGTGAAGCCTACAATGTTGGGCTCCTAGAAGCAAAAATATTTTCTGGTCCATCAAGAGAACAGTTTGGATATTCAGTTCAACAGTTTATAAATGAACAAGGAAAATGGTAAGCAGTTTGAACACCTTGTTTATGTGCAGTTAAAAAGTTAAGGAAAAAAGGTTGCAACTCATTTTTCTAATACCAAGTTCATTTAAATATGTTCTGCTTAATTCCTTTTTACATTAACATTACCTTTTTATTAGTAAATATTTACATTATTAAAACAAAAATGAAAATATTCTAAAGACCTATGCATGTGAAGGTTCAGGCTTTTTTCCTTTACACAATGTGGTCTGAGGTCTTTCTTTTTGTTACTTTCATCTCCAATGCATCAGTTTCCTGAGACTCCCAATTGCTGTAGAATTTTAGCTTTCATTTAATTTCTTCCTTTACTAATAGCACCTCTGTTACATGTATATATGAGGGATATTTTTCCATTTTAATATTGTTGAGATTAAAACAAATTGTTAGGGCTGGGAAGTTATAATTATGAATATTAAAATTGAGTGAACTTAAATTGATACACTTTTGTGTCTCACATAGTATTGTCTGTGCTTCTCAAGGGATGGAATATTTGGATGTGTATCACAAAACCATGCTAGCAAAGGCCTTATGTCCTCTGCATCTCTTCAGCCATAAAATTCCACTGTTGCCACTAACATTGGGCTTGATGAGTAATTAGTAAAATATTTTTTCTAGTGGTGTTAGTTTCAAAGAGAACTTTAAAATACTAACCCAGAGTTAGCCCTTTTAGTGGAAAACAAATTATTTCCTCTTCTGCAGGCTCAGCAACTGCAAAACTTCGTGTCTTTTGTGGTGAGGACTGTATGTCTATAACTAGTTCAGTGGTAGTCAACTACTTTAAATGGTTACTGGTGTGTGTATGGTTTTAAATCTGTAGTGGAAAGTCACACAACTTATCTATATCATCATAAACTGAGATGATATGTTAGATGCGTCATTTTCCATAAATCAATATGGTGTCAGAACCAAAATAGCCACAAGCAGGCATCAGCAAACATGTAGGTGATGATGGACAGATAGTAACTGAACTCTTCAGTAAGACAAAATATGTCAAAACCTGAAATCCATGGAAATGCATATGACAGTATTACAGTTACAGTTTGGAAAAGCCCATACAAAAATACAGAACTAGCTGAGGCATTTGTTTACAGCCCTGCACAGAGATACTACATAAGCAACTGCTTGCATATACACAGATGTAGGACTACCTAGATCACACTGCATCTCTGGAATTACTGGGTTTACCACCAGTGAACAGGAGACAAAACAAGTGGAGAGTAGAACTGTATCCTCCAAAATAGGAGCTTGGTGTTTCCTCTGCATCCCTTGGGTAGACTCCAAACCTAATCCCTACCCTTTGCCTGATGTTGCAGGGTCTTCTCACTGTATTTCTGTCTGCTTTAATTATGTGTTTAGTCACCCATAGATCAGAGTTTATTTTTTAAAAAAAACTTCTGTGTGAAGCCATTGAAGGAGAACAAGAATGTCTGTTTGCAGTGAATCAAATGCTTTGTCTCTTACATGGACAAATTAGGTCTGGTGTTTCATATTTGTACATTTTTCAATAAACTTGCAACAGGAGCACTGGATTCCGGACTCACCCAAGTTATTATATTTCCCTGTTTTATTTTTAATTCTGCTGTAAAAGCTCCTCCACTACAACATTCTTGAATAATGTGTGGTAGAGATGGGAAAGAAAGTAACTTTGGAATAACTTCTCCTATCTTCTCCCAACTATATGAGTATTATGAATCCGGGAAGCTTTCCTGTAGATAAGCACTTCATCATTTGTACACACACGGCACTGTGTCTGACCATATCTCCAAAAGTCAGTGGAATTTCATCAGCTCTTGTTTGAGTAGCCATGACTTGTTAGAGAATCTTCAGTAAAGAAAAGCTCTTTTCAGTCTTCCTCTCCATAAATCATTAGACAAGTTTAAAAAAAAGAAGTCAGTCGTGGTTTACTCTCTTGTTCTCTTTATTTCTAGGCTGTTTTGTTTTCCTTGGGGCAATAAAGCTTTTCCTTGTGTGTATCATTTAAAAAAAAAAAAAAAAAAAAAAACAAAAAAAAACAACCAAAAAACCAACAAACACCACAAAACAGTTAAGCTGTTCGGTAGAGCTGGTTTCTCCTGTAAGCAATGCAGAGGCTGCAGTCCATCTGCAGAGCACTTGTTGATATGGCTGAACTGGGAGTGACAGAAAGAAACTGAGCTTTGCATGAGGTCAGGATGCTGCTTTCTGTCAGAGGAGACCATCTATTAGTGAGTGTTTGCTTTTATGAAGAGACTGTCATCATGCAGCAAGTGTGATGCACTTGAAAACTCTGTTGAGGCACAGGGGTGCTGCTTACCACATCAAACGCTGCTGGGGTGGTACCTCTCCAAGAGAGAGGTTATCCAGAATCTGAGATCCGCTGGAAATTCTATCACTTCCTAGACCTTGCTTCATTAATAAAATCACATGGTGCTGTATTAAATACAGTTTTTTAAATCCTCCTGTACTCTCTCAAAGAGCAGAAAGGAGAGATAGAGAAAAAGCAGCAGATGCTAGTTATAGTATTCAGCTGCATTTCTGGGAGGTACATCTCCTGAGGCAATAAGGGCTATAGAAAATGATAAAACGAAGATAATTTTTGCAGAATTCGGACTACATGTAGTGGTATGTTCCCACTTTTCCTTTAAGACAAGTTCAGGGAGGAGAGGGAGGACAGTCCAACTAAGACTGTAGAGCTATGGGAGGGGGCTGGTATGTGTTGGGAAGCTGTGACACAAACCAGCAAGGAAGCCCTTTTTGTGGAGAGTCAGATGATCTAGGATAATTGGACGCTAGTCTGCTGTGCATTGATGACATGTGATGCTTGTAAAGAAGGACAAACTTGCAATTCAAGCACAGCTCAAGCTTTTCACGGTGTCTGGTAAGAATTTTAAAACAGGAGCTCTTTAATGAACTCAAGGAAAATTGTAAGCTCCGAAGAAACTCATCAATTAGAAAAGTTTAGGCAGTCCATCACACAAGTAATTACCTACAACAGAAGCATCATTCAGTTTATGCTCTGGTTCTCCCTGTCATGAGATCATATGTATTTGAACCTTAAGCTGAGACCAAATTTTCTGGTACTTCATAAACATAATCCTGATGATGCCCTGAACAGCAGTTGATAGTACAATTCTGCAAAGATAACAGGATTTACTCCATGCTGAGATTTGGGTTTATATCTGTCTCAGCTGAGGAAGATTAAATTGCTGCTAAAATGTTTTTTCCTACCCACATGTGATTTCAGTCTGTGGACATATCACACAACAGAGCTAGAATCTGAGTCTGCTATTGAGGTACTGTTAAGTATTGCATTGAAGCCATCCTGCTCAGTTGTGTCTGTGTGATTAGCATTTGGAATTTTTAATTTTTGTTTTGGAATTTATGTTATGGGATTTTTCTTTTCAAAAATATCATGTCATTAATATGCACTACTGTTGCTGTTGTGCAACTTAATCATTGCATTACTAATAGTTTTAAAAATTATTGCATACTGATAACTAGTCATGAAAGCCCAGGAGCCTTTCTCCTAAGGTGGTGTGTTGCTGCTTCAGACTAAAATGATGTTTTGCTGAAAAGACATGTTTCTGCAGCAACTTTCGTTGAAATCAATAAATTTTTAAAACCTTCTGATTTTACTGAATAGGGTAATTTCTACCTATTTTTTTAAATAAAATGCTGCTATGCTTACAGCTCTATCTTTTTGGTGCCAGCACCACTGCTAACATTGATGTCCTTAACCAGATTTCTTCCTCTGCACACCCTCCATTTTGCCTTTTTCCTGCTTGCAGAAGCAGCTCTGGCTTCAGTCTTCTAGGCGTTTTAAGTTTGTAAGTCAAATACTCTTGCTATAGATTGCTGTAGTTTTTGAAGTTCTAAGCCTTTTGTTCAAAGTATCAAAAGTTTTAGATGGTAAGTGTTTAAGGGTGGGCAGAGAACCATATACGAGAGCAAAGAGTTTTCTGATCTTCATATCTATTTATTGCTTCCCGTAATTGTAGGGAAAAGGGCCAAATAATTTAAGAGTTCCTTTCTATTTTTACTTTCCTATTAGCCATCTCTGTGTTTAAAAAAACACACTGAAGAGCAGATGCAGGAATAGGAAAAAAAAAAAAAAAAAAGGAAAGCAGAAAATATAAAATGTGCTCTGACAACAGCTGGGAATTCAGCCCTTTACCATGAATTCTGATTTCTTCTGCTGCATCACACTTTGCCAGTTACTGGTTTTGTCACGCTATAATTTCCCAGAAATAACTCCTGTTGCACTTTGATCTGCTACTCCTGCAGCCTGTGTGGTAGGGCAGTGCTGCTGAACTTTATTTGACTTCATGTCAACTTCATTTGACTTCCAGTGCTTTTTATACCGTGTTGGAGACTGCTTAAGGAGCTGAATAATAAAATCAGCAGCAATATTGCATTCTAATCACAATGGTATTGTGTAGACAGTCTACAAGGACAAATACAGAAGTTTTGTAAAAATAATTTTTTAACTTATGGATGAAAAAACCTCATAATTAATACACTACACATGATACAGTTTATTTGGAAACAAGCATTTTCAAGTATTTTAGTACTCATTTCTTGCATCCTTTCCTGATACATTCTGTTTCACTCTGCTTGATGTGCATCCTGTTTAATCACAGTAAAAAAATATTTTTGTAGTTAGCAGGATGCTAGCCAGATACTCTCTTGCTTTCTTTACTTCTGACATTTCAGTAACATACACATGCATTTTCCCAGAGCAGTATTGTATAACTCTGTAGTGTAGCGGTGTATGTTAATTTCCAAAAGCAAAATGGACTTTCTAATCTCTAATATAGATTAAGGCTCATATTAATCTTAAGTAAGGCTCAGGATACGACAGAAATAATAATTAGGTTATTTCTTTGGAACTTTAAGGTTTGCAATTACAAGTAGAGAGCTAGGCTTGGCAGAAATACATCAATAACTTTTTCTCAGGAGCATATTTATGGCAAGTTAGACTAGTTAAGTCAAACAAGGAAAGCCGTTTAATAGGTCTGTTCATTTCTGAACATCTCAGTGTTAGTAATAGTTAAGTTCTATATGTTAAATTCTGTGTATGGAAGTGAATTTTTTAGCCCACAGCATAGTTCTGGCATTAAGATTCATGGACCCTACAAATCTACAAGGAAAGCTAATACAGCAAAGGGGAATGTCAAAATTAAGCTTGCTGTGGGCACATTTGGCATAGATTTAAATTTGGGGTTAAAATTAGAAAAATTTGCCTTACTTGACATATTTTTCTGTTTGTACCACACAACAGCTACAACATTCAATTTAGAGCTAGGGGAAGTAAAATACTGTTGTGAATATTAAGTTCTAGAAGTGGGTTGGGAATAAAAAGTGATAGTTCCTTTGTATAAGTAGGCATCTGGGCTGGAATTAATGTTGAGGTTGGGGTAAACACGAGATTCACACATTACTGCCCACATTACTGCTGAGCAGCATAAAGCCCATGGAGTGAGCACAAATATGCATGCTGATAGGAAGGATTGTTTTTTTCTAAACACTGTGGATGGTATTTGTCTCTAGTTTATGCTAATAGCAAGGTTGAGAGTTGGAGGTGGCCTTGGGTTTGGGGACAGCTAGTGCTCACGCAGACTTCTCCTCATCTTCTTGTTTGGACTTGTTTTGTGATTGAAACTATCTGTTTTAGAATAACCCGTGGCTGCAGGGTGCTGCCAGTGCAATGCAGTTTTACAGTGAATGTTATGACCAGACAGGGTGATGCAGGGGGTATTTCCAAGACCCATGACAGTCCTTCTTTGAACAGTAGTTGTCCTCCCACAGGGACTGTGAAATACATTCGCCTTCTGAGAAACTTAAGAAAAACATACAAGTATTTATAAATGTACTGATTGAAGTGTTCAGCTTGACATTTAATGCTGAAAAGCAGTTCCCAGTTTCAGATTCAATGTATGCAGTGCTGCCATCCTTTTAAAAATGGTTTTCTGTTTCCACTAAAACTGTCAGCCCTTTCTCTCGCCCATCAGCCCAGGTAGTATTTTATAACTCAAAATAACTGTGTAGTACCTAAAAAGGGGGAAGCCTGTAACATCATGTCTTCCTTCTGTCAATCACTATTGACCGGCTCCAGCCCTTTATGTCACTGCAAGTGCTTTCAGGTTGTCATCTATTGGCACATGACCAGTGGATTAGTAGTTTCTCATGAGCTCTGGTTATTTGTTTCTGAGCTATGGTGGTTCTGCTTTCCTCTATTCAGAACAGGGTATATTCCTCAGAAGATCAGAGGCTTCCTCACAGCTGGTGTAAAATACGCTGTTTTTATATAGAGAGGTATTTGTATGAGCCTGAATTGCAGGTTTAGAGATGCTAAAAGTACACAAAATTCAGTTCCTGATGCCTGCATAATCACTGTTCTTCAACAAAGTAACTGAGAAGGATGTAGGCATTTTTAAAATATTCCTACTCATAGAAAATAGAATCTGAAGTTACCCCCAACCGCACTGGTAAAACAGAGTAACAGAATAATGTGTGCTTTTAAGTTTGTATTTAATTGAGCTTAAATGAACTAAAAAAATGCAGTTAGTAGTATATTCTTTGAGAAAGCTAAAAAGGACTCAAACTCTTGCTTGTGCATCTGAAATTATGTGTTTTTATCAAAGCCATTTTATTTGAAGTACTTACAAAATTGCAGCAGTAAAATCAGATGATCCGTGGAAAGTTAGTATGATATATAGCAATTGCTTTGAAACGTAAGAATTTCATAAAACGTGTTCTTGTTATAGGGCAAAGTATTTGTGTTATCTACTATGACATTTTAGAGGACAGCAATTTGGCTTTTAGCAACCTATTGACCTATTGAAAAAGATGCTTTATTATGAAATTCCATGTTCTGTACTGGAGTCCCACTGCTTGGCCATAAATGGATTAATTTCTACTGTAGACTATTCCGCTACTAGAGCCAGTACCAACAATCCCTTCTTTCTAATTGTCCATTTCCTATGGGCATGTCTTGCCTTACACTTATTTCACTGCATGTTAAACTGTATAAAGAATCATCCTTTTCTTCCAGCCCTACACAGCCCTATACTGTCTAGTGGTTTCACTCGATGAGAATTGTGCTGGAAAATAGGTATTCTTAAGCATCATTCCCCAAGGGTGAATGAACCAGTTTTGTGAAGGCTTTCAGAGTAAACTTTTATGTTTTCAGGTATCTTCGGAAACCTTATGGCAGATGAGGGAATGAGTCAGAGAAAGTTAATCACTTTGTATTGTAGGCACAAATTATCATAAGTCATAACTTTCTTGTTCAAGATTAAATACTTCATGCAGCAGACTGTTATCACCTGCAGTATTTTCTTTCTGACTCGGTGTTCTCAAGGTGTGGTAGTGTTCAAGCTCAAACATAAGCAGATCCTGTAGGAAATGCTTCTTAACAGCTAAAATAATAAAAGGAATCAGTTAACCTTTAACTGTCAGGACAGTAATTTTTTTGTCTCTCCCTCCCTAACATACGTATTTCTAAATTTGTGTGCATTAATAATCTTTGCCATATTTCTTCTGACACTACAACATAATGTCACAGAAAGAGCAGTTTCCAAATTTGAGGCAGCTTAATTCCCAGAAGCTTCTCCAGAGAAGTTGCCCCTGGTGATCTCGGTGTGTTCACAGCCAAATAAAGCTGCTGAACAGCTCTGGATCTGACTCCTTACTGTCTTAGGTGCAGTATCTGGTGAAAGCCTCTCTACCTGTTGCCTAGAGTGGGCTATGCAGTAATGCTGCTGGACTTTCCCAGCACCACTAAAGACCTAATGAAGTTCCTGTTACTTTAGGTTGTTGGTTGGTTCACCCTGGAGTGGCTATCCAGCTAACAGAACTGGAGATATCTATGCATGTCCTGTTGGTTCATCCAAAACCACGTGTAAAAAGTTGAATTTGCAAGGTAAGTTGTAGTGAATTATGTCTTGCTACAATTGCTCAATTTTTCCTGGGTTTTGTACCAGGCCCATCTACCTCATTAAATGTTTACTTAATTGTGTCTCTGCACAATCTCATACTCTGTCCTGTGTGTGTTTGTGTGAGAGAGTGTTTATGCATGTGCACGAGGGAGTGCGCGTGCGTCAGGGAGCCGGTGCAGGTGTGGGTGTGGATGGGGATGTCTGTTTGTGTGTCAAGTTACATTCGCAGCTTCAACAATGGTGCCGTGTCCCTCAGTCTGGGCAGAGTCCCCAGGCACTGGGCACTGTGCTGGGCTCCCACGGTCTGGCAGGAAGGAGGGTCCTGGGCTGGAATGGCTGGAGGGAGGCCACCATGCTCCTAACAACACTTGTTATATTCTCATCTGCACTGGCACTCAGTGAATTTATATCATAGAATCATAGAATGGTTAGAGTTGGAAAGGATCTTAAAGATCATTGAGTTCCAACCCCCCTGCCATGGGCAGGGACACCTCCCACCAGACCAGGTTGCTCAAGGCCCTATCCAGCCCGGCCTTGAACACTTCCAAGGATGGGGCATCCACAGCTTCTCTGGGCAATCTGTTCCAGTGCTTCAACACCCTCACAGGAAAGAATTTCTTCCTAATATCCAATCTAAATCTCCCCTCTTGCAATTTAAAACCATTACCCCTTGTAATATCACTAACCTTCCTGACAGAGTCCCTCTCCAGCTCTCCTGATCTTACATCATATGAAGTCTTTTCTGCCTTCTTCTGAGATGCCAACTTATGTTTATTTGTGGTGTGGAGCATGTCTGTCCTCCACTTGCTCCTTCCAGGTTTTTGTCTGAAGTCTGATACTGGATCAGAGGAGTCTGGTGTCCTGAGGAATGTAGCAGTAGCTGCTTGGCTGTAGCTACTCAGCCAGCCAAAAATGTTCAATAGCTAAACATTTTCTTCCTGTTTTTGCCTCCAGCTCTCTTCAGGGCAGGTACTTAATTCATGTCTGTAGTTAATGGTTAGCATACTTTTGACAAAGATTAGTATTAATTTCTTTTGTTTCAGATTTGTATGCAGACATTTGGAATAGGCACCTTAGATGCTGAGAAATCAAGCTTTCAAAAAGGGATTATAACTTAATGTATTGCTTCTATATTGGTGTATTATTCTGTCATTACTTAATCTCTTTTTATTTCAGCTTTAATAAATATCCCAAATGTGACTGAGATAAAAGAAGACATGAACCTTGGCTTGACTCTGATACAGAACTCAAAAACAGGAGGATTTTTGGTATGTATACAAGGACGTATTCAGTACACTGATAAATTTCTGAGAAGAGTAAGAAAATGAGAATTCTCCAGATTTTTTTATAATTCCAATGTCAATGCATTTTATTTTGCAGCACAGGTTATTACATATTTTACATATTTTAAAATATTCCATCCTGCTGTCATTACCTGTGATCCAAAATCAGGAAAATTATGAATTCTCTTCATCATTTACCTAAATATCCTATAGAAGGGCACATAACTAAAGAGTCTGTAATTTAAGTCAGACAACATAGGCAAGAATATTTCCACCATGGACATCTTTAAAGTAGTCCTGTATAGTTCTGAGTATGCTTTCAAAAGACATTATGGGATGTCTCCTCTACCATGTGCAGTTGCAGAGTGACTGTTCTCCTGAGATGTTAGGATTTCTAGTCCTGTGGATCTGCAATATGTTTTATTTTGGTTAGTTAGCTGGAATAAGATGTATTTACTATATGCATATTATGCAAACCACTGTCCTTGCAACCTGTAAAACAGATGTCATAATTTGTGTTTTTACAATCTTAACTGTAAGCATGAAAACTGTTCATGTAAGCATGAATCAGACAGTGAGCAGAGATTGTCTGCTCGTAACTGCAAGCTGCTGCCAGCTAGGACTTCACTCTGAGGTTCTGTGTCTGGCAGATTGTCTCTCTGATGGGCTATGTGAAGCTGAGGGCTTCCTCCCCACTCACTGTGCTCCTTCCTCCTGCAGCTGCTTCTCTCTCTGCCTCCTTCCACTTGCAGCAGCCTGTGCTGCTTCCCACTTGGCCGCCTGGCCAAGTCCTGCTGCTTCAGCTGTTTGGTGCCATGTGATTGCTTCCCACAGGTATCCTAAGGAGAGGGCAGTCAATTCTACACACTCATTACATTTTTCTGAGGCATGCTTAGTCCTGTTGGAAAAGTACCTTAGAATTTTACTCATGGTTAACAACTTTTTTTTCTCTGGATTACTGACCTAAGTTTCTACCTCTTTCTTCTTAGGACAATGATGTGCCTTTAGTTAAGTGAAACAGCTCCCATCACTCTTCATTTGTAATCTCCCTTCTGCATTTAACATCCCACAGTCGTTCTCCTGCATCCTTCACTGGATAAACAAACAAAGACTTTTTGGCTGAAATATGCTTTTTAAAATACATCTCTCTCAAATGCAATGCTGTATTCCACATGAGTCTTTCCAGAGCACAGTATAGTGTATTTGGTATTTCCCTGTCTCAGCTGTGAGACCTTCTTGTCATGTATCTTCAGGCCATGTTTGCTTCGCATGCTGGTTGTATGCTGATGGTCACCCTGAAATTGGCCGGTGCCCAACCCATCTTCTGTTCTCTTTTCCACTCACTGAACTTCCAGTTTACACCCACATTTCTTAGCATTAATTCTTAAGTGCAAGTCTGTGTCCCTTTGTAGTATTCCACTTCTCAAGTTCAGCAGTTCTTGATATGTGATCTCCCAGTTTTCCTCTGCATTAATGATGCATCTTGAATATCTGACTATAACAATATAAGAACATTAGAGCTTTTCCCTTTTTTAAAGTGAAGATGAGCAAAGTGTATCACAAGATTTCTATTTTTGCTCCGAGATTAACATAAAAATTTTAAGTTACCACTAATACAGAGGAAAATTAGAAAATGAGCAAGTGAGATTTATGTAAAAAGAAATTTAAATTAAAAAATAACTCTAAATTATTAAAGACTAGTAACTCTTCTCCAGCTTCAAAGTTAACAATACAGATGATTTATTTTGTAACTCTCACCTCTATAAATATCTGTCTGTTCCAGTAAATCATGTCCCTTGTAGCAGCTACAAAGACCACTTACCTCAAGATCAGATAACATGGATATACTTACTTTTTGTCTAGAAAATCTGCTGTCTTGTCAAAGACATAAAAATAGATTAATGTAGTGTGCCGCTGGTAAATCAGTATGTGAAATGACCTGTGATTTAGCTCATTTTCCATTTACTTCTGCCTTTAATTACCATTTTTCTAATATTCTTGAGAAATGGGTAATGGTACTGTTCAGTCACTTTTATCTTCCTAAACAGAGATGGTGTATTTTTTTGTTTTCCAGGCTCTCCTGACCAGATAGGGCAATCAGAGTACATATAATAAAACTATCTTTTTCTTCAGAACTGTAGGGCAGAGGCTATGTAGAAGTTATCGTTTTCCCTTGAGTTCCTAACATGATTTTCTTTTAAAAAGAAAGTCCCTTATCACCTTGCTTCTCCTCCCTCCACTCCCCCACCCCCAATACCCACATGACAAAATACTGTCTTAGTATTTGTCTAGATACTTTTCATAGAATCATAGAATGGTTAGAGTTGGAAGCGACCTTAAAGATCATTGGAGTTCCAACCTTCCTGCCATGGGCAGGGACACCTCCCACTAGATCAGGTTGCTCAAAGCCACATCCAGCCTGGCCTTGAACACCTCTAG
>VZRU01008113.1:38585-73861 GCA_013398155.1 Pedionomus torquatus
CCGGAAGCGCCCCGCTCCTCCCGTCTGCCGCGACCGGCCATGCTCGTGGCTCGGGTGCCACCTGCTGGTCACCGGAGGTATTTCTCCGCACTGTGCGCGCTGTGCCAGCGGCAACCCTGGCATTTTAAAGCCGGGTGAGTTACAGAGCGGCACAGATTTCCTTGCGGGCCAGCTCGCCCCGCGCAAGTTTGGCGCGGAGGGGCCAGCCTGCAGAAGGAGGCGCTGGGATGGTCATGAATAGAAAATGCTTTCAATGAGAAAGTCAAGGGAAGGGCTTGCACCGTTGCCACGGTGGCAGGAGATTGCTTGGGATAACCCAAGAGGGCTTCTCTGGTCCTGTGTGCCGGTAGTCCTCCTTATTGTGCTTTTGTATACGGATATGGTGAAACAAGTATTTGTTATTTTTATAGTTTCTTGTTGTTGTTATTTTTAAAGACTTGCGGTCCCTTGTGGGCACAGCAGTGTGGAAGCCAGTACTATGCGACAGGAGTCTGCTCTGAAATCAGTACAAGTTTCCAGATCCTAAGAAGCTTTTCTCCTGCTGTTCAAAGTAAGGCAATACGTGCAAAACACACTCAATTAAAAAAAAAATATTAAAAAAAAAAATCAAGATACTTTGTTTCGGGGACTCTTAATTTGGGATTTTTTTAAAAAAAATGTATATGCAAAACCCAAAGTCCTGAGATTCATGCCTAAGGACTGACAAGTCATTATCTAATGCTGATATAAATATGAACTCAATCCTCTGAATTGAGAGGCATTTCACCAGTGCAGGATTAAAATCTGCATGTGTGTCTATTGAGTCCTCATTCTGGCAAAACCTTCCTGATCTGAAGTGCTGCCTGTGTGAGACCTAAATATGCACCTCTGGATTTAGCCAAAAAGTTGTAAGTATGTTGAGACTGAAACTACATTTAATTTCTAATTTTATTTTTGTCTTAGAGTGTTCCTCTGCCATAGATATTGTGGTGGTTTGCGATGAATCAAACAGCATTTATCCCTGGGATGCAGTGCGGGCATTTTTGAAAAAATTTGTACAAGGCTTAGACATAGGCCTTAACAAAACCCAGGTAAGACATCTTTGAGAAAGACCAAAAAATACCCCAAGAAAACAAAAAACAAACAGTGGGGTTTAGTAGCATTTTTAAAGGAAACCGAATGTGCTTTAGTGTACCTCCCCCAAAATCCACAGGTTATGCAGTTGTCATGTATGTTTTGGTATTTAGGTTTTTATCTGGCAGCTAATTTACTTCAAAAGGGATTAGTAGTTTCATTCAAAACATGAAACAGCTGAAGTAGAAGTCTAGGTTATATCTAGTGGAGTCATATCTCTTTCATGCTTTAGGTGTAAAAGTAATTAAAATGTAGTCTGTGGGGATGTGGTAAAAGTAGAACAGGGTTTTTTTTATGGGCTATTTATATGGCTTTCTAACTGCTGCATCTTTGAAAGAGGGTTTTTTCTTGCTTGGTTACTCTCTGATTTTTGAGTTCTTTTTTCCTTTTAATTTAGTGACAGTAAGGAAAATGTTACTGCCTTTTCTTAAAGCATTTTCTGTCTTTACAGTTGTCCATTTTCCATAAACAGTTCTGGGAACAAAGACTGGGGCACTGAAAATCTCTCTCCCAAAGGCTGCTTTCTTCCTTGGGCAACTTTGGAAGTGAGGTGCTTAAAAGCTAGGGTTCCTGCTCAGTCCTTTCTGAACCTCACCTTTAGCATCTTCTTGTCTTTTTTTTTCCTTTGAAACTAACTGTACATCTTAGCATATGTCTTTAGCTTCACCTCTATTAAAAATAAATCGGGTTTACAATGCTGTCAAGTAACTAACCTTTAGGATGTCCTTAGAAGAGATCAGATTGAGTTGCTGTCAGCTTGTAGAATTTTTGCTATGCTCCCATTTTTCCCAGAGCTCCCTGTATTAATGCTGCCCATCAGCCCTTCCAGAAGTAACCAAGCATTTAATGCCTACTATTCCAGATTGTTTATATTAACATACAGTAGTCCATAATACATGACATAAGGTGCAAGAGGATTTTAGCTTTCTTTGCTTTCCAAACATGTTAATATTAATTGGTTTCATATATGTTGAAAGAAAATTATAACCCCATGTCCATCTGCAGATCTTTTACTCCAACCAGACAAATAAATAAGTGTTGTGATTCTATGTAATTTATTCTAATGTGTGGTAATCTAACATAATTTCTTTATTGCATAGGTGGGTTTAATTCAGTATGCTAATGATCCGCGTGTAGTGTTCAACTTGAATACATACCAAACAAAAGACGAGGTTGTTAAAGCAATGGCGGGAACATTTCAGAAGGGAGGCGATCTAACTAATACTTTCAAAGCCATTGACAATGCCAGGTAAAACTCAGCAGTGATTACTGTGCAACTATTGCAGCTTACCTTATACCCAGCAGAAATATTTGGGCTGTCACAGATGTCTGAACATGACAGTGCATCAAACATCATGGACAAGCCTTTAGGAAAGATGCAAAACCATTGAAAGAAGTAAAGTTTATCCTGGGATTCAGTGGGACCGTAACATTTCGTGTTTGCCAGCCAGGCTTTGGTTGATTGCAGAGAAAATAAAATGTGTCTGCTGTCACTGCAGCACCAGCAGCGTGGAAAATAGGAAGAACTTGAAACCACCTACCTTGGCTCTGAATATCTGTATAAACCCTATCTGGTTCTCAGTAAGAAGATGCTATTTTGCAGTTTAATCAAAGACAGGACTGTAGGCCAAAATACACATTTGAAAATCCCGTTCAGGGACACTCATCCTTCAGTGGAGTCAGTATTCACAGTAGTATTGAAGAATCTATTATTATTACTCTTCCCCTTTTGTCTGAACTTGGTGATAAACCAATTCCTGGGTAGCTGAAAATTCTTCCTGCTAATTTCCAAATAAAAACCACTACAGATGCACTTTGTTCAAAGTCAGTGAGGGTCATATTCAGGGGAGGTTCAGATTGGATATTAGGAAAAAAAAATACATGGAAAGGGTTATTAAGCATTGGAATGGGCTGCCCAGGGAAGTTGAGGCACCATTCCTGGAGGTATTCAAAAGACGAGTTGACACAGTGCTCAGTGACATGGTTTAGTGGTAGTTTTTTAACCAGTTAGGTTAATAGTTGGATGAGACAATCTTAAAGGTCCTTTCCAACCTAGACAATTCTATGATTCTATATTCACTGCAGTGCATATATTGAATATTATCCATTCTAAATTAACATGTAATAAATCATATATTTTGTGATAGGCAATATGCCTTCTCACCTGAATCAGGAGGACGTCCCACAGCCACAAAAGTGATGGTTGTTGTGACAGACGGTGAATCACACGATGGCTCCAACTTGAAGACAGTGATAGGTAAATGCAATGAGGATAACATAACCAGATTTGGCATCGCTGTAAGTAATAGTATAATTATATATATATTTGCAATTTTGAAACGTCATCTTGTGGTGTGTATAGGAAGGTGCATGTTCTATATATTAACTGTATATAATTCATGCATTGTTACAATGAAACTACAGACTGAAACTAGGTGAAATTAACCTTTATGGACTACTGAACTGTTGGTCCTCTTTTACTGGCTGAAAAATCAAAACCAATGTTACCTGGGCAACTTCAGCGTTTTTCTTCTTTGTCTTGGTTTAAGTGTTTTTCCTATCTGAGTTGTCCCTTGCCTGCAAATGCAGTCTGATACACAAATCACTAGTATGAATGAAGGTAATTTATGTTTTTAATATGTAGAATATTTACTCTAAAATACAGAAGGAAAGGAAGTAGCAGCATGATTTCCTTCATTCTTCTTATTTTGTTCTTGTTTACACAAGGTTTTGGGATACCTAATCAGGCATGAACTTGATACTAAAAACTTAATTAAAGAAATAAAAGGAATTGCAAGTCATCCAACAGACAAGTATTTCTTTAATGTGTCATCTGAGGCTGCTCTACTGGAAGAAGCAGGAACACTCGGAGAGCGCATTTTTAGTATAGAAGGTAAAACACTCAATGCCTCTGAAAAATTAAACCTGATTCTCCCAGCTGATGAATTAAGGGTTTTATTTACCTTCACCTTAATGTAGTACTGTGAAAACAAGTCCTGCTCCCCAGGAGGACTCTGGTTTGCACAGGTGTTCCCTCAGCAACTCTACCCCTAATGAGTCTGAGTTCAAGATATTTTCTGCATTTTGTGGGAAATACTCCCCAGTTGGTGAAAATCTGTGTCAAGTCCTGGGCTTTAGGCGTCCACTAGTGGCTTGTCCATATGCATACAAATGTATTTGGAACTATTACCACCAGAGGAGTAAAGGTATTTTATGCTTGTCAGGCTCACCTGTGGTTTTCTGTTAATGCTAAACAACTGTGAATTTAAAAAGCAAATCACAAGACTAGGTTACTGATTACAGAACTGAAAAGCTACAGTAATGCAGTCTGCATGGCATTTACTAAGTGCTACCCCTAGCATCGGCCACAATCCTCTGTGTACTGTCTGGAGGAAGGTGCTGTAGAGGTGGCTCAGAGGCACTTCATCCTTCCCAAACCCCAGCTTTTCAAAGTCAAATTTAGACCATGCTTGCGAGACTTATGATCTGTCCTCAGCACTCCTAAGCAGCTTTTCATGGCTGTAACCTTCCCATGTTCAGGATGGAAACTTCTCTTTCACTTCCATCTATTCTTTACCAGGCCTGTGCTGCTAATTACATGAAGGAGTTCGGGTGTGCTCCCTCTCTTGGGTTTTTTGTATTCTTGTTGAATTCCTGTTAGCTGAGTCTTATCCATCCATATTAGGATATATTCCTCTGTGTCACAGTATTTTTCACAACTACTGGAACATTTCTATAAGTCCTATACGATAATAAACATTCATTTGAAACTTGTGAATATACAGTTATTAAAGCTGCTAATTTCAGTACTTTATTAGTGCTTCCTAGGAAACATAAAAAGAGATTATTCACAGTGACAGCACTGTGGAGACTGATTCCAGCCTTCTTTACGATCATCTTCTGCCTTTTTTTGAAAGAGATTTGGAGCATCGTGGTTCCACCATGCCAATTAGCCATTAAACACTCCAAATATTCTACACTGTATTTATTCTCAGATTTCTGTTGTTTGTAATTGTTGGAATGTTTCAGCAGACTTGGTGGATTTGGAAAAAGTAACATACAGTCCTTATATAGCTACTCTCAGAGACAGTAATGTTGGATTTCTTGTGTGTTTCAGTAGACGTAACCATATGTGAATATTTGTTTTACCAGGTACAGATCAAGGTGATACATTCCAAATGGAAATGTCACAGGTGGGCTTCAGTGCGTATTACTCGCATAAAAAGGTATGTTGATTTAATTATTTAATGGTAGAAATAGATACCATTGCTTAGACATGAATGTTTAGAAATGCAACAAAATAATACTTCTAAAACACAATGACCAATTTTCAGATTGTTTTACAGTCAGAAGGATGTCAAATTATTGTGTTTTTAATTTGAATACCACAAGAATTCCTTCTAATAGATACTGAATATATCTAAAATGAAAAAATGTATGTTAATATGTGAAGTTCAGTAAGAGTTTCTTTCATATAGTGATTCTGAGAGGTGTTAATCCAATTATTTTGGTGATTTCTGAGTCCATGTGGCATGAAAAATTCAGTTAACTCTAAGTTAATATATTGCAGTTGAATAACTCAGAAGAATTGAAACCATATTGTAAAGCTAATATATTTCTAGACAGTCACCAAGATGTAAATAAATCAAGTCTGAAAAGAATTTGTCTAATATGTGCAAAGTTAATAACATTTGTTTAAAGCATAGAAACTTTTCCCTTAGAAACGCGAAAGAATAATAAATAGGACATACTTCTTGCTAATCAATTTTAAGATTATCTGAACCAAATAGGTCCTCTGTGTAAAATTCATGTGTGGTTCAAGCTGCTTTCAACTGAAAATACAGAATGGCTGTTTCTTTCTCATAGTCCTTAAAGATGAATGAAATAATTTTTTAAAAGTCCCCTGTATTTG
This sequence comes from Pedionomus torquatus, assembly GCA_013398155.1. NCBI lineage: Eukaryota > Metazoa > Chordata > Aves > Charadriiformes > Pedionomidae > Pedionomus > Pedionomus torquatus. The sequence goes on from VZRU01008113.1 coordinate 44,611, forward strand.
CAGAAAATAAAGTTTTAATTTACAGACCACTCGAAGTTAGGAAATGGGAAACATTTTCTTCAGGAAAATAGTGTATATTGTTTTTACTGCAGTTTTCTATAAGACTATTTCCATTCAGTAAAGAATGTTAATAATGTGAATAATCTAAACCTTGCTTGGTTTATGTGTAAAAGTCTAAGATTAAGTATTTCTGTATCATGTGCTCTGTATAATAAGCCATATTTATTTGGATTTTAGATTTAACTGTTCTATCAAGAACATCTCCTTACCATACACTAAAGAAAGATTTTTTTTTTTGTCTTTTTGTGTTGGCCAAAAGGGGGCTATAGCTGTTTCTTAGAGTTTTGTTTGATTCTCCGTCTCCTGAGGATTGTGAGAGCATAAAAGCACAGACTTGGCAAGCCCAACCCCAGGGGGGACAGGCTTAGGAAATTATCACAGTGTTTAAATAAACCCATTTTATCTTGAGTTGCAGCGCCCCAGGAGCTAAAGCAGTCACTTATCCCCTTGCAGTAGAGGGGTGATAATCCCACTTAATAGGGTAGTAAAGTCCTGCATCTAAGTGGTAACTATAAGTAGCTCCAGACAACTGCTTGTAGTCATTAGACTGTCTTAAACACAGTGATGTAGAAAATTACTTATGGTAACTAACTTCACTCATGCTCCTTCTGAAATAGATAGTTCTAAAATATCCTGGTTTATTTTTTAAAGGATGTTCTGCTTCTGGGTGCTGTTGGGGCTTATGACTGGAGTGGAACAGTAGTTCAGGAATCTTCAGAGGGCATCACCACCTTTCCAAGCCATGTGTTTGAAAAAATTCTACAGGACAGGAATCACAGTTCTTATCTAGGTAAGGGGCCAAAACTCAAATCTGTAAATGCATCAGATATTTATTAAGATATTAAAGAACTTGGGAAATTCTACTCCAGCCAGACTCCTGTTAAAACCTCATTTTAGAATTTTGCAACCCAAAAGATTTTATTTAATGCTCAACATTTCATTGAATAAAATCTTTTAAACCCTTATTGTATTTTTAAAATTCTACTTATGTCAGTGTGGTAAGCTGAAAAAAAGTCAGGCTTTGTCCCAGAGACATAAGAAGTCATAGGATTTAAAAAGGCTGCTTAGTGTATCTTACTGATCATTACAGGTACCTTCTGTCTTAATATTTGTATGTACTTCACCAACTACGTATGCATGAGAAGTTGATTGACTTGCTCTCATTTCAGCTATGCTCACTCTTTATTTGGTCTTTTCTAGTTTAGTTTATAGCTTAAAGACTATCGCTGCAGTTTAACAGAGGTCTTATTTATAACTCCAGTATGTTTTCTGATGCATGTTTTTGTGACCCTGTAAAGCCATTCAGTTTGTCTTCAGCCATTGAAATGTTTTCTAGAAATCTACAACGTGCCTGCTCTGGTGATTCATTCCTGAATAGCGCTACTACATCCAGCACCTCTGACTTTCTTTCCTTGAAGTTATTTAGTTAGATGCTATTTTGGCAACTAACATTTCTTATGGCTTAGCAGTAGTTCTTTTGCATGTGTGACCTCTTCAGGCTTTCTGCTTTTCCATTTTCTAGAATAATTCTTAAAAGGTCAGGTCATATCCTTTTAGCACTTCTCCACAAGGAGCGGAATACTTTCTAGAGTATTGGCCTTCATCTTTTTGGAGAAAGCAATGTTGTTGCCATTTCTGTTCCTTCATTTTTTTTCCACCTCCTTCTTTCCCCTACTGAGAGTTCTTTGTGCCAGCTCTCTCTTGCCAGCTTGGCAGTGCCAAGCTAAAGAGCTACTAGCACATCACGGATTGCTAGACTGGCCCCAATTTTGCACTACATCCTCTCACTTCAAATGGTTGTGTTGTACTATTTAGGAACATGTGGCCTTAATTTAAAGAATAGAATCTTGGTTTGTTCTTACTTGTTGAACTTCTAGTCTCCAATGGTGTTGGCTCCTTAGAAAAAGAGTGACTGAACACAAATCTGAATGAGACTGCTATATGTTATGACCAAGGCATAATTCTTTTAGACTGTTCTCTTCACATGGGGCTTGCTAAAGACCTTCATATTCTGCCCAGTCACTGGGATTTTGTTATTCAGTTTAAACTACAGTCTTTATAAATGATGATTTGGGTTTCTTCTGTTACAATAAATTTGCTATAATCAAGCCACAGAAATGTACAATGTGTAGTAATGCTAGCTTTATAGTGCTAATACATGTTTAAAATATTTTCAGGCATTAAAAGATGTTTCCTAAAAGCAAATGATATTAGAATAATGGGAATGAGGATTAAAATGTTCAAAGTTGAAGTTCAATCAGCCTAAGCTCTTCAGCTGACAAGCCATTAATATAGCCTGTTGTATTCAGCCAATACACTGGGCTGTGGTTTGGTGAGCTGTGGGAAAATGCACTTCAAGCTTTTCAGAAGCTAGGTGTTTCTTCCTGGTTTGAAGGCTGACCCAAATGTTCATCTCATGTTTCTCTTTGTTTCTTCTTTCCAAGGATACTCTTTGAAAACTTTTTCCTATCTCCTTCACAAGCATGACATTTTTGTGGTCTGCATTTTAGGCTAAACTATTGTTCAGGCTATTCTGCAAACCTGCTTTAACTTGATCTGTGTGGCATTGTTCCCTCCAGAAGACTATTGCAAATTTTATGCATATATGACAGCTCAACTTCCCATCTGGAAGCATCAATCTGTGTAACTAACATACCAGATTGGCTCATTCTCTGTGCCTTTATGGATAATCAACCGACAACTTGTAGTTAATGATATCTTACACACATAAATGTTGGCTTCTCTCCCCAGGTTATTCTGTTGCTGTCCTCTCAACTCAGAACTCCATCTATTTTGTTGCTGGTGCACCAAGATCCAACTACACTGGCAGAGTAGTGGTTTATGATGTTGACAGTGATGGTAATATCACAATCGTGCAGTCCCAGAAAGGCGAGCAGGCATGTATATTTTGGTCATGAATGCAGATTTTGCAGACATCTGTTTTTATTTATAAAGCAGTTAATTGCAATGCATTTGTTCTGAAAATTCCTCTTTCTTGCAAGGCATTTAGAATCCACTTGAACTTTTCTCTGCCACTAGACTATTTCAATTAAGTTAACTGTAATTCTTAAACAATATTTCAGGAAGTCATCCAGTTAGTGCTAGAAGATAATATACAAATCTACCTAATGTAACATGAGCCAGCAATGCAGGCTTGCAGCCCAGAAAGCAAACTCTATCTTGGGATGCATTAAAAGAAGTATGACCAACAGAATAAGGGAGGGGATTCTGCCCTTCTACACAAGTACTGGAGTACTGTGTCCAGCTATGGAGCCCTCAGCACAACAAGGACATGGACCTATTTGGGTGAATCCAGAGGAGGGCCACAAAAATAGTCAGAGTGCTGGACCACTCTCCTGTGAAGACAGGCTGAGAGCATTGAGATTATTCAGCCTAGAGAAGAAAATATTCTGAGGATACCTTATAGTGGCCTTCCAGTGCTTAATGAGGGCCTAAAAGAAAGCTGGAGAGGACCTTTTTATAAGGGCATGTAGAGATTGGGTGAGGGGTAATGGCTTCAGACTGGAAGAGGGTAGATTTAGTTTAGATATCGGGAAGAAAGTTTTTACTGTGAGCGTGGTGAGACACTGGAAGGGGTTGTCTAGAGAAGCTGTGAAGGACCCATCCCCGAAGGTGTTCAAGAGAGATTTGGATGCTTGTTCTCTTTTTCTCCCCTGGGAAAAGAGTAGCAAGTTTAGATGGTTTTTGTTTGTTTGTAAGACAAATCTGAGAGTAAATCCGGTTGGGTAGTTTCATATGCTATTCATATTCTAAAAAAATATACCTTCCATAGCTTATTCTCTGTTTGCATTGTTGTTGCCAAGTGATAAAACCATAGCAGCAGCTTCTGGGCAGGGACACATAAGGATATGATTCTTAAAACACTGCAGTATGCTATATTGTAATTTCATTCCAGTGGGCAGTTTAATTCATCAGCATTGGACCATTTCTGGGTGTAAGTTTTCTGAGTCAGGTGCTTAAACTTCATGCTTTACAAAATCTACATACAAATGCTACTCTCTTACTAATGATTTCAGATTGGCTCCTACTTTGGTAGTGTGGTCTGCTCAGTGGACGTTAACAGGGATTCTGTGACAGATGTGCTACTTGTGGGTGCACCAATGTTTATGAATGACCTGAAGAAAGAGGAAGGGAGAGTATACATGTTTTCCATCACAAAGGTAAGAGTGGCGCTGTAGCAAAGCTGGAACCCACTTCCTGCCTCTCCATCCACACTAAGTGCTGATATTTTAATTTGCAACTGCAGGGATTTACTGTTTCTCCTGGACTACAGCTTTACCAAAGAAAAAGCAGTCCAAAATGCCTAGTGGCAGTGTTTGTTGTGGTAAATAAGAGAGTGATCAGATGAGCGATCTCTCACCTCACAGCCAACTGCTGCAGCAGATTTGCTCAAGCCAGCATTGTTAACTTATTTCAAGGCCACATATTGCATGCCAAGAGGCCTTTGGCTGCAGATCTTTTCAGAGCTTCTAAGTCACTACGTAGTGTATCTTTTTCAAGATGTTGAAAATATTGCAAGTGGTGTTTTCGTAAGGAGAAACAGAGCATGTGTTTTCCCCGGACGGTGGCATAAGGGCAGTGGTAAATGGTGCCAAGCCTGCCTGATCAGAGGATTGCGGGTGGAGCTTGCAGCCCTGCCCAGTACAATCTCACCCATTCTGCTTTTCAGGAGAAGACGCAAACTTTTCCCAGAACTGCTTGTGCATATAATCTGCAAATAAGACAGCTGGAACAGACCAAAACGCAGTTGATAGCTAAGGACTATTAGTGACTAGGCACCTCCTGCTGCAGGTGACTCCTCTGGTCCTGGTTTTAGGCACTGTGCTGACTAGGCACTGTAAACAAATATAATACAAAGTTGATTATTTCTCTAAAAAAACTCAGCTGGAGGCTTTTGCCTATTAATTGTTTGCCATTTGATTTAGCCAAATCTGTTCAATACCTAACAGTAGTCCTGAAACATGTTGTTCTAACAAATGCTCTTCTACCAGTTTTCTGCATTGCTTCATAGACTTTCACACTGGATAGTTGCTCATGTTGTCTCCTTTGTTCAGTGAAGCTATTTTATTGGTTTCATGGTTGGCTGACAGTGCTTTTTTTTATTCAGACCTGTAGTACGTGTTTTCAGATTATATGTGTTAACAATCCTGAAGCATCTTGCACTTTTGAACAGTCTCTCAGTCAATCATTGGATGTGTGGATGTGCAAAGTAAATTAATAACCCGCCGTCCATCAGAGAAAATGGAACACTGCCTTTTTACTAGGTAAATTGCAATCAGATAAACGGAGAGGAAGGACCACCTTCCTTCAGCAGCAGCTCACATCGTGGAGCAACAAGAAACTGTACCCTAAGGTGATTTCAAGGTAGATGGAGGTGCTGGAAGCAGTACTGCTGACATTGGTCTTCGTGACTTGAATTAAGACATGAAATACGGAAGAAAAATTAAGGATCTTTTTTTCATAGTTTGAAAACTGGATAAATTGGAAAAGTATCATTAGACCATTCATCCTTCATCAAATCCTAGGCTTAAAATTTTATTTTAAAATTAAGAATAATGAGAGAAAAATTGTCTCTTTTTTTTTTTTTTTTTTTTTTAGGAACCTGGATTTGTGCAACTTATCCACGTTGCGCAAATAATACTTTTCTAGTCATTTATAATAAATAACTTGGCTGGTATTTCTAAAATTTTGAGCACAGCTTGATAACTGAGGTTAAAATGAGAACAATATTTGCCAGAGAGTTGAATTTAAGCTAGTGTGAATGTGATTATTTAACTGTAAAGATCTCCACTCTTTCTTTCTTCATTGGCACTGGAGAGGTCAGGAGTTTAGCACTGGACACATGTTTTTTGCATTAGTTTAGTTAGGAAATTCCATTTCTGTTTCAAAGAATTATGTCCAGTTACATAATTTCCATTCCCTCTGCATAAAACTGGTAATCCAAAACTGGAAACTGTATTTTTCAATGTATTGTGAAACTTTCAGAACAGTCAGATGAGGACAGAGAAAGCATTTAAGCTTCATACATATGGTTATATTTGCTGTTAGTCCTTTGCATAGCATGCTTTAATTTTGCTGTGTAATGCTTGCCAAGACTCTGAGACATAATGCAAACTGAATGGGCAATACAATGGGGAAGGAATTCAGGGTTGAGCAGTCCAAGGGGAATGTACTGGAAAACAAAAACAAAAACAAAAAAAAACCAACAATGCACGTAGATACTGCTCCTATGTCTAATTTGGTGCAACGATAGCTGTGATTTTGCTTTTTCTTCTTTTTCCTTTTATAAAGGGAATTCTGGATCAACATGAACTCTTGGGAGGTCCACAGGGGTCCGAAAACGCTCGCTTTGGATCAGCAATTGCAATGCTTGCAGACATTGATTTGGATGGCTTTAATGATGTTGTAATAGGTGCACCACTGGAAAACCAAAACTCTGGAGCAATTTACATTTACAACGGATTTCAAAAGACTATACGTACCAGATATTCTCAGGTAATTAACTTTGTTGCATAGCGCTGTATTCCGTGCCTTTATATCTGCTAGAGGAAAAAATAAGTATTTCCTGCATTTTAATTGACTACTGTTTCATCCTCTTGAAGGATTACTGTTATTCTCATGGCTTATTTCAAGTTTTGTGCCTCTCCTAAACTTCAGCTGTTAGCATGCCCTAATGATGGCTGATGATGTTGTGATGCTTATAACTGAATAATATAGAGCAAAAGGACTTGGAAAATGCTCCATCTGATCCTCTTAGAATTTTTGGTGGCTGTTTGTGAAGTCAGCTAATATGCTATACATTTTTGACACCTATTATTCAGTGTTTTAGGATTGATGTACAGCAATGGAGATGAAAACTACGAATATGTAGTATTAAAGGAAGAGAAAGGACCTTTGCATATCCTATATGCCAATATAATGTCAATTTCCATGCAAATTTTATGGCTGCAGAAAGTATTTGCTAAAAGTCCTATTAAGCTTCCTATTCTTTGAGTTGTTTAATGTGAGATGGAAGAAGTTTTCAGTAAGTACTAGCTGGCACACAGCAGTCAATTAGTTGATGTGCTCCCAAGAAAGAAAAATCTGGTCCATTGTGTGCTCCAACAGGGGAGGAAAAAGTGCTTAAAAGAATCTGAGAAAATATCCACAGAAGTATTTTGTTTAAACAATACATAGTGTATAAGGGAAATTTCAGTGAAAATCCATTGCTTAGCATGCTATCTGCAGACTTAAGCAAGACTGTAGCAAGCTCAGTAACCAAACTTTCTTCCCCAGAAAATTTTAGGATCGGATTCTGCTTTTGGACAACGGCTCCTATTCTTTGGAAGATCAGTAGATGGCCATAGAGACTTAGATGACAATGACATTACTGACGTATCAATTGGTGCTGATGGAAATGTGGTTCTGCTATGGTTGGTAAACTCTTTTAGAAAGGAAACACTTAGTGATTTAGATGCAAGTTGAGCATGTAGTTAATTAAGCAGCAAAACATACAAGCCAAAAGGCTCTTCCATTCAATGTGTTCAGAGCTGACACACTTACTGCCTCGTGGCTGCTATCGTAACTAGCTGAAAAACAGAATTAGACTAAATGTCTTTTAAGCATGTATCATCAAACCATGGAGAGCCAAGGCAGCATGCAGGGGTGAGACAGGGCACACTGGGGGAAGCTGAGTGGTAGGGGCTGCCAGGAAGGACCTGGGGTTGGATGGGGAGGACCAGGAGATACTCCTGGCTGCTGCTGCTGTGCTGACACATGGTGCAGGGGGAAGGGGAAGCTGTAAGGAGTGAGGCGTGCTTGAGATTGTTTGTAACAGCAGTTACAGTAGCCACAGTATAATTTTGATAGCTGAGCCTGAGGCAGATGAATCCACTTCCCACACAACCTGTGTGACCTTCACTGGCTGGTAGGTTGACCTGGGGGAGAAAGTTGTCCTGTAGGGTAACAACAGAGAGTAGTGAAAGAGAGTTGGCACCTATTTCTGGCAAGAAAACCTATCTTTTTTGGCACATGGTCTTTGCCAGAGCAATCTGGGTGCTTCCACCAAATAAAGAAGAAAGGCTTCTCAGAAGCCAAATCTTCTGTCTCCCTAAGTACTGTGTATTTTCTACTACTTCCTTGAGGAGCTAAATTAAAATGCAGCTTGCTTTCCTATCTGTTGCCTGTCTTCTTGCCTGAGGCTCCCCATTGTGAGAAAAAAAAAAAACCATGACCGAATTGCTACTTATTTCATAATGAAACAAGATTTTTAAAAATGAATGGTCAGTGTGGACCTTTGACCCACAATAAAACTGCTGCTGGTGCTGGTGGGAATTGCATTAAAGAAAATTATGCTCCTTGGAGTAGCAGCATTTATTTAGATTTGATTAACGAAGATGCTCATTTTTATTTCACTCTGACATTTGGTCTGATTAATGAGTTTCACTCTTGATTAAAGTGTTTGTTTTTACATGCAGGGTTCCTTTGAAACTGTTCTCCAAAATCTTGATTAATTACATGAAAGTTGTTTTTCTGAAAAATAACAGTATTAATTAAAATGAAGAATTACTATTTTTCGCCTTCTCAGAGGAGCTTAGTAGTTTCCCTAAAGGAGCAGAAGAATGTTACTTATTGGGAAAACAGGGAAAGGGCTTCATTCTCTGTTACCCCAATGCTCTGATCCTTCCCTTAGGATAAAGTCATTGGTTGTACATTAATTTGACATGATAATTTATTTGTTGTCACTACCGAAAGCTACTGTATCAACAAATTCACTTGTATGCAAAGAAAAATACTTTTACTAGTGCCATTAAAAACCTTTACATTGAGAACCAAGAACATCAATGTTACATTTATAGGTAGTAACAGACAACAGTTTCTGTGTTACCCATTGCTCTTCAAAACAACATGTAACCTTTTAAAAATATTTTGCAGGTCACAAAGCATTGCAAATGTCTCCATAATTGCCTCATTTAAACCTGAAAAAATCAGCCTGCTGAACAAGAACACAGAAATAACTGTCAAAATATGTTTTCAGGCTACATTTAGACCTGTTAAGAGAAATAATCAAGTGGGTAAGAGTATTTCAATAACTTGTCTTATATTAATTCCTTCAAAAGTCTATTATTCAAATGAGTAGGGAAGTTCTAAAGATATTTTAGATTGAATGTCAAGGCAAAATCAGTATAAAACTTCAGTGCTTAAGAGAGCATTTTTAGGACCTACTTTCCACACTGGCTCCATAATCTCTGAAAAGCAAGGAATTAACAGTATAAAGGAGAGCTGTTCAACAAACCCCAGAAAACATTATTAGTGAGAAGCTGATTTTTTTTCAACCTACTGATTTCAACAGCAAGCTGCACACTTTTCTTCTCTTCAGAAAAAATAAAAAATCCCACCAAACCATAGGCTCAGTGCAGCTGTCAGTGGGCAGAAGCTCTGCTTTTCAGAGGATAGAAGACCACCAAATATTTCTGAGACCAGCACTGGCCTCTCATGAAGCTATTTAGTTGAGAGTACATGTCATGGATAGCACCAGTTGGAGTGCTTCAGTGCTATGTGTAGTGCCTTTAGAAACTCATGATTTTGAATATAAAATAACAGTGAACTTCCACAGTGTATTAGTCATACAACAAAGAGAAGACAACAGAAATTATTATGTGATTGAAGAGAAGATGCAGATTCTTTATAGTCTCCTCAGAGTTCAGGGATATGGTTGCAAGGCCCCTTTATCTAGTGTAATCCTGGCCCTGCTGACTGGCTTCTTGCCTGAGCTGCAAGCTCAAACATCTGCAGTGGATACTGGATTGATTGCCATTTAATGTGCTCTCTGTGGATGAGAACTTACGTCAGGATTTAAACCTGTTTGACTGCTTTGGAAAACACAAGAGAAAACTTTATCATTTTGAGGCTGCTCTGTGTTTAGCAAGCTACGAAAAAAAAAGTGAAATATTTACTGTGGTTTGGAAAGCCTGGTCATTCGGTAACGTTGAGCATAGTAATGAGACCATGGGCAGTCATACTCAGCAAAAAATGTTCTGCTACTTTTCTTGTAGCTATAAAGTACAATGCAACATTGGACGCAGATCTCCAGTCCTCGAGAGTGACTTCTAGAGGACTGTTCAAAGAAAATAATGAAAGGTACATGCAGAGAGATCTTGTGGTACGTCATGAGGAGAATTGTGTACATGATGTCTTCAGTGTACAGGTAAGTGCAAGTACAAGCAGCCTTATGTAACAAAATTGATCAGAGGAAGATGACTAACTTTATGCATAGTTTACGCAATTTATGTTTCTCAAATCCCCAATAACTGAAAAATACTTAGTAAGATTCTGATTTCAAAGAAATTAATAGCTGTGAAATTCAGCGCAGCTTTTTAGAAGTTGTTCTTCATTATGTATTTCAGCTCTAGCATAACACAGAGCCCTTAGTCCATAACTTCAGTATATTTTAATTTCCCTCTGAGTAGATTCTTTTGTAAGAACCTACATACATGCAAATGTTTTCTCTCAAACAAACAGAGTTTTAAGCAGACTTCTGGTACATGCTAGGTTTACATAATACACCTAGGAAAAAAATAAAAATGTCTCCATCTTTCTCAAGGACTAAAGACTGAACATATCTCCGAGTTGCATTAAGCCCCCTGCATGATAGAGGGACATGGTAGAGGACTTTGATTCCTGTTCTGCTTTGCAATGCAAGTATCTTTGACTTTGGTAACTTTTAGTGCCATTATGGAGAAATGGGCCATAGGGCTAGAAGAGTATTCATCCAGTACCTAAAAAACAGAGGACACATGAGGTATATTGTGGTTTAGTGTAACTCCTGTCCAGCTACTCTCTAATGGTAAGGCAGAGTGAAACAGGAATTTGACTTCTGCAGACAGGTGAGAATGAAGTCACCTGGTGGTGACTTTTTAGGACCAGATTCTGCAGCTGCAGAGAATCTGCATGGTCCTTAGCCCTAGAGTTGTGATGAATGGAGTCTGCAGGAATCCTAGGAAAATCATGGAAATGGCATTAAAAACTGTTTAGTTGGAAGATTTCACACTAGGTAATCTCACAAAATTATTTCAGTTAAGAAATTGAGCTTTGCACAGTTACTTTTTCTTTTTTAGATCAAGAATGATTTTACTGTGCATTCTCAATTTACAATAGAATTATCGATTTTACCCTGTTTGCTGTGCTGACAGCTGTTGTCTGAACCATGTGTTTTACAGGAACCTTCTGATGCAGTGAATTCCCTTAGTTTGCGCATTGACATTGGCCTTGCAAATCCTGGCTCCAGCCCTGTACTTGATATATATTCTCCTGCATCTGTGGCCTATAGTGTAAGTATGCAGACTTATTGTCAAAAAATGCATGGCTATACATATGTCCATAATATTTGTCTCCCACCGAAGAGGTACATGCAAGTGAAAACTGATGTTCTAGTTAAGTCACTGCACCAAAACCAGGCATCTGGGGTGGCGACAGGGGTGTCCCCTGGTTCACTTTATACCTTTGTCTATATCGTGTGGGCTTGCTCAGATACACACACATACACATCAGCCACCATGGCATAAGAGGCATGTTTGTTGAGTCATGTCACTGTTGACTTGCACTTCTAGTTGATGGCGCACTTCTAGTTGATGGCAGAGATGAACTATTTTAGGTTAGTTTAGCCTACAGTAAAAGATTGCACAAAAAAAGAGATGGAACCCACAGCACGTTCGTTGTGGTTAACAATAACCTGCCTGCACCATTCCTAATGATCAGCTGACATGTAGTAACACATTACTCCATGTTAACTTGTTTGTGTGTCAGAGTTTCAATGCCCTTCAGAGGGATTTTCTTTATTTGCAGACTAAGAATGTTCCTTATTTCAAATGTATCTGCACTCTTCTGTCTGTAGATAATTTTAAAGTTGAAGTGCTGTCATTCAGGAAATGTGTTTGGTTTTTATAGATTCCTTTTATTAAAGACTGTGGTGAAGATGAAGTTTGTATCTGTGATCTTGTTCTGAATGTTCAGCGGAAGGCAGATGATGGGTAAGAGCCAAATCAGTGCAATTGTTGGGGTCAGGTGTTAAATTTTTACCAATTGGCTTATCTGTAGGTTTTGGCATTTCTAGATGAGAATGGCTTTCCAGTTCAAAATCTACTTAGAAATAGCAGGGAAAAAAATCCAATACCATTTCTGGTACCATTTATTTCTGATGATTAATCAAGGAAAAAGGGGTATAAGAGGAACACAGGAATAGAAATAGGGCTCTTGTCAGCTTAGACCAACCCAAGTGTTGGTACCTTAGGGACAGAAGACACAGTGAGTGTTCAAAAGAATCATATCTGGCTGTGGGTAAAGGAAGCTCGATGGGAGAGCAGCACTGGCTGCAGCAGCCAACTTGGTCCCTCCTGTGGTGAGCAGTGAGCATCCCGCAGCAGGTTGTGCCACCGGGGAGCTGAGGTTAGCTATGTGGGCAGCATATATTACAAGTTCATATGCAGATATATGCATACATGTGTAGTATGCAGAGAGACAGGGCCACCTCTTCCTGAAGTTGCCATCCAGGTCCCCTGCCCACTCTCTGCACACCTTCCCACCAGGCTAGAGCCATTGAAATTCCAGCAAAGTGCCTTTGGTGCTACATAATCAACATTCTGCACTTTTAAGAAGATGCTAATTCCATTTGATCTTAAGAAATGCCTTCATATAGTTTCTTATGTCAAAGAGTTTAGAAAGCAGAGTGTTCAAGTGCGTAGAAGGTATGAAATATCTTGCTGTGCTTGTTATTTGTTGTTGACTACACAGAACACGTTTTCATAATCCATAGCTGCCCTAGTACCTCTGTTTGTATCAATGGACTTTATTTTTAAACAGCAAACAGCAGTTTGTTGTCAGCAGCAAAAACAGAAGACTAACATTCAGTGTGAAGCTGAGAAATAAAAAAGAAAATGCATATAACACCAGAATCCAGGCTACGTTTTCTGACAACTTGTTTTTCGCTTCATCGTCTTTACCGGTACGTGTACTTAAGCTCACTGTTTCTGTTATTACCACTGATTTTTGAGCTTCTCAGACAAACTGTTTTACTTTTTTTTTCTAGTAGTGCCTATCCCAGGAAAGAATTTGTGTGCAAATCTCTCTCCCAATTTATTTTCTTGGATACCAGAATTATACCCATCAGCATATCAGTATATTTAGGTCAAGGAGAGACACTGCCAGCTCAGCATGAAAGTTGGCAAAGCACTAAATTTGACCTCACCTCAGTATTTCAGTCATCCTTTCCTCACTTTAGGCCTTGGCACCCATATCTTTTGCTTGACTCCCAACAACATGCCTGAATGAAGTTGCTGTGATACAGGGAATTTGTGTTTGATAAATCAAGCATGCAGCCTTGATGATGCGACCTTAAAGCACGGACTTTGGATCTAGAAATACTGTTGGTGCCAAGGTTGTGTGTTCCAGCTAGACAGTTAATCAGATTTAAATGATTGTTATACCAGAAGCTCTTCTGCTAATGAATTTTGTCTTAGGAAAGGAAAAAGAAAGGAATTATGCATACTATTTTGGGGAATGCTGTAAATCTATAATTTAAACTGTTGCTCCCAAACAATTCATGAAGGATGAAATCCAGACTCCAGTGCTTGGCTTATGTAGCCAGGATGCTACTGGAGAAGTGCGTGATAATCCTGGAGGTGAAATCCAATCAATCCCTACAATGAAGTGAGAAGAGGGGCAGGAGCATTCATCACTACCCAAAAGCAGCATTTGTCTGAAGAGTGAACTGGCAGAAATACTCCACACAGCACTGAGGGTACCCCTTTACCTCCCCATCCTGTTGTGTAGCAAAATTGCTCATTCTACTCATGTCAAAAGACAACACTGGAGCTAAGATTTTCTTTTGCTTTTAAAAGCTTAGAAATATTTTAGCCTGCAAATGAAGCTTTTTGGCCAAAAAATGTGCCTGCTTCAAGCAGAAAGAAAAGCTTAAAATGAGAATGTATGGGTGTTGTTTTGGGGGTTTGTTTTGGTACCATAACTCATGAATGGCAAATGTCTGGTACGGATCCTTTTAACAAAAGAATTGTAAATGAATTCTAAACAAAAAAGTACATTGTAATGAATTCTTTTCAAAATTATGATAATTGGCTATGGTCTACGAGTTTGATGTATGAAGATGAAATGCTAAATATTCTGAAAAGTAGTAGATAAACTCTTAAAAACTCTTAGATTTTCCTACAAGGAGTATGATAGGATTCCCCTCTGCACACTAACACAGTGAGAGTACCTCACTAGCTCTCAGGTCATGTAAAAGGTTCTGTAAAAATGCTGTAAAAAAACAATATACGAGTTAATGCTGGGAGTGACCCATACTCTTTAGCCTGTATTCCTTCTTCCAAGCCCAGCAGAAAGTTCTAATAAGCTATTACAGCTCACAGGAAATTGCATGGGACTGCTCCTTCTCCTACTTTTCTCCTGCCTCTGTCCTAGCCCTGGCCTGTTCCCCACCTGTCTGCTGGAACTGTAGAAATTACTGCCACAACACTTATCTGTACTACTCCTTAGTGTAACACATCTCCTGTTGAAGATACAAACTGGCAACTTTCTCTCTTGCTATGTCAAAAGCTGATAATTAGGATGACTTTTCTGTCTGTTTACTCTGCAGAGCGATGGGACCGAAGTCTCATGTCAGACAGGAACAGCACAAAGTACAGTCATTTGCCAAATAAGCTACCCTGTTTTCAGAACAGGCCAACAGGTACAGCTAGAATGTTCATGTAACCTTGAATGATACCCAAAAGCTTCTTTGTTGTTGTTTTCCCCTAAATCTGTATTTGCTACTGTGGGGGTTTCTTAGATTTAGATGACAGTTAATTTGCTTTTGGATTTCAGAGGCATTAAAAGAAGAAAACTAAGGGCTAAACTTCCAGATCAAAAGAAAAAAATGGCTCTTGAAGCACATTTGACCTCACTCACAGCTTTCAAAAGCTACTGTAGCTTTATAACTCTTGTAGGGCGAGGGCAGAAACAAAGAGCTCTGTGTGTTGCCTGCTGGGAACTGAGCATAACTCCTGTCGAACCCCTCCTGCTGCATGAACCTGGGGTAGCTCCCTCTCCTGCTCTGTGAATTTCATCTCTCCCAGAGAGCAGCATTGCTTTGTGACAGGAGAGGAGGCCCACACAGCCCTAGGATAGATGGTATATACTTTTTCTCATATATACCATAAATCTTGGGATGTCTGTGGTTTATGGAACTTAATCTTATTCGTCAAGGACAGAAGAGAAATAGGCTTTCAGCCTCCAACAGAATCAGCTGGTGGAATAAGAAACTTTCTAGAAAGAACAGAAGGTCCTGCAGCAGGGGGAGAAAAAATCAAAAGAGTTAATTGAATATAAAAAGTTATGTCTGTTCTGAATTTTTAAAGGCATTGGTCAAAGTGGACCCATTGGAACAAATGGAAGAAATGCATGAATCCTGAACACCTTTTTCTGCAGCTAGTAGCTAGCTATAAACAATTTTAAAAATGCAAATAGCTCATGTGTGACAATCCCAATCTGTAGGAGAAAGTGAGGAAAAAAGAAATTCTGGAGTATTATAAATTACTGAAATATTACACAGAAATTGGTGGAGAATTCATATACAAAAGGCAGTTCTAGGTAGAAATAGTTAATGTTGCTACTGAGAAGCAACATCCTTTGGATGTTATACCATCAACTCACTGACTGTGTTCTTTGTCTCTTCCGTAGATATCTTTTGATATTAGTTTTGATTTTAACCTGAAAAATCTTCAGAATGTGGCTGTTCTAAGTTTTCATGCATTGAGGTAAAGTATACAATCATATGAAAGCAAGTTAGGTATTATTTATATAATATACTTTATTTGTATAAAGTAGTAACACCTGATTAAAATGTGTTTTGATAAACAGCGAAAGTAAGGAAGAGCAAGAATTGGACAACCAGGTCATCTTATCAATTCCTTTGCGATATGATGCAGAAATTCACTTCACAAGGTATGCTGAATAATGTAAAGAATCAGTGTCATTTTGCCAAGGCATTTGAATATAGTAACAGTCTTGAAAGGGCACTGAAAAGGTAGTGAAACTTTGTTTTTATTTTGGGAGTGGTCAGAAGTTCTCATATCTTCAACAATAGCATAATTTTATGTTCTTCCAATAATCTTTCATGTAAAAAATTAATGGAATGTGTAGTAGGAAATGTAAGTTTACTACGTAAACATAGTAAGATCTATGTTTACCTCTGCACAATTGTTAGAGATGCTCACATGAATGGAAGGGGTATAAAAGACAAGCAGTGCTTATGGTCTTAATAATATAATTAGTATATTCTCTGTAATTTGAACCTCTGGGCTTAAATGTAGTGACATTGGATCAAACCTGGAGGTAAGGTGATGAAAACTAAACAAAAGAACAACAAGAAAAGAAGAAAAATATGCTCTTAGCAAAGGTGATGATGAGGGCAGGAAAAAAGATAATTATGGACATATCTGCTGAACCTGGACCAAAAACGTTAACACAGTTTGAACCAAAACTTCGAGTGACACATGGGGAGCAGCACACACTGCTTTCCCACATGCCCATCCAGAGGCTTGACACCCATTCCCTTCTGGTGTCAGCCCTTTCCCCTCCCCGTCGAAGGCAGGTCAGGGCTGTTGCAAGAGGGATTCTTTGCCCTGGTTCAGGCAGTTTGTAAGGAGAGACAGCTGGGCTGGCAAGGGGAGAGAGACAGACAAAAAACCTTTTAAGACTGATCTTCATATCATGACCTTGAAACCTCTTACCTTCAGCCCTGGAAAGCCCCAGTGATTTAGGATGCACTGAAACAGTAACTAGTCTGTTACTCTTCCAAAAAAAAAAAAAATAATTTCAGTTACAGTTCAAATTAAATTAGAACTGAAACAAAATACACTGTTTTGACTTTCAGATCAAGATAGGGTTTTTTTCACTTTTCATCAGTGAAGCACTTTGTTTACCTTTCCCATTTACTGAATTTTGAGGATAAACTACGTGTAGTTATATTTCATGCACTTGATTACCAATTCTTGGTGAAAAAATGCTTTTGCATTCTGAATCATTCCAAAGTTTGTAAATATAAGCTGATAGAAAATAAAATGTAATTATTCAAAGAATAGCAGAAGTTTGAAAAAGAGGAAGCTGCTTAAGAATATACAGCAACAATTAACTCGAAGACCACTGTAGTTACTGGAGCTATTGGCTGCATGGGATCACCTGCTGGAATAGGGGCCACAGCACAGAAGCTAAGTTTAATAACCTGCCTTGCAGCAGAAGCTTCAGAATCATAGAATGGCTAGAGTTTGAAGGGACCTTCAAGCTCATTGAGTTCCAACCCCCCTTGCCATGGGCAGAGACTCCTCCCACTAGAGCAGGTTGCTCAAAGCCCCATCTAGCCTGGTCTTGTGCCCCATCCCTGGAAGTGTTTATGTCCTGCATTCACCACAGCTAGGTGCACCGATTTTGGAGTTGTGCAGAATTTTTCAGATTTTTTCAGCTGAGAGAAGCATTTGAGTCAGCAAGGGAAGTTCTTTTAGCTCAAATGAGACTTCAGCAGAAAGTGTTACTTAGCAGTGGTACAGAGACTGTGGGAGTATCTGACTAGGTGCCTAGCACAACAACTTCAACAGCCTCCTAGGAGATTGAGATGGTGCAAACTTTAATCAGCAAATTTGATTAGCTGAGACATATTAACAGAAACCCAATGCTTCAGAAAAGGCCAGGCACAGAGTCTATTTGAAAGAGTTGCTCAAGGAAAAACAGGGGGTTGAATTCAAATGTGTCTTTGTAGTATAAGAAAATTTGATTTCATATGCAAGTCAAGGCATGAAGGAATCCCTACTGCCAGAAAAGGATTAGTTATTCTTGGCAATGAATCAGTTTCAAAGATCTAAAGGAAGTACACATTAAGCCCAGGTAGAATTTTAAATATTTCCCTTGGAGTTAACTCATTTTTACACTCTTCCACTTAGGAAATATCTATCTGGAGATAGTTCCTTCTGATGCAGGTAACATAAATGAGGAGCAACCTCTTGAAATATAAAGCTTGAGAAAAAAAGTGTTAGCTTGCTGACGTGAAGCCTTTCTAGGCAAAATCTAATCTGAGTTTCCAGATTTTACCAGTGACTCCTGCAAGGACAAGGAAGGTGTACATCCTGGAAGGACTGGAAATTTGAGCAATAAGGAAGCAGAAAATACATCACATTAGATGTTTTCCTAGAATTCTTTGTGAGGAGGGCCTTCAAGGAAAGGGGCCATGGAAGAAAGTATGAAAGGTTGAAAGGATCCACAATGTAGTACAGAGGAGCACAGCTGATGAGGAAACAACTGTATGAGTCTGCAGATTTGTTCATTTGGGATTGAATGCATAAATGTTACCCAGATTAAATTGGGAGAGCAACACCAGTAAAGATTTGCATCTTGTGTTACAGGAGGAGCTGATGTAGGAGTCATGATAGTAACTGGTCCTTGGTAACTCACTCCCTTGTCTGCTTTTTGACTGCTCAAATTAGCCTCCTTACTAAAAGCTAGTGATGAAGAGTAGACACAGTACTGGGATAGTTCAGCAGAGGGGCAGCTCACAGGTAGCAGATGGATACAGTGCAGTACAGAGAGATGCTTTGTCTTGGGGCCTTGTCCCAGATGTCTGAGCCCCTCGAGCATCCATGGGCCGTCGCACCACATCCTTCCAGCATACATCGTGTAATGTCATGCTGGGGGGAGGTGCAACCCATTACTTCATGTTCCTTTGGAAATTCTGAATTTTGAAACCCATGAATACTAAAGAAAGTGGCCCAGAGGAGACTGAGGCCTACACAATTACGTACCATGCACATAAGCAGGGTGCTGCGTGTGTTTCCACACCCAGGCAGTGTGGAAACCAGCCTGCCTGTGACATTAGGGCCCAGATCTCCCTGAGTCTGTTGGTACCTGCTGTTATAGATGTACCAAGGAGGATCATCAGGGTGCCCTTTCTGAAGAGGGAGAGCCCTGCAAGGATGCAAATTGCAGTTTGTGGCTGGAAGAGGAGGTTGCAGTATGACACTGATACACCATGGGGTGCAGGAGGCTGAGCTGAGCCTGCATCTCATGCAGCCCTCCTTTCTTACCTTCACATGCTCAGTCTGGGTCTGGGCTTCAGTACACTGTGTGTTTTTTTAACCAACTTTGTAAAATTCAAGCAGTGGTACAAGTAACTGATTTTTCCTTTCTGACCTGTTTCACAAAGGCAATAACATATGTTTTCAAAGCAGCTGCCAAATTGGAATGTATTGTTTTATGGTTGTTAACTAGGCTTGCCAACATCAACTTCTATGAAGTATACTCTGGTCATAACATTCCTTCCACTGTGAATAATTTTGAAGATATTGGCCCTGCATTCAACTTTTCAGTTAAGGTTAGTAAATGTTTCTGGTTCTGGTTCGAGAAGCTGCCTTACCTCCTCCTGTAGCCTGGTCCTAAAAGTTCATTGAAAAAATGTTCCTGATCTCACTGTCTGATTTTGGTGCTTTTGAATCAGTCAATTAAGAAAAAATATAATTTGAAATAGCTGGCGGATAAATGCTTACAGTCTTTGAGGTTAAAGATTAAATTTGCACTTCCTGCACCAGTAGAATGAGAGAGGGATTGGTCTTGCACTGTTTACATAATTAGAAGATAGTTAATGGTTAATTTTAGGCCAACTAAGACTTGGTTGTTTTCACAGAGCTATTTGTCTTCTGCCAACTTGATAAAGCAAAACAAGTCTTTGCAGGCTTGGACTTTGAAACTTGACGTTTGGCAAGGGTTAAGTGCTCAAACCAGAATGCAAGAACTAGCTAGATCACAGCGTTTATTACATAACTCAGAAAAGCTGTGATCCAAATATGCAACGTGGAAGAATCTTAAATTATGTTCCATTTACATTCCTGTACTCCAAAAGACTAAATAACAGTCCTATTGGCTGTGGCAGAATATTTGCTTTTCAAACCATATTTCATGCAGTTAATAAGAGCTTTGCTAAGGAAACAGACAGGGACCTGAAGCTATACAATATACTTTCTGCTTTACTATTGGCTTAATGTAATTACTACCCTAATAGGAGTGTTTGTACAAAAAGCACTGATGTGGAAGGAGTCCAATTCTTCCATACTCATCCATGATTTCTGATTTTCTTGCTATAACAAATAATATATGCATATATAAGTATAGCTACCTGAATTAATTGTAAGGTACTTGCTTTGCAGATAACAACAGGAAATATACCAGTAAAGATGGCATCTGTAAAAATATATCTTCCAGAACTGACCAGCAAGGACAACCCACTGATGTACATAGCTGCAGTCACCACAGATCAGGTGAAGAACTGAATTACATAAACTGTTGTGTTTTGGGATTTAATCAGTACAACAATTAAACAGCAATTATTTCCCTTATAGTGTGGTTGAGACTCAGAGAGAATCTGTGCCCTTTCTCCTTGTCTCTTCCTCACAAAGGGAATTGGGAGGACCACAATGTCAGCAGTACACCAGTCTGTGACTTGGTACATGTAGATTATCGTTTGTGGATTATCTTTCACAGCTGACTTTTCATTTGCCTTTGGAACTCTTCAGCTAGGTCCTTCAAGTTCTGTGAAGATTTTAGGAAAAGTGGAATTTTTAGAAAGTGTCAAACCCTTCAGGTCAGTCTACGGGGAAAAAAATTACCAGAAGACCCATTTAATTTTGACCAAAACTACATACAGTCTCTTAGTTTCCTAAGTATCCATGTTATATAATTCACAATTTATCCTTTCACAGCTACCATCTTATCCCAGAAATACATATTATGATGACTATAAACTCCTTCATCCCTTCTATCTTTCCTAGGCAAGAGGTGTTACTTGTCAAGCTCAGACAAATCCACTGCAAATAGGGAAAAGGCCTTATTCTGCATCTTTCACAAAAGAGAACTTCAGAGCTTCCAAAGAACTGGTGAGTAAGACTCAGGGCTGCTGTACCTCAGGACTTGGGTGCAGGGCTGATCCTTCTGAACCCACTGCTGCACCTGTGGGGACAGCTGTGGTGGGGTGGCATTCCTCAGTCACAGTGCAGCCTATGGATGTTCTCACACATACTGCACCTGCCTTAGGAGAAAAGGTGCATGTTCTTTACAGCCTGCAAGCACCAGATTCATATGTACAGAATGGCAAAGGCAAGGGCAAAAAAAAGAGAACGTTTATTAAAGTTTATTTTTAATGTGTGCTGTTGGTTCTCCTTGCTGTTTCCCCATGAAGAACTGCAAGAATGTGAAATGCAGTACCATCACGTGCAAACTGGAAGACGTTATGCTGAAGGGAGAGTACTTTGTGAACGTGTCCACCCGAATCTGGAATGGAACCTTTGCTGCTGTAAGTATCAGCTGGGTCTTCATGAAGGATCCAATACCCAAATACTGCCTTCCAATCTACAAAGATCTTCTTTTACTTTTCATTGCTGTGTGTGTTTTCCCAGATTGAAAACATGAATCTGTAAAGTTGTGAGGCTGCATAATAGAGCTGATAACCTTCAGTCCAGCACAAAACCTAAGAAAATGCTGTGATAATGCAATCTTCACAGCTGAAAAAATAATTTCCTGCCTCTGTTAAATTCATTCAAGGGGAACTACAGTTTCCACAAAACTCAACATAGGACAGCAGAATACAGTATTGTCATAGCCTGGAAAATGATGTTGCTTTTAGCTTTTGAACATCACAGCCTTCATAGTGATCATTTTAGATAACAACAAAATATCAAAAGCTTGTCAAGGCTGCCAGTTATATTTGTTAGAGAAGGTGTGGAAAAAAAAATTTAATTGATTTTTTTGTTGTTTTTATTAGTTACAGTCCTTTTATTAGAAACAGTCCTTGCTTAAAGACCTACAGGATGCTTAAAAATATCCATCAATAATGTCTTGAGTTCCCCATTTTAAATCACCCTATGTCCTCCAGGGTATAACTCATCATGAATTACCACACTCTTTAAATGAGACCGTGTTTGCTTCTTAGCTAGGCAACCAACCAAACTGTCTTGGAGCCCTGGGTTTGCCTACAGTGTCAGGAACATGACGCAGTCTCCTTAGTTTGTCTGGGAGTCTTATGGCAGGTACTGACATTTAACAGCAGGGCTGTTGTCAGCTTTAGCATTCAGCTCTTAAAAGGAAAAGGTCAGGTTGATAATGTAATATACTTATGTAAGTGTGTGAAGGAAAGCATCTGTCTGTCTTTAAAGTTTGTTGTCTGTCTTTAAAGTTTGTATTTTTCAAATCAGCGTGGTCAAAACCACTTGTTAGTGTTGTCAGGTATGCAGAAGGTGGAAACCTGAACAAAATGTTCAAGAAAGTGAGTGGAATTAATTTGTTTACCAATGAATAATGGGAAGGAAAAAAACACGTCAGAGTTTTCCTCTCATCTCCCATTTTGTTATTGTCCTTTTAATTGTCAATGTTCACTGCAAATAATCTTGCAAACACTCAATAAAGCACATTATCAGCCTTTTTATTTAGTGGCAATCAGTAATTGTCCAACAAGGGGACAGCAGGCTTGCTGATACCTGCTATGCAAAGCAAAGAAAGATGTGTTTGGGAATTAAGGAGGTGCTTTAAGCAGTTTCTAAGTGGGTTTATGAATATTTAGGAGCACAGGACACACCACTTTGGCAGTTGTCCAGAGTGCAGTAACCATGTGCTGCAGGGATGACCAACTTGGGTGTGCATCAGCAGCTGCGGAGCCAGGGGTGTGCAGGTTCCTGGTGTCGAACCCTCCATGGCTAGCCCTGCCAAAGAGAAGTGACTGGAGAGGGGCAGGGGGCGCAAAATGCAGGCATTGCATTTGGTACGCCTGGCAAGCGCTCCTCTGCTGCCGTGAGCCCGGGGCTGTTCCCAGTGGTCCTGCAGGAAACAGGGCTTTCCCTGGCTGCCACAGAGGCAGAGGAGCACCGGCGAGTTGCGATGCCTGCACAGCCGTGCTCCTCTGCCTTTCCACACAGGCACAGAGGGAAGTGGGATCTGGCAAGAAGGTCTATTTTCAAATGGGACTTGGCGTAAGATTTTTGTCGTCTCCTTTGTTTAGGCTGAGGGAGCAATGTCAGAATTTGAACAGTGGAGAGGAACAGATAGCGGTAGGAAAAAATAAATGGGGAAAAACAGAAGCATTGGATAGAGGTGGGAGGGAGGAGGGGAAGGGAAAGTACATCCAGTTTCCATCTCTTTCAAAGGCCAGAGGGTATATCCCCATCTGCTTTTTGCTGCTGAGCTATTTGTCCCTTTCTCACTGTTATTTCCCCCCACCTCCTCTCTACTAGCAGCAGTGACAGCTTTGAAATAACTATAAAAATGGATATATAATCAAATTCTTCTGCTTTGTTTGAACTATATGTTCAAGAAAAAAAGGCCAGTTTTCCAGTTTCATTGCTAGTAATTAAGAACAGCAAATTTAAGTTTGGATTACAGATACTTCATAGATATTTTAGGTTGGGACAAATGAAAAGATTGTTTTAATTTTCTTAATACTGTGATTAATTTCTTTTTCTGGTTCTGAAATCCTCATTTCAAAGCAAGAGAATTATTCTAGGATGTCTACATTGTAATCGATTTGCCATGTAATAGAGCTTTACAATTGTTGGTTTTTTAAACTTCTTTTTCAGTTAACGTTCCAAACATTACAACTCTTTGCAGAGGCAAAAATCGATACGCATAACCCTGAGTTATTTATAATTGGAGAGAATACCCTAACTGTAAGTTATAGATAACTGTATTTTTTCAACTTCTCCTATCTTTTACTGCATTAAAGTGATTGTGTTTAATCTTCAGTGTCCTTTAGGACTACACAGCAAATTAAAAACTGTAATGATATTTAATTATGTTGAATTAATGTATCCTTCTGGTTGTATACAACCTCTCTCAAGTTACTAAAATGGTTTTTTTTCAGCCAACTGCTAAATAAATCAGACTTACTTAAAATCTGTAGATCTGAAATAGATTGTAGAACTATCAGCAAAACTCAGTTAGAAACTTGTGAAATTTGTTCATCTCCCTGTTAACAAAAAGATCAAGATTTGGACTTAGTCCTGCAATGGAATTAATTGTTATAGATAAACGAGAAATTGTTATAGATTAATGGGAAACATTTTTGCAAATCTGAATTATAGTCTTACTTCTGTAAGTGTATTTGGTTTGATGTTTGTAGACAGATGTTTGGCACAGTTCTCCAGCAAATATACTTAATCTCATTTGTAAAATATTGTACAGTGTGTTTTACATTTGGAATGGCTGTCATATGGACAGTATGGATAAAGCTCATCTCAAGAACAGACTCCAATCCTTCTTTTTATTAGTGTAGAATCTTTCTCCCAAGGTCTCCATGTGCTATTTACAAACATAAGCAACATGGAATGCATTTGTGCTGTGAGACTGTTGTAACAAAAATATACTTTGTTCTCTTGGCCTTTCTAGAGAGGAACACTTTTCCATTTGCAGTACTAAGTTTAGATTTATTTTTACAGGATTTACCAACCTGTTTCCTCCATAAAAATAACCAAGGCCATTGAAGACTAAAATGCAAGTTAGTAAGGGAATCAAATACCTGTGAGAATGTATAGCATAGCCCATTCACAGACAATGGAAAATTCCATTAAATATGTAATAAAGCAGTTATCGATTGATCTATCTCAATTTGGAAATAAGACCATAATTCAGTACTATTTTTTGTCATTGCTTTCTCATGAGTCTCTCAATTTCTTCTGAAGAGCCTCTAAATAAATAAACCTCCAGTGTATGAAGAAGAAAAGGGAACAGATGCCTACTTCCGGGTGGTAGGATTCATGCAACTCAATATCTGTGTTAGTCATCCACATCGTAGATGTGTTCTATAGTTCTATAGAACTATAATTAGTTCTATAGACCCTAATCCATAGAAAGAGTAAGTATTTCTGAGATGCAATTCATCTCATCTTAAAGATGATTCCAAAAATTGGTAGGGTGAACGAGGCCCTTAGAAAAGCCCATACTTCTCCACTGGAAGCTAAGGAACTATATTGTAGATATAACACTACGTGAGGCAAATCCCAGCTGTGGTGTCTTACTGACCACAGTTTGACTTCAGGGAAGGTGTTTGTTCTTAGGTGTTGATTTATCTCTCCAGTGGTGCCACCTCACTGTTAATCTAATGGAGAAATCATTCCTAGGCAAATGGCACATACATATGAGATTGGCTTTTTAGTTTGGATGACCTGGGTTGCAGTGGAGCCAGATGAATTAATATTGCCTTGTGATGCTACGTGGGGAAGCTGCTTAGGTATCTGCGTGTAAAAGCTTTCAGATTTTTTCCAGTTGGAAAGGTCTGCCAGCTGGAGGACTGAATGTTAACCTGCTATAACCATCATTATGGCCAATGGGTTAGAAAATACACAAAGCCAGCCTGCCTCCGTGAAATGAATACACACAGCCACACCTAGCACAACACTGCAGCCTTCCAGCAGAAATGACTTAAATCACTGAGATGTCAGTGTACTGCAAGTTTCCCAGAAAGCTTAAGATTGAATTACACCAGACAAATGCACTGAGCAAGCAACCCTGAGAAAGTAAACCAACATAACTTCTTTTATCATGCTTCAGGAAGGAAAAAGCCTTCATGCTAAACGCATGTCGTTCCAAGATTAAATCCAAAAGATTTGATAGTTCATAAATATTACAGCAACGTCTCCCTGAGCAACTGTGTTATACATAACTATGTATTTGGTCTAACCAAATATAGGGTAGATAGGATATCACCTGAAACCTGACTTGCAGACCCTGTATGCTGTTCTGGGAGCTCTCTGGTAGCTCAGGAAGCACAGGTGTGCTAGAAACAGTCCTGTTTGACCCATACATCTTACAACAAATTCAAGCAGTTGACTCAGGAGAGCACAGATTAACATGAGATGTAACAAGTTGTTAGTGGTTTCCCAGCAGGTAGAAACAGCAGGCAAAGGAGGCAGAGGTACCTGCCCAGCAGGATGGGAGAGATTTCAGAAGATGCAGTGAGTGCATGATGGTGTTGCCTCCTATGGGTGCCCATCACAGATAACGGGATCTGACAATGCTTGGTTAGAAGTAGCTCTTCTCCAGGTGACGCAGCAGAAGTCTGTTTTGAGCAGATGGGGCTCTACACCAGGCTGTTCCCTGCCCACATGTAAGCATGTCTGGTTTACCTACTGATAAAGCTGTGTCCATGCACTATGGGGACAACTCTGAAAGGCCACCTATTAGTGGTGGGGTAGGAAGCTGGCAGGAGGAGATTTCTCTGCTGCCTGCTGTGTATGGCCAAGTGATGAGGTCCCTTAACTACCACAGCCATCTGCCATGGTGGTGCAACCAGGTACGTGTAGACACCAGTGAAGGGGCTGTAATTGCGTGGTGTGTTTTAGTCATCCGATTCTTGACTGTGTGCAGTCCAGCTATTCTTGATCAGTGAAGTGATTAGTTTATAAATCTTACTCTGTGTGCAGTTAAACATTAACCCCTAACACACAGTATCTCTTCTTTCAGATCCCAGTTACAATAATGAAGCCAGATGAGAAGGCTGAGATTCCAGTTGGTGTTGTGATCGGCAGTATATTGGCTGGACTCCTCTTGCTGTTGGTATTGGTTGCTGTTTTGTGGAAAGTAAGTAGGTGTTTATATTCTTAAAAAGAAAATCAGAAAGGTATGAATACATTTGGGTTATTTTCTTTGGACTCTCTCTTCTGGAGCTGAAAAAACCACATATGCAGTTTGGTGGCATGAATGATACTGCATTGGCACTGCACCCTGGATGGGAGCATTTAGAAGGGCTTTAAAGATCAAAATTCTGAAATGGGTCCCTGTAGAAACTGGCAACACAGAGATGATAAATGAGTTTCCAATGGTTCAAAACCAGGCCTGTGGCATTTACTTTTTTCCTTTTTACACTGCCTGCCTCCTTCCATAATTGCCCAGCTGGGCTCTGAACTCGCATGATATTCCCAGTGGGCAATGCTGGGGATTAGAAGCAAGGAGGGGGAGGTTATACACTGAAAAGACAGAGAAGAGAGGAAGGGCGAGGGCAAAAAGTAATTTGCAAAGGATACCTAGATTAAGGGGAGAGAAAAGCTTTTGTGTGTGCCAGGGCACTTGGTGCTTGGCACACCCAGGCAGCATGGGGATGCATGTATCTTGGCAGGGGGACAACGGGCTACTCAGCCCTGTTGCTTTGGCAGTTAATTGCACCAGGCAGGAGGTTAAGCCCCAGCTCTTTTCAAGTTAGGAATTGCCTACAAACCAGAGTGTGTGTGTATGTGTGTGTGTGTGCACGTGTGCGTGTGCGCGCGCACGTGCATTTCTTCCATCACACTATTTAGCTTAGCTGAGAAACATAACTATCGATGACTGACTGTGGTGTGGTGTTATTTTAATACTTGTCACAGTTTGGCTTCTTCAAGAGACAGTATGAGAAAATGACACAGGATATAGAAGATGTCGATGAAATTACAGAACTCACGAAGGACAAAGACTGAAAAAGATGACTTATGTGGATAAAGAGATCTGAGCCACCAACAGTAGTGATCCAGTCAGTTCTTCAGCTGGAGTGCCTTAAAGCATAGTAACATTTAAACATTTTTAATGAAAGTGTCTTT
Organism: Pedionomus torquatus; assembly: GCA_013398155.1. Classification (NCBI taxonomy): domain Eukaryota; kingdom Metazoa; phylum Chordata; class Aves; order Charadriiformes; family Pedionomidae; genus Pedionomus; species Pedionomus torquatus. The sequence continues at coordinate 72,309 of VZRU01008113.1, forward strand.
TTATAGATGAAAATATTTTACAGATTCTACTCTATTCTAAGAGTAACTGCAGGACAGTTTGGTTTTTTTCCAAAATGATTTATAGTGCCTTTTCTTGTAAATTTTTGCCTTTCAAGCAAACTTGGCCCTTAGAACTGGCAGGTCCGGAGTTTACAGTAACATATTGTGCCAGCAACCCTTCTCCTGATCCACTGCAGAGTGAAACAGAGCAATTTATTTCAGATTATTGTGGAACAGCATCAGTTCGTAATTCAGTTGACAAGTACCATATGTGTAAAGGACATTTTCTATTAAGTTGATGATGAATGTGTGGGGAATACTGCTTCCAGACTGGGAGAAGAAAACTCATTTTTTCATTGACTAGCTCCATCCTTATTGTTTCAGAGAAATAATTTGCACCAGCAAACCTTTGTCATATCTATAAAGTGGGAACTCGGTGTGAAGATGTTTGTCTGGGTGCTGCAGGAAAACTGGATGGGCAAATTGCTCCAAAAGTTCACTGTATTCCTTGCACTAAGGTCACAACTAAATTACTGAAGTACAGTGTTTTGGGGAAATATTACCAAATGGTATGTGTAACTGCCTTCTGCATGCTTTCTCTCCAAGAAGAAAATAGTAATTGCATAATCACTTACATGTTCACTGCAATGTTATGATTGTTTTTCAAATCTTATCTCAAGAAGCACTAGCACTACTGTTACACTGCGCTTCATGCTTGCAGTCCCTCTGACATCAGTTTGGTTTTCAATGTAAATAGGGAAGACGATCAAGATCTTGCCTTTAGTCCCGTACTGAAAGATTTTGCAAGACTAAGAGCATGAAGTGATCTAAAGGGGATGATGACTGAGGAAGTATGCACATTAGGAGAGGGGATAGTGAAGATCTAAGCTCTGTAAACTGTTTACTGCACTTGTTTCTTTAGCATCTCAGCACCTCCAGGAGACCAAAGTTCAGTATGACTTCCTTACCTGTCACATTATATTGGGTTCCACGTGTTCATGTCTTGATGAAGTTAACTTATGTTTTATAACATAATAGTTGGTGTAAAGTACTGTACTGCCCTGAGCACAACACTTGGGTGACTTTGTGTTGGTTACACACCTCGAGTTTATCACATGCTGTTATGCTGCCTTGTTTTAATGAAAGCTGAGTCTTAAAAAGGCCCATGCTGTAAGACTGGTAAAAGTCAGGGGAATACACCTTTTGGCTGCCTCTCTCTCTCTCTCATGGCTGGCAGTTATAATTGATGGTGAGGGAAGATGTGTGCATTGTCAGGCCACACTAGTGAGATTGTTTCCAACTCAAGGTGATTTATTTGAAGAGTAAGACATGTTTTCTTTCCCCCAAAACTAGACTGTAATTATGCTTAACCACCTTTCAGATTATTTTCTGAAGGACTCTTCAAAAGCTAGGCTTGAGCACATTTGAAAGTTTCACTGTCTTTTTTAGTCAGTCAGGAGCCAACCGTCTCTTTGGCAAATAATGGCTTCATTTGCAGTGACAGCTGGATTGTGCTCAGTGTAATTTTTATATGTGTTTTGGATTTATTTTGT
>VZRU01008113.1:95576-113637 GCA_013398155.1 Pedionomus torquatus
CCAGTCTTGTTCAATGTATTCATCAATGACCTGGATGAGATGATGGAGTGTATCCTCAGCAAATTTGCTGATGATACCAGACTGGGAGAGCTGGCTGACACTCCAGAATACTGTGCTACCGTCCAGCATGACCTGGACAGAGAAGAACTTATGAGGTTCAAAGAGAGCAAGAAGTGTAGGGTCCTGCACCTGAGGAGGAAGAATTCCAGGCACCGATATAGGTTAGGGGCGGACCTTCTGGAAAGCACTTCTGTGGAGAAAGATCTGGGGGTCATGGTAGATAGTAAACTCTCCATGAGCCAGGAATGTGCCCTTATCACCAAGAGGACCAATTGCATCCTGGGCTGCATAGGGAAGAGTGCGGCCAGTAAGTCAAGGGTGGTCATACTCCCCCTCTATACTCTGCACCAATGAGGCCACAGCTGGAATACTGCATCGAGTTCTGGGCTCCCCAGTTCAAAGGAGACAGGGAACTACTGGAGAAAGTCCAGCATAGGACAACAAAGATGATTAAAGGACTGGAGCGGCTCCCTTAATGAAGAAAGGCTGAGAGAGCTCAGACCCTTTAGCCTGGAGAAGAGAAGGCTGAGGGGAGATTTTGTTAATGCTTATAAGAATCTGAAGGCTGGAGGAGGATGGAGCCAGACTCTCTTCAGTGGTCCCCAGGGACAGGATGAGGGGCAATGGACACAAGCTGGAATATAAGAAGTTTCATTCAAATATGAAGAACTTTATGGTGAGGGTGACAGAGCACTGGACCAGGCTGCCCAGGGAGGCTGTGGAGTCCCCGTCTCTGGAGATTTTCAAGACCTGCCTGGGTGCAGTCCTGAGTAATGTGCTCTAGGCAGTCCTCCTTTAGCAGGGGAGTTGGAGTAGACGATCTCTATAGGTCCCTTCCAACTCTGACAATTCCGTGATTCTGTGGCTGTGCAGTTAAGAATTAGTTCAGTTTTGTACTTCAAATTTACATTAAGAGCCACACAATATCCTGACACCCAAGTAGGAAATTCTGTGTACAACTAGTAGTAAAGGATTATCCACATTGCAAGCAAATAATGAAAGCCTGTCTTAAACTATCCAAATTCTGTGTGCAAAACTGAGACACTAAAGGTTCTTTGGCTTTATTTTTTCAAGGAGTTTCATTTTCTGTTCTATATAACAGCACACATATCCACATGAGGGCACCAGCTGACATCTTATTCTCAGATGTGTAATCCATTTCTAAAGTGAACTTGTCAATCAGTGGTGACTCCATCCTTATACTTTACAGAGCTAGAGAAAAGATTGAACATTCCCAAATTTTGTTTTATTCCTTTTCAATTCTTAGGGCAGCAATAGTTTTACTTTCCCTAAACTCTACATTCAACAGAAATCTTGAAACAAACTTTAATTACATAGAGATGTGGAATATGAAGTTTTAAAAAACAGAAGGTTAAAATTCTTTTTTAACCTGGCTGCATAATGGAATGTAAGTGAACTCTCATTAAAACTGGTAAAGGTTATTATTTCTTAACTTTGAAAGGAGAACAAAAATTCAAGGTTTTAGCCTCATTTTTATTAAATCCACAAATACAGTCAGTCAACACGCATTCCACTTACAGAAGTTATACAATCTTTTCTAAAAAAGCAGAGAGTAATTGGTGCTCTACTCTATTGGTTAGGCTGAGGATTCAGGACAAAGATTGGCCACTTTTTCCCTACTGAACTCCAAGAACTTTGACCAATTTAAATAGAGTACAGCAATGATCACATATTCCTCTCCTACCTCCCAAAGTGCCAGGCAACAGAAACTGTAAGGGCTTGACGCTTACTTCAGGTGCCAGCAGACTGCAGGATGTTACTATATATTAGCTAAATAGGGAAGGTTACACCAAGCCGACTGGGGTCATTTGAAATTGGTGTCTGCATACAACATGCAGTGGTGTGAAGGATATTTTTCATTGAAATAAGCTGGACAACATTTTGAAGGAAAGAAAAACTTGTCAGAACTTCCAAAACGCTTCAGAGAGTATTCACAAAAGCTGTTTTAGCCTAGTGAGACTAATCTCTCTAGGACTCTATGCAGCGGAAACCCATAGGCTTTTCCAAAGAGGGATTCAGAAGACCAGATTAACAACTTCTCTGACTTGCCCCTGGCCAAAGCCTATTTCTCCATTGACTGTTGGGGTGGTCTGGAGAAACTAGCCTCTTGGGGCTAGTCTTGGTCTTAGAGAATACTCTCTCCTAGTGACAGAGAAGCAAAATACCATTATCAAGATATTAGAGATATCATGGTATAGTATAGTCCTTTGGAGTGGGGAAAACCTAAGAAATTTTTTTCTCAGCAGAAAGGCACAGAGTTGGAGAAGTCAGAAAAGATGTTGAGCTGAGGACATATTCAGGACAGTCTTTGTCACAGTGCAGATACATAAACATAAGGATATCTCATAACATGAGAACACACATGAGCATTGGAGTAGACATTAAAAAATTATGAAGATGTGATTCTACTGGAAATCCTGATGGAAGATAGTGACTTTAAAGAATCTCTAGGTTATTTTTTCTAAGAAAGAAATGGTAATTTGGAAGAACAATATCCTCCTTCTAGCACAGTAATTTAGTCTTGCAAAATCTACAAAATTACTTTAGGTCTGTAATCTTCAAGTGACTATTTTGGGTGAAGAGGAAGAAACGACTGTCTGTTAGATCTTCCCTGCATCGCCTATGTACTGACAAAGAAAAGTTCTCCATGCAGGTGTTTCATGTCCACTACATATAAACTAGATGCATGCCAGAAAATGTTAAGGTATTTCTGTATACAGACTGGTATTTTGGGGTGGTGTTTTGTCACCAGTGCTATGTTAAGTGATTATTTCACTTCTTTAGATATTACCAAGAAAAACACAGAATTATTATTGGATGCTTGTTTGTTATAGACCCCAGCAATTATCTCCGTGATACTGTATTTCAGCAGAATGCAGAAGAGGAATGAGAGTTGTTTGATTGTCTTCTTGTCCTTTTTTTTTTCCCAAAGCACTTTTAAGGGGAAATAATCAGTAGAGCCAGTAAGTGTTGTAACTATGACTATAAAAGAGGTTCTGGTTGATCCATAAAGTACTTGTTCACATATCTAGAAGGCTGGAATAGATGAATATATATACATCAACTGAAAAGCCTGATGCCTTGAAGACACTGGAAGATTTCTAAAGATACTGGATAACTGGTTTTAACATAGGTCAGATCTCAATTTAGCTCGATACAGCTGTTAATATAGGAGAAAAGAAAATTTCCATGTCCTGAAGAAAGATGACAAAGCTAATGATTCATAACAGGGAACCTGAGACTTCAGAATGCACACTGAGACAACAGAAATAATCCTGAAAATGTGGCTTTGTTGCTGAGTAAAACGCTGAGAGGGTCAGTGCCCTAAGCACTATAGGAGCGTTCATACCTGGGGGAAATTGTGAAGCTGGTAACACTCTGCGTGCTAAGATCCATTTGGTGTGTATGAGTCACAGCCTCCTGAGCCTAAGTGGTACTGACAACTCAGATTTTGAAGGTATCTCAGGAACTACAAGAACTAAAACAAGGATGAAAAATAAAAGGCTATAAACTGAAGCTGTAGCATGGAGTGGTGGCAACACAGGCTTGAGTAACAGCACTTTCTGCGGGAAGCCACTGAGCTAAGGTCTGTCAGAAAGGATGTGAGTTGTTTGACCTAATTTTAGCCATCCAAAGGCTATTTAACCAGCCTAAATTTGTTGCCAAGGCTTCTCTTATACTTAAGAGGCGTCTTCAGAAAGTGGTTCAGGTCTTTCATACCAGCCTAGTTTTGATACTTATCCTGGCTAAGGTGTGTCTGCTAGGTGTGTCTAGAGGAAGCTGTGGAGCTTCACTGGTTGTAGAGGGATCATGTGTGACTAGATTAGACATCTAACTTTTAGACAGCTGAAGTTAAGTGAAATAGTCCCATTAAGTTGTAGGTAGTATTGCACATTTGCAGCTCATGTCCAAGTAATGGCTTATAATTCTAAATCAGTTCAAATAGTAGAAACCTTTCTCATATTTAGTACCTGCTACTACAGTGACACCAAAGTAATGCCACCAAGGTTGGCACAGGAGAAAGCAGTGATGTAGATGAGCTGTCCAGATGTATACTCATGCACATGTGAACAAAGAATGCAGGCTTTGAATATGCAACAGTAGTCTTTGTATGACTCTGTGGTTACTCCGGGTAAAAATAGAGAAGTTTGTACTAACTACAGAGGTCATGTGTGGTGTTTTCCTCTCCTAGCAACTCTCTCTTGCTAACAGACTTTCAATGAGAGCATGGATCTTCCTGTATACTTGGAGTTTCTCTTCCTTAGTCTTTCAGTTTACAAATGTAGTAAATTGCTTTAAATGGACCATTTCACAAACTGAGTCCAAATATGTTCACAACGTGAAAGTTGTGTGATACAAGCCATAAAATCTCCTTAAAGGCTTCTGTTTTTCCAGTGCTGTATTTGCAATAATGCTATTTGATAATTAAAATTAAAATCAATAGCAAAATACCCAACAATTTGTTTATTGAAAGAATAGTACTTCCATGAGCAGAAGCACTGACGTGTTTTCCATGGATTAAATTGGTTGACTTACCAGATATCTCTGCTATGAAGATCAAGGCAAACTGCAGTTATGGCAATTTTTTTTCAACTTCCACGAAAAACCAAACATTTGCTAATGTAAATTGTAGTGTTACTTTTTTTTTCCCTTCTTCTTTTTTTTTTTCGCTCATGGCCTGTCCCAGTTGTTTGTCTTTGAGCCCGAAGGCCTCTCTGGCCTCCCTTTTTACCCTGGACTTTTTTTTGTCTCCTCAAATTTTTATTTTTAATAAACATTTATACAAAGTTATTCAAGATATATGTATACCCACAGCTGGGGAACTTCAGCATTTTTTTCCAGGTACCTGCAGGACCAGGACATGCTTGCGCCTGGCTGGTGTTTTCTCTGGAGGACAGATGGCAGCAGTCCTTTCCCTGCCGACCCTTTGCAGTATGTCTCTATACACTGCAGAATTCTTCAAGAGCATGGTAAAGGTACTGCCCATAGCTTGAGAGAAGCACACTTTGCACTGGTGTACAACAACTTTACAGGGCTCTGGGAACTGCAAACCAGGGCCTTTTTTAGAGAGATGATGTCCCTCAATCAAATTCTGCAGGCCTGATACAGATGGAAAGTAAATATTGATAAAAATAGAGAATATCTGTTTGCCTTTTCGTTTTAGACTCAGGGGTAGAACCACTACTGGAATTCAGGTTTTCCTGGCTGGCCAGAATTCATAGCTAATCCTAAAAATAGTCATTGTCACTTCCTCTTAAGCCTACATATCTAAACAGTGAGAAGTAAAAATAGCTGGAAAGATTGAAGCATAACATATCTGCTTAATACACGCAGTTGTGGTATCTGCAGGCTTCAGTTTCATGCTGCATTTTGTGCTTTCTGCAATGACTACATTTACAGTTTCTTTTGAAGAATTTGCACTTACACGTCTTGTCAAAATTAGCAATACCCATGAAGTATTGCAGATAACCAGTTAGTGATTACCTCTTTCTTGGTAATAAGCAGATATACGTCAGTCAGCCTGATGCTAATGATTACTAGCCTTGTATATGAAAAGGTTCGCAAAAGCATTTGTTGCCGTGGTATGTACACGTGTTGCGCATTTGATTCCGTAAGCAATTTCAGCTAGTAGAGCCAGCCTCCCCATCAGATGTGGTAACTGCAGAAAGCCATCTAGCCCTAGCCAAAAAAAACTTTGCAAAGAAACTGTATCGTTTCCCCATGCAGCTGCAGGGACATTGATGCCAGCTCAGGAGAGAAGGTACGGGTGGGAAAAAGCAGTGGGAAGATGGGATCATTTATTTCAGCAGCAGTGTGGGGTTTATGCCAAAATAAACTGTTCGTGGGTCTACTAGCTAAGGGCTGCCAATATAACAATGATATCTACGTAGAAACACACACTGATAAAGTCCTTTGTTAGTCATTCGTAAATTTAAGAACAGAAAAGTGAACCCAGATTTCAGAAGAACTTCAGGTGTCCAGTACCAGAATGTGGTTGCTATCTGAATGTTAATTCAAAAAAGAAATAGTTTAAAAATTAGTGTGTAAAGATGGGCATGCTGTTATCAAAGAAATGAAGGTGCAAGCTAATGGAGTTGAGTACATTTCATCTGCTGTCTGTGCACATCATCAGCTGACCTGCACCACTGGGGTAAAGCTGCTGGTAACCCCAGACACAGGCTGTGGTTGTGGGCAGACGTAGGAGTGGTTACTTGGAAGTAAAATTTTCCTGTATTTTGAGAATAAGTCTAGACCTGGTGATTGGTTTATCAAATTAAAAACTCAGAAGTGATTACTTGAACTAACGAAGTGATTATGAGGAGTTATGAGAAGTTATGAGGAGAAATCTCCAGAATATAAAGTAACCTCCTACCATCAAGGGAGGGCCTATGGATTACTCAACTAATCTGGAGGAAAGCTTTCCCTGTAAAAGTGAACTCTCCAAAGTAGAAATTGATATGGAATTTCCTTTGGGCTCAGTACTCGGGTCTCAGACCTGGGAAATGAATGTGATCTATAACAAACCTAATAGGAGCTCAAATGCTACATAGCCTCCTCCAGTGACCCCAAGGTAATCATTCTTTTCTTCAGTGCTTCTGGTGCTACTTAGCCTTTGGTAAAAGGATCTTGGGAATGCTTCTCAGGGAGAGTGTTTCTTTTTAGACCCTCCTTCTGAGCTCCCATCTCACTTTCACACAGTTCCAGCATCAGTCCAATTTTAAACTGGTCTCGTCCAGTTTTAACCTCTTTATTACTAAGATTGAATGTTGTACACACTCATCCACACATAAATTGGTATGATTAGTGGGAGCCTGAAGTTTAGCTTCCCCTTGAATGTGAACAGAGAGAGAATAGAGCTGTTTGTGATTTCTTTTTATAAATGTTGTTGCTCAATGTAGTGGTGCTTTTTCTCTGCAGCAAGGTGAGTGGGAGTTGTTTGTTAAAAAGGGTTTTACAAGCCAGCGTGTATGTGACAAGGAATATAGGGTACCTGAGGAACTATGGTTTGGGAATAACTTCTATGGTCTTGTCCATTTTTTTACTATATTGGTATGTGACAGTCCTGATTTGTAGGCTATCTTGGGATGTCAGAGGTGATGAAACTGAAGATAATAGGACCAGAATTAACTTAAAGTAATTGCTGACCATTCTCAATATCATTTATACCTCATGTGTACCTTTCTTAGCTTTTCACAATTCTCTTTGACCTGGCAGAGATAAAGAAAAAGTAATGCTTGGAGCAAATTAGAGCACCACTTTAGCTATATGTGCACACTGTGAAGACTTCTCACCTTGGTGTTGCCTTTGTATATTATTGAACAGATTTGTCTTTTTGTTTTTTTTCAACTACAGGTCCTTCTTTGATCTCTTCAGGAGGCTAGCGCATCACATTTCACATAATTATAGCACGTTGCTTTTGGCAGCTCTGAAAGAAAATTCACGTTCTCACATTCAAAGACTACTATTTTAAAGAACTGTACATAGATATGCCACATATTACCAGCACATGAATGAGACAGAACAACACTTTCAAAAAGTAGAACCTGGAAAAATGGTGTAAATTATCGAGAACAGATTGTCCTTCATTCGGTAGGAACTGAAATAATTCAGAGTAGCAATCTTTTAAATTAAGTATTTCCCAATATGAGAGTTTTCACAGTACTACTAGCCTAAAACAAAACTTTAAATATTATTAAAATATAAAAAATTATGCTACTAAGTATCCTTTTTAAGACCAGTTTATATAATTTCATTGCCATGCTGACTTAAGTAGACTAGATCACCATAGTCTTAAAGCTTAAAAACATGTCAAGCTGCAAAGAGGGCATGAGAGGACAAAAGTCCCAAGCAACAGAGCCTGGTAGCATTCATGAAGGGTGTGATACTGAGAGGTGTTCTGATAAAAAAAAAAAATTACTCAGATGCCTTTAGCCACACTATTAGGTAAAGCATATGTATTTCTGCAGAAAAGACACAAACATAACACCTCATCTGTAGGTGAGAAATCTTGATGAATATTCACTGATGTGTGCTTGCCACTGGCATCTGTTGCAAAACTCTCCCTGAACTTCCTCACCGCAGCCATTGATATGCTGGGAATTCACTAGGCTTCCCCAGAGCAGGGGGTGACCGGCTTCATTTCACTCAGCAGTCCCAGGGGACTACAGTTCCTCTGGTGGGACAGAGAAATTTGCAGAGTATATGACAGGAAAATTGTAGGTATTGATAGTGTGCAATTATATGTATTATAAATTTTGCAACTGTCTCAAGTTCAGTACTTTTTCTGGGTAAAATTTGCAAGAGGGTAATTCTCAGACTGCTTACCTTTAAGTGGTGACACGTAACAACAGTGTTGGCCATTACATCAGTGTTACATTTAGTCATGGGAAAAGAACAGGAAAGTTGCCATAAACAGTCTCTGGAAACAGGGATCAATGGCAGAATTGATTTAAATTGACCCTGACAATGAAGTTGTCTCATCACAGGGCTCCGCAACCAGGGCCTGTTAAAATAGTCGTTTATTTTCCATGCTGTTTTTGAGACACTGAAACTTTGTCAGCCTTGAAATGGAATGAACTGACAGGAGTGTAGTTGTTTTGAATAAATATTCCCAGAATTTCAGCACACCATAGCAGTGACATTTCTTTTGATGTTTGTGTACTAATTCCAAAACACAACGCTGAGGATAAAACACAAAACTGTAGGTTACTCTGCAACAGATTTATGCAAGGAGAACAAAAGTCTTAGTAGCTGTGTTATCTGCTCTTTTTATTTTATCTTTTTCTTTTTATCTTTTCTCTCTAGAGTTTCCAGCTAAATCATTTTCCGAAGAGGCTGCTCTTCCAAGAAGAACTTCCTCAAGGGGTTAAAAGGGAGAATTCTGTAACATTAATTTTTTAATTTTCAACAAAAGAAAAGAAAAAAGAAAAGGAAAAGAAAAGAAAAAAGAAAAGGAAAGAAAAGGAAAGAAAAGGAAAGAAAAGGGAAGAAAAGGGAAGAAAAGGAAAGAAAAGGGAAGAGAAGAAAAGGGAAGAGAAGAAAAGGGAAGAGAAGAAAAGAAAAGAGAAGAAAAGAAAAGAAAAGAGAAGAAAAGAGAAGAAAAGAGAAGAGAAGAAAAGAAAAGAAAAGAAAAGAAAAGAAAAGAAAAGAAAAGAAAAGAAAAGAAAAGAAAAGAAAAGAAAAGAAAAGAAAAGAGAAGAGAAGAGAAGAGAAGAGAAGAGAAGAGAAGAGAAGAGAAGAGAAGAAAAGAAAAGAAAAGAAAAGAAAAGAAAAGAAAAGAAAAGAAAAGAAAAGAAAAGAAAAGAAAAGAAAAGAAAAGAAAAGAAAAAAAGAAAAGAAAAGAGACCTACATTTTTCATCTCTTCCAGGAAAGAGTTAGGCAAGGCTTGATTTTTTTATTTTTTTTTTTTTATAATTTGAGAAGCAAGCACTGGACCTTTGAATCAGGTCAAGATAACTGGGCACCTGCTATTACTCTGCAAATTACCATTTGAAGATGCTAGAGGAAAATATTTTCACAACAGGATTGGGAAAGCTTTGGAACAGGTTGCTCAGAAGGAATGTGGAGCCTCCACTCAAAACTCAACTGTACAAGGCACTGAGCAGCCTGAGCTGACATTGAAAGCATGTCTGCTTTGAGCAGGTGCTTGAGCTGGCCAATATCCTGAGCTCCCTTCCAGTGTAAGTTCTTCCTTGAGTTTGTTATTTTAAGGGCTTCCACAGAAAGTGCTGATTTCTTGAGTTCTTGCACTTCCATTCTCAAAGGATCCCTGTGCTCGGGACCACACATTTATTGTCTACTTGAACTTGTCAGCCCATAAATGGGCCCTTATTAATCAGTAAAATAAAATTACTGTGGAGGAGAAAACGAGAGAGACAGGATTTTTACAAATTAAATGAGTATTTAAAAAGTGGAACACTTTTCTTGGGAACTTTGGTAAGAACTGAATAATCTTGGTCATCAGTAATAGAAGATAAATTTCTTTTCACAAAAACTGTTTTTATAGTTGTCTAACACCACTTTCTTGAGTAGAGTTAACATTGACCTATATATTCTTGAGATCAGAACCAGGTCATAGTTCGTAATAGTCTGTGTGCCAAAATACTTCTGTGTACTTGATGTTCTGACTGCAGTTTCACATGGGCGATGGTATTAAATGTTTGCATTCAACGCTGAGGCAGAAAAAACCCTGCAGCTTCATATTTTTCTTCAGCTGAGGCACAGTCTAGATTTTGGCTTTCTGTTCAGGTATTGGGTTTGGACCACAAAATGCTGATCCACAGCTGGAACTATCCCAACGTTCAGGGCTCTTCCTAAACAGATTTTTTTTCCTCAACCCATTAAGTTGAAAACTGCTCAGTTGCAGAAATTGTCATTATATGTGTGTCTTCCTCAGAGAGCAGGAGACCCGGTTATACTATTTAACCCATTTTTATGGGTTTCAGACCTCTCAACATTTCTTGCTTGCTGACCAGGTCTCTGGGGATGTAAGAAACAAAGCCTGGCACGTTTTTTGCCTGTAGTGATGAACAGCACTATGGCTTCTCTGGTTACCATATGTCCCAACACGCAAATCCTTCATCCATAAAAACGCCATTCTATGATTCTATGAAATGCACGGTGCCAGCTCATGCAGCAACATGGACTATGCTACTGGCTGAATAAAAGTGTCACACAGGATTCAGCTGCATCACTTTCTTGCCTGCAGGTCTACACTTTTCCTTCTCATTCTTCCTTGGTTTTATGCATGTAGAGTTAAAGTTTGTGGGTCATGAGCTGAATGCAAAAGTCTGATTCACCCAGTTGAACTGGGGGACTTAGGAGCATAATTGCCCTGGGCTACCTTAGTAGTCTGTTAAAAAAGAGAGACATTTTCATGAGGGAGTTAGAGGTGAGCTGAATAATACTCTGGAAAGATTTTCCCTTCTCTTTCAAGAGGGATCTAGCAATGAATAGATTCTTGATAAGTTACCTGGCCAGTTGCCTGGGGTTAGGTGAGATGAAACCAGCCAGAGTACAAATGCTAACAAGGCCTGCTCTAATCCCAGCAGTCCAAGCAACAATCTTATTTTCCTTAGACCTGGCCAGGCCTGTTTAACCTTTCTTCTGTCCATCTGTTATATGCCAGTGGCACTCCCCTTACTAGGAATGTCTGGGCTTCTACCCCACAATGTTCCCTTCCTCTTTTATAGAAGGGTGGGAACAGCAAGCTACCTGGGATGTCCCAAGGTCCAAGTCTGCCCACAAGCAAGTGCCACAGACCAGAGAGGGTGGGTGCAGAGGCATGGAGCAGGTTTGGGATGCAGAAGAGCAGTGTGCAGAGGGGAGACAACACAAGGTGCTGAAGTGGGGAGATGAAAGACCAGAAGATGAAGGGAGGAAGATGAGGGGATGATTAAAAGTCTTGGATTGGGAGAATATGCACCTGGGCTTTTGGGAGGAATGTAGAATCCCTAACTCCTGGTTAGCTGCGTGAGGTCTGCCTCAGCACAGACAACTGCCGCACATCACCCCATGCCCTAGCCCCTCCATCCTGTTACAGAGTGGAGTCCAGCAGTAACTCAGAAATGATCTGTGAGATTCAGACCCTGCCATTCCAAATGCTGAGCAATAAACTAATTTAGAAGTACAGAAAAGGTGAAATAAGGAGAAATATGGAGAAGTGAAAAGAAAGAAGAAGTGCAGAGCTGACTAAAGAGGAAAGGGGAATTACAGCTGATATGTCTGGATTCTGTGGGAATTTCTTTTTCCTCTCTTGGTTAAGTATTTCCAGATCATGTACCTAGCTGCCATTTTGTCAATATTTAATAACTGTCCACCAGTGAATACCAGATGCATCTTGCTAGTCTCCCACACTTTTGGGGTCAAAGAGAGCTTCCTCTATCTCCTGTCAGCTTTATCAGGTCTTTCCCACATTTTTTCTAGGAAAAGACTTCAATCTGCTGCAAAGCAAGTCCTGTAGTGGTTTGGGATACTTTTTGTCCCGCTGGAGCTTGTATGCATGAGTAAGTGCAGTGGATCTGATGCACTCCTTTTAACTACTGAGCCCACAATCGGGGCCATCATGTGTGTCACTAAAGTTAGACAGTATCTTTTAGCATTTTAAATGTCAGTGTTTTCTGGAAGATGTTTTGCTTCATCCATAAAACACTATGAAATTAATATCCTGGCTTTATGCGCCAGACAGGCAAATAGAAGAGACAACAGGGTCTAGCAATAGTGTTTAGGTTTTTGTCTGAGGGGTTTCCTAGTTCGTCTCTGACCATCTATTTTTGTCTATGATTGACTTTGACTATTGCCTTTGTCATGATACAAGATTAATTTTATAAATATGCAACAGAGGTAGGCCTAGTCCAGCCTGAACATTTGTGTGTATGTTTGTGTGTTTATCTTTGCCTCTGTGTATGAGGCTCGTTTCCAAGGAATCCAAACCTGGATCCAAATCCAAAGTCCTCAGATGGTCCCTGTCACTGCAAAAGGCTAAACCAAAACAGCTGAGCGCATCTTTCAAGACATTTAGATTTTAAATCCTGGTCCAAATGCCTTGAATTCCTCTCCTTCTCCCATCCCTTTAATCTTGATTAAAGATAAAATCTTGGGAGAACAGGAAAAAGAAGAGAGTATCAACAGTTGATATTATTTGCCCTATATCAATCCCTGAAGAGTTCTCAAAATATTTAAACAATCTGATGTGAGTAACAACATTAATAAACTAAATGTGAGAAAGAAAAAAAGTTGATAATTACAGCAAAGTTTAAACATTACATCTGATAACTAACAAAGACCTCTAAATATAACAGATAAAAAAGATAAAACAGAAAGCATAGTAAAGAAAAAAAATCATAACATTGTCCTCAATGCCATAGAGGTCACATGAATCAAATAACTCTAATGTCTTTCCAGAAAGAAAACATCATTAAAAGCCTGGAAGAACTGAGTTCTGAATTAATTCTTCAGCAACTTTCAAAGCACTTCCCCCTCCTTTCCATCCCAGCATTTTTCCTAAGGCCTCTTGCTTGACCCATAAAAACCATGTCATTGTTGTAAACAAAAAATAAACTTCTGACCATTAATGGAAGATTTAAACTTTGTAAGAAGTAGCATGGAGTAATCAAGCCTTAAGCCAGGAGTACATTTAAGGTCTGAAAGAGCCTCTATAAATATGAATGTATGGAGTTGTTGATTTTATTATACACTGTGTTTACTTTTCAGTTATATTTATTAAATATCAGTTACCAGCAGATATATTTGATTTAAAGGTAAAATAATTATTAATTCTTTTATGGCAGTTCTGCAAAGTAGTAGAACCCAAGTTTTTACCAAAAAAGATCTCAGTCGGTGCAATTTGCAAAAGCTTGTGGTGGGTGAGCATAACCAAACTTTCTGGAAAACACAGCATGTAATATGTGATTCTTCTTTTATTGGTCTTGAATGTACAAGAATCTTAAAATTACCTATATTGCCTCCATTCAAGACATCGGGGCAGGCAGCTGCTCAGCATCCTCTGCCCAGCACTCACTTCTCCCTCCTGATGAAACCTTCTCACCTTCTTCCTTATCGCTTTACATCTGCCAGTCTTCTCTTTCATCAGTCATTTCTAACAAAGGCAGGCAGTGGAGGTAATATACTTCACTTTAGGGTAGCGAGTATATTTTTTCTGGTTTTGCTTGCATTTGCTTATAAGAAGTTGCATTTCAATGCAGCCCTACAATATTTTCATGAAGATAAAACACTGGGGGCATTTCCATTGAGATGAAGGATATGTCACAATTTTAAGACTGTTTCTCATGTGGTTCTTCAGTGACATATACTTTTTTCCTGTAAAAAAAACCCCAACAAACAAACAAACAAAAAAACACAAACACAACAAAGGGAATTGGCCTGAGGAAAATGCCACTGAGATACTGTGTAAGAAGTCTGACTTAAAGCCAAGCAGCATATGCAGAGCGAATGCTCAGTCCACCCATTGTGCTTACAGCCACAGGGGGCTGAGAATAATACCCTATGAGATTTTAACAAAAGTGTGGTAAAAGTATTCTAGTATAGCTCCCTCTGTTTCTGAAATTGGAAACCTTAGTGTTTAATTTAACTTACACTTGGTTACTTTAACATAGGTTTTTATTTCTATGTTAACACCGAATTATTATGCATTTAAAGGAGAGCTGTGAAGAAGGTGTAGTCTCGTCCTTAGCATACAGCAACATTAGCAGCTTTAACCCATTTGTCACTTTTATTCCAATGCAGGTGATGAGCTGCTGATGGAGTCTGCAACCACAGAGGTTATGGACATGGTGCATTTACTAGTTAGTTCTTTCCCCAGAAAGCAGTGTATGAAGAGTTATTTCATTCTAGTCTAATTTTGAGCAATTTTTGGAACACTTTAAGTTAGACTAAGGAACGACCAGTTTCAGGCATAGGCCAGAATTTAGGAAGGTGGAGAGAAGAATCACCTTAGTTCAGTTTTGAGTCCCCTGTGCCCAGAACAACATGATTTACCAGAGAATCTTGACAGTTTTTATTTTCTTTACAGTTAAAATATGGATAATAATTGAGGGCTGTCTGATAGACTGAAAGCGTGGTAGTGCAAAGTGAAGATGGGACAGCATGCTGTGCTTACTGGTCTCTCATGAAACACACTCTTTAAGAGACAGAGACCTGGTGTAATCACTGCCTCCTCACATCATCTCAGTGGCCAAAGCAGAAGGTGTTTTTTTGAAATCGCCAGCACAGCCCTGGTCTTTGCTGGTGGCAGTGCCGCAAAATGCACTGCCTTGTGCTTAGGGCTTGGAACAAATCTGCTGTTCAGCCTTAAGGAAAGGAAAGTTTGTTAGCTAGAATATTAGCTAGAACCTTCAAAACAAAACTTGTTATTATATTGTCACAGAATGCCTGTAGATTTATGAGGCCTGGGGAATACAATAAATTAATCACAGTAGTGCTTGTTTGTTTGTGTAAAGATTTGGAAAACAAGTAACAAAGTGTTGATGTGATTTTTTTTTTTACTTGGAAGTCCATTAGACGTTGTTCTGGATCTAGTTTCCATCTTTAAAATGAGCTATTCTGGAATACATCTGGGAAGCCAGAAGCTGGTTGAATGCGATGAGGATTTCAGGAGTAACAGTCACAAGTCTTCTCAAAAATCATTCAGATACTAAATTTGATCTTTGTTGTACTTGTTCTTTACCTGCAATGTTCTTCCATAAATTTTACAAATGCTACATGATAGAATTTATAACATTACAAAGAACTAGCAAAGAAAAAAAAAAAGAAAAAAAAAAAAAGGGAAAGAAAAGAGGATTATTAAAGGTAACAGGCACTGACTTTCCAGTAAAATAAATTGAAATAACAAATGGTTTTATTTTATCTCTTAAAGTAATGAATAATTGAATAGAAGCTTTCCATTCAAGAAGACTCAGATGTTTTTTATTAGGACTGCTAAAAAGCTTAACAAACTGTTTCAGAATTTGCCAAATTACATCCATCTGCATAAACTAATAAAATATAAATGATCATTTCCAGTAGTTCTGAAGAGTTATTAATTCAAATATGAATAACAAATATATGAAGCGTTCTTCAAAATCTATTTCAGTTCTTATCCTTCATCTCACTGTACATTAGAGAACACAGTGTTTTACACCTAATGCACTCTGAAGCTGCAGATGTCCCTACATGCCAAAGCAGTGCCAGTGTGAACCCCTGGGGGCTTCCATGCTATCTGCATGCTACATTGCCCCTTGGTGGAGTCTGTTTTCTCAATTGATGACATTGCATGACTTTTATTTTTGGCAAGGCTATTTCATTAGAGTGACATGATGTGAAATAGAATAACCTGATGAAATACAATAAGTTAATAATAGTGTTGTACACAGAGCACCTTTCATCATGACCAATCCCTAAGAGTTTTACAGACCGTACATATAAAAATCATTCTTCATCCACCACTGAAATGCAGTTACTGCTGGAGAAGAATAGGCTAACCATACCATGCCAGGAATAACAGCTTTTTTGAGTAAGGGAAGTTAAGAAAAATGTCTTCGTATGAAACAATAATGGGAATATTTAGGGAGGCCAGATCTAATTACTAGCATTTGCATTTGGTCAACGTGTTTAAAGGATTTCTTGTAAATACATGAATCAGTAATAGGAATATGACTATCCATAAA
The DNA here is from genome assembly GCA_013398155.1 of Pedionomus torquatus. Taxonomy (NCBI): domain Eukaryota; kingdom Metazoa; phylum Chordata; class Aves; order Charadriiformes; family Pedionomidae; genus Pedionomus; species Pedionomus torquatus. The sequence goes on from VZRU01008113.1 coordinate 111,822, forward strand.
TATTTCATTTGCCACAAGTTCTTAAGACTTCATTTTGCCTTTTCTTGGAAACAGCACCTTAAGCAGCAGAAAAGAAAAAAAAAAATAAAAGAAAAAAAATCTAGGTAAGGATTATTTCAAAATTTACTCAAAGGATAAATTGCCATTTAGTCACTAAAAGCTGTCTTCAAAATGCGCACTTTTTTGCCCCAATGTACTGGACAATTGAAAAAGGCATTTTGAGTATGTCAAGGTAAGAATCCCATGACATCATAATCTGAGTCAAGGTGCCATTCAGTGTAATACAATGCTGCCAGTGGCAAAAGTGATGTTATATTTGCTGTCAGTGGTTCATGATACATATGTATAAGTTGACATTGGGAGTGTCAGAGCCAACAGAACAGTGGGCTATAAGCATTTACACTATAGATTAATCACTCTTGATTCAAAAATACAAATAAATTACTAGTAGTCATCAAAGCCATGGGAATTGACTGTGTACATTCACCCAGCCTTTATTAGTTGCAAAGTCATTGAAAATAATTTAAACTTTTTATTTTGCAGATTAAATCTATTTGCTGTGGGCTATCAACATCAGTTGGCTCATTTGATGTGCAGCCTGATCATGTGTTCATACTGCAAAGGCTTACTGAAAATTGAAAGTGATCATATGAGTTAGGGAGAGACAGAAAGATCATGGCATCCTCTGTTTATTGATACTTATTGCAGCATGTAGATCAGCATCGGTGATTTGTATGATGCTCCATATGGAATAAATATAGCCAAATATGAGAGAGGAATTCATTTGTTTCTTCTTAAGAACTTGGAAAATTACTGTAAACTGACTGGGAAGTGAATAAGCACATGGTCAGTGCATTCATTACCCAAAGGTTTATAAATGAAGAATAACAGAATAGTTAATTCCAGTAGGTTAAGCTGACAGTGAATTATCCATACAGTCTCATTGACTGTCAATATTGAGTCAATGGAAAAGGATATTACCATTATGTTATTACTGTATAATAGTACTATAAAACTACTATGTTTGGGAAGTGAAGTAAATATGAAAGAAGCCAGGAGTAATAATAAAGTCCACACTGAGGGGTAAGGAATGTGGGTTGGAAGTATTAAATTGTGATTAGGCCTGAAAAATGCAACCTAGTATAATGAGAGAATCTAGAATTTCTGGAAATTAGCAAAACTGGAAGATAGTAACAACAGACAGCAGTTTAGGTAAGCATATTGTGATCTAGTGCCTAAATGAAAAGTATGTTTCAGGACTAGACACTCATAAGACAACAGAAGGCAACAGAAGGCAGTAAGGAGCAGCAGGACTGAGTTACAAATCAAGTTGAAAAACTTAACCTATCTGCAGCTCTGAGAGCTGACTGTGCTGGGTAGTAGCCAGGTGGTGCTCTTAAGTTTGATATGATCTGAAAAGTGAAAAGTATCACTCTGTGGATTTTTTGTGCATTGCTGTATGGAAATTCTCACGTCCATTCTCTCCTTGGGGCCTTGCTTGAATTTCTATATCACTGATATCACAGAAGGTACCTTTATGTTATAATTGTAAACTTATTCCCCTTATCTCAGATTTTACTCTCCAGCTCCTTCAATCTTCTGTTCTGGGAAAAAGCCCTATAGTTTGCAAAAAATGGAAATAAATCTTTTTCATATAATTTTTGCCAACTGTACAGAATTCCCCNGCTTTAGTCTATGATCAGGAAGACTTCGATTCATACCCAGATCACCTATTTGATCCCAGCATTGTTCTGGCTCTCATTCCTCATCCTTAAGATGGATTTAATAGTCCCTGTCTACATCACAGAGGTCTTGT